>OY720441.1:308753006-308965851 GCA_963082915.1 Dolichopus griseipennis
GAGGGGGCCCAGGCCAATAAAAAATATGGGGCCTCTTGTTTGAGTAAAAAAAACAAATTTACATAGTTCTTTTATTATTTTTTTTTTATTTAAAAAGTATGAAATTAATAATTAAATTACAAATAAGCTTTTCGAGCTTTAGTTGTAGCAAAATCTTTTATAATAGTTGAAAAATCAATATTTTGTGCAATATCTGAATTTATATGTAAAATTGATAGCTCATTCAACCGTTCTTGGCTCATTGCAGATCTGTTAAAATTTTTAACCCTTTTCAACACACTGAAACTGCGTTCCGCTGGAGCAACGGAGGCAGGTAGACTTAAAAATATTCTTAAAGCTGTTGATATATTTGGAAACAATCCAATTAGGTTTTTTTCTAAAATGTTTAGCAGCAACTTAGCTGGAGATGATTCTATATCAAAGTTTACTTCAAAAATATTTTTTAAAAATATCATTTCATTACATATTTCATTTGAAATTTCCTTTGGATATTTTAAGTGCATATTTTTTGCTCTCGATTTTATTTCCTTATCTGATGAGGTTTGAAAAGTCCAAAGGAATCCAAAAGTCTGGATAAAATCACTAAAATTGATAGTACGGACCCAAAAGCTATACTCAATAGGAAAATTAAAACTGTACTGAATAGGAAATATAGTTAAATTTTTAATAATTGAAAATTAAATATTCTTTTTTATGCAATTGGTCTACTACGTTAAAATTTTTTGAATTTTTCAGAGTTCAACATATTCTTTTTTATGTAATTGGCCTACTACGTAAAAAAGTTTTATACATACATATAACAATAACTTGAAATTTTTACTATAACTTTTGTATCGTTATATTTTATAAATCTTGGGTTAAAATAAAATAAATTAATACTCAAAATAATATTTCAACTTAATTTTTCCGCACCTACTGTGACCAAATTACGAAATAATAGAGGCCCTTTCACAACTCGGGGCCTGAGCCAAATGGCCCTCATGGCCCACCCTCTGTTATGGCCTGTACATATATATATATGTATATACTAGTGCCTAAGTTACTGATTTATACAAATGGGAAATTTTTAAGTCCATGTAACTCTTAAATTCGGTTCGGAAGGTTCCCAAATTTTTACTAAGCAAACTTATGATGATTCTCGAGAATCTAATTCCACCTATATATATCATCAACTAAATGAGTTGAAATAATCAAATAGGAATCTATAATACAAAATAATAATTTAAATTTATACGATATATGACTCAATATAACACTAAAATTATAAATATATATATAACTAGCTGTGCCCGGTCCACGTTGCTGGCCCTCGTCCGTGTTGCTGGTCCCGGTCCATGTTTCCATAGAGTCAAAGCAAAAGCTCAAATGACTGTAGATTAATTTTAAATAAAAGAAAAAATTCTTTGAAATCTCTCAAACAAATAAAAAATAGGTTTTTTTGTTGTTGTTTACAGAATTTTTTTTTTTGAAATAATGATTTTAACAGTGATTTTTGGTGTTAAATCATAATGTCTTGTTGTGGGTGTCAAATATTCTTTCCATAAAATAAGAAAATAAAATAATATACCTAGAAAATAAAATAATATACTCAACATGAACCTTTAAATAATTGAAAAAAAAAATATATTTTTATTCTTCTGTCTTCTTTAATATACATATATACATACATACATTGGTGACATCCAAATTGGCAAAAAAAATTTGAATAATTGAAAAAACAAAATTCAACTGAAAATAAATATATATGTATATAAAAAATAAAAAAAAAATTTTAGGGGTGGACTACCTAAACATCTAAAAATAGATGTTGGCCGATTCTCATAGATACCGGATAAGCACAAAAAATTTCATCAAAATCGGTCAAGCCGTTTCGGAGGAGTATGGCAACGAAAACTGTGACACGAGAATTTTATATATTAGATTAATATTAAATTAATCGAAATTTTAAATTTTTCTATGTGTGATAAGACTTAAATACCGTTTAAGAATCCAAATTAAGAATCTGACTGATAGCTCAGTGGTTACAGTGGTGGCATGCCTTTAGTATTAATTGCTTGATATTTTAGATTTCTTAATAATATGTTATATCTTAAAAATAATAAGTGTACCTATTGATCGATCCCTCTTCAATATTTAATTAAATAGAATGATTTCTGGAAGTTAGGTTTATAATTTTTTTATTTCTACTAAATAATTAACAAAAGAGCTTTTAGTTTAAAGTACTTCACAAATAAAAAAAACATTAAAAAACACTTTATATTGATAATAAATTGAATACAAGAATTTAAAACGGTTAATCCTTAAATTGAAATAAATTTTTTAACTGAAATTTTTCAGTACAAAATATTTCGACCATTACTGTAGTTATGTCTTTCTCTTTACAAAAATTCTCAAAATTTATAATTCTTAAATACTTATGCAAATACATATTTCTTTATTTTATTTGTATATATATATATATATATATATATATATATATATATATATATATATATATATATTTATATATATGTAAAAAATCACAAAGGATCAAATTTATTACGGCCTTAACCCAATTTAAGAGTTTTAAATTATATAGAGCATAACTATCCATTACAATGATTGTCATATTATTATTATTATTAAAAATCTCCATTGCCTCCTCGTTCTTGGAGACATATAGTACAATAAAGTTTCTTACAATAAATTAATTCTTTAGTATATTAATATGTATGGATACAAACATATTAGATTAGATCATAGTATCCTTTTTTTAAATGAAACAGAAAACACAGCAAAGAAACAATTATTCTCAAAATCAAAATTTATCATAATAATATAACAAAAAACGAAAATAATTGCCTTAAATGTAATAAGTACGGGAATAACGAGGAAGAGTGTAGTAGAGTAGACTGTGTCAACTCTGGGATACCCGTATGACCGTTATATAAACATTATATCATTATTATTATAAACATTAATTACTTTTGGCAAAATTTCAAACTTTCAGCTTTATTAGGTGTAGTGTAATGCTCATATAAAAGAAGGAGTTGTATGGCAGCTACTCGAACCCTCTGCAGTAGACCAACCAAATTTTGCAGAAACTTTGGCCATTACACTAAACTATTTTTGGCAAAATTTCAGACACCCAACTTCATTAGGTGTAGTGTAATGCTCATATAAAATAAGAAGTTGTATGGCAGCTACTCGAACCCTTTGCAGTAGACCAATCAAATTTTGTTGAAACTTTGACCATTACACTAAACTATTTTTAGCAAAATTTCAGACACCCAGCTTTAATAGGTATGGAGTAATGCTCATATAAAGTAAGAAGTTGTATGACAGTTACTCGAACCCACTGCAGTAGACCAACCAAATTTTGCAAAAACTTTGGCCATAAACCTAAACCACTTTTGGTAAAATTTCAGACACGCAGCTGTAATAGGAACAGAGTAATACTCATATAAAAAAGAAGTTGTATGGCAACTACCCGAACCCATGGACCAAAATGGCTGGATTTAAATAGCGATGACGGCTATTGCAAAAAAAACTAATTTGCGAAAATTTCAAGATCCTAGCTCCTTTAGTTTTTGAGTTATCGTGCGGACGGAAGGACGGACAGATAAATAGCTAAATTGATTTATTTTTCGATTCTGACCCGATCTATACACTTGAGTCTATATCTACCCCCCTCCTTCTCTGCGTCACAAACGTAATGGCAAATTTATTATACCCTTTGACTATATAGTCATACGGGTATAAAAAGGACAGATGATAAAATCGAATAGAGAAAATAATTTCTAAAATTTTGATACATTAAACGGAAAATTTGTCAATTTTGAAATATACAACTTTAAATTGATTGACGTAAGAGTGACATAACCAAAAAATATTACAGTCATTGAGATAGAAGAATAATGTTAGCGGTTAATGTGAAAATGAATTAAAATGTTGACTATGACTTAGAATATTATAAATGAAAAACTCCCAGATATTTTCAATTAATTTTTTGACACCATAATTAATTTTAATTGAAATGGAGATTTAAAATGTATTTAAAATAACAATATACTTTTTTTTTAATTTTTATAAAACTTTAAAAAAATAAGGAAAATTACATAACTATTTCAAAATATATTTTATTAAACGAATGATGTCATAAGCGCTTTAATATATTTGCCTGAAGTATAATTTCATTATATTCTATTTTTTATACGAGATTCTGAAATTCGGGCCTCAAGTTTTAATTCGTGATTACTACTAAAATTACATTTTTTTAAAATTTGGTTAATGGAAAACTTTAAACTCAATTTTAAGAAAGTTATATTTTAAATTTCTCCATTATTTTTAAAATTTGACAATCAGTGAAATGTCATTTTAAATAGTACAGTTCGTTGATATATTCTAGTCTAGTGATAAGAATCCTTTTATTATAGGCAAGATTACAAGCTTTTTTGGCTATAAATTTTTAAAAATTTTTAATGTAAACAATATTATGTTTCTTAAAAGAGAATTTAAATTACTAAACAATTTCATATTATCGCTAGCATTGTACAATTTAAATTGTAAGGTAATGCTATGACCCTTACTATCAAAAAGGCCTCAACAGCGTACATTTCATAATGATTTCAAAAAAATTAAGTACCAAAAATAATTGTCTACAGGAATCAAAATTTCACTTAAATAAAATAAACTAATAGTGCATTTATATTACTCTGGAATAATATGCTACAAAACAAAAAGAATACAAGAAAAAGGCGGAAATATTTTTCAACAATATAAAGATGGAAAACACTCAAAAAATTTGGAAATTTTTGTGGAAATAATTATTTTTGACTAAACTATTTTGGACCACGACGTTAGATTTGGGTAAATATTGCTACCAAATTAAGTTCAATCATCTACAATTTTAAGTGCACAATAATCAAACCAATAAGCAAACTTCCAATGTTATTGTATTAATGGACGTTCGAGCTTGAAATATATGTAAAACAAATAAAAAGCCAAGTCGTCCCATTTTAATTTAAAGTGTTTTATTTATGCAAATACAAGTAATTCGTTTACGAAATCTGGACTTCTTAAGTGCTTGTGAATTCGATTACCTTGTAAATGTGCAGGCTTATAAAACATAAATAATGTATTTTTAATTTTGTGAAATATTGATCAATGACTAAACTTCAAATTTGTTAAATTTCATTACGATTACATTTAAATTATGATTACCTAGTAATTGGTACCACAAGTTTCGAGTCAATTACTATTACTATTGTTGATTATTAGAAATTAACAAAATTATCTCAGATACCTATTTAATTATTATTACATTATGGATCACTTAAAAGTTATAAAAAATAAATTTAGATTATTTAACTTACATATTCGAAAAAGAATCTTACTGTCAAATACTGTCAAATTTTTACTGTCTTACTGTCAAATTTTTACAATAGTCTGCGATTGGTTCAAGTTCAATGAAAATTTTTTAAATGGATTCATTGATACAAAGCTAACAATTTTTTAAATTCTCACATAATTGTTTTTAACATTTTGTATAAGTTTAGAAACAATGAAAGTTTAAATCAAGTCCAGTCAAGAGTCCAACACTTCTAATTGATCTTAAAAAGCTTCTAAGAATTTTGTTGAGACCCAAGTGAATATCGATGCATCAAATTAAATAATTACATTAAAACATAAAAATTTATTTACTATTAATATTTTGTTTAAATTTAAGAGACTTCCCTTTAAGTTAAATTGTATTTCATATTATGAATAAAGTTTGAACAGATACTTTTAATTTTTAGAATGTAAATGATATTTCAAATTAAAATTACTCAAAAATAAACCAAATCATAAGCACATTTAATTTTTAATAATAGTATTTTTTTTAATAATAGTTAAAGTTCTATTTGTTGTTTATTTTATAATAGGTAAAAATTTTTAATACAATTGATTTTTGATTTTTCCCAAAAGAAACTTTTAGGCAAAACTTTCTTTTGTATTTTATTATACCTGTATACGAACATAGTTTTAAAGGTAGTATTAAATTTGAAATTACGTTTTTGAGGCTGTAAATGAAGCTATAAAGATATGAATTCAAGTGAAAAGTGTATTGATTTAGGTGCGTATCCGTTCGCCCGTTGACACCATAACTCAAAAACTAAAAAAGTCACTTATTGGGTTCTGAAAATTTCAAACTTTTTTTTTTGTTTAACAAAGGTGTTTTTGTTGTTTGATATGTTAAAACTTTTATTCAGCGAGTTCGGAGTGCTGCCAAATACCCAACTTTTAAATTAAGCGGGATGTCTGATATTTTTTCAAAAGTAGTTAGTTGCCATGCAGAGTTTCGAAGTTGATTTGTAGGTGTTCCGCTTTAAATACTGTCAAATTTATGTTCTTATAATTAATCTGAACCTCTGAGGGGTAAATAAATTTTGTGACTAAGATTTCTGTAAAATTTAATTGATCTTATTAGAGTTCCGAAGAGCTGCTCTACAACTGTAAATTTTTTTTTACATATTATTGCTAATTCGTTAAACTGGATGATATTATGTTTATATTAAATTCATGCAAATATCCCAGAGTTGCCACAGTTAACTCTATTCTCTTTCTCGTTTTACAACTAATTCTATTGTGTACAATATTATTTTGTATACATTTTTATTTTTTCTTTTATTTATATTAAATAAAATCAAAAATATTTTTTATTTATACACATCAAATAAATTCTACACCTGTTTTGACCTATTTTTTTTGTATACTTATATCAAAAAAAAATGTGACATTATATATGTATGCGTAATTTTTATAAAAATAGGACCATATAACGTAAATTTAAAAAATAAAGTTTTATATATCGTATAACGGCAATGGCATTTTACTTTAATATTTTGTTGCTAGATCATCTAAAAACCTTTACTATAACGTTAGTTATACAAAAATTGTAACTAATATTTATCAAATGACAAACGTAACATTTTATTCTTAACAAATTTTGGGTGGATATTGGAGTGTAACTGACTTTATGATATCTTTAAGGAGGCCAGAAAATTAGTTGAATTCGTTTGATTTTTTATAGTGTAAACTTTTTTATTCGACTTTGACATTGTTGCCGTTGTAATACTGATATTCAGAGATAATATAATATATAAAGAACTCATCCTAAAAGATATTTTAATTTAATTTTTTTTTTGCCGGCATCTCTACATGCTAATGTTCGCTGTGATTGGCTAAACAGCCTATATGTGCATGTCGGAACAGGGGGAGATATATTCGTATATTAACACTGATCAAATGAATTCCACATACAATTTAAACATGAGATATTACTACGCCTCATAACATGTAGAAATGTCGTAGGTGTTCAATAGATACAGTTCTATTTTTGTGTATATTGTAATAATTTTGTATTTGAGTTATATGCTTTTCTGTATCTGTGAGTTATATTGTTTAATTGAATTATTTGTTTACATTTTGTATTTGTTTACATTGTTATATTAATATATTTTTTATTAAATACATATAATTATTAATTAAGCCATTAATTTGAACCCTATGGCGAATGGTAGCTGAGTCGTATCAAAAACCAGATAAAAGTTTTTTCATTTTCACTGGAAATCGAACTCGAGACCTTTCGCACGAAAGGTCGCCACTCTAACCACTGTGCCATCCAGCCGATAAATTGCAGATAGACTTTTAATACAGGATGTCCGTAGCTCATTTGTGTTTATGACCTTAAAATACATAGGACTTAAGACATTAGAGCATTAATTTAAAATAAAAATGTAGTACACATATTTTAATTTCAGCTTCTGTTTTAAGAAGGACTTACCAAACTTACTTTGCCTGAGAAACTAAATTTACTAAATTTCTTCTGTACCTGGTGTAATTCAACTAATTCTTTTCTTTACAATCTACAGGAACATCTTAATACTACCGATAATGTGGTAACTCTATTTTCAAAATTTCAAATAAATAGTATGATACAAAAATCTACTTTTTATTAAGGCCCTTAAAATAAATTTCCAATTTTTCTTTTAAATTTTCCTTGAAAATATTTACTTTTATTTTCGAAGAAAAATATATAAAAGAAAATTGAGTTTTCCTTTACTCTTCGTGACATAACAATAAATCATTCAATATTAAATAAGTCAATGAAAATCTCTTTAGAGTTTTTCATTTATATTGTTGTTTTTTTTTTGTTTTTTTTTTATTTTTTCATTGTTTGTTACCTACATAACACCTGAAACTCTAAACACAATAGAATAAGTTTTATTTTGGAAAATAAAAATTTTAAAGTGTAAATCTGTAAAGTTTAACAGTTTTATAAAAAAAATTATGAATTAAAATAAATTCTTGATAATTTGTTTTTTTTTTTTTTTAAATTAGTTTTGAATTTTGATATTAATAAATAATAATAAGACCTGTACCTAAAAAAACTTAATTTTTATTTAGGGAAAGGCATTTATTTATATAAGTGTTGATAAGACATGGTAAATTGATACTCAATTGTTGCCAGATTTAAAGCCGTTTTATTCTCACTTCCAATTAACATCACAAAGTCTATATCTTCAATGAGTGGGTAATGAGTATTAAAACCAGTATTAAATTTACATAATTAAGTTTAAACAGAGGGGTCTCGGTGGGTTAATGGGTAAGTATTTGGCTTACTAAACGAGGGGATGCGGGTTCGATTTCCATACGAGTCATGAATTTTTTCGTTACATTTTTTATTATTTTCCAATACAGTTATATGCATATTTTTACAGTACAATGTCGAATTCAACGTTCTTATAATAGTCCTAGCATATAAATATAAAATATCATTTATTTAGGTAAAAAGTCAGCAAACTTACGTCATTTCCTTTTGGTGCTCTTAAGACCTTTCAGTTTTGCAATAAATCTACTGACTTTGTTCAAGTGAACACAGGTTTTCTGTAGACAATATTTGAATTACATATTTGAATTGCATTTCCAAGTATTCGGTCTCTAGCACCCAACTAGAATATGTGGTTTTTTGTGCAACTTATATTACAATTATTACAACTTACCAGGAACATAAGCTAAGTGCTGACTTATGCAATTTTAGAGGATTTACAGTTGATTTTTCGTGCAACTTATATTAAAATTAAATATTACCAAGAACATAAGCTAACAGCTGACTTATATAATTTTGGAGGATTTACAGTTATAATAGAAATTTTATTATGATAAAAACAAAGAATTTTAAATAAAAGTAAAAGATTGTCAATAAATTAAGGGGTGTGCATTAAGCATCTAATTTAAAGAATGAATAAGTGGATATGTTGAATTAAAGCGTTAAATTTATTGCAACTCTTCATGATTTTTTAAATCAAAAATCAAATTTAAATCAAATACCATTTTTTTTTTTTAGTCTTCAAACTTGGGATTACTTTTAAACTTTTCTTGGAAGAAAATAACAATCAATCAAGATTAAACGTTAAACTTTCAATAAATATAAAAAAATTTTGTGAATTTAACAGTTGATTCAAGTAAAAATTTCACCTGATTCACAATTACTTGGAAAACAAAAAAACAAACAAATCTCTACATTTTCTTCTTTTCACTTTTCAAAAATATAAAACAGGGAATCAGGACAACACACAAACACTGTTTAACATCCCTCATCACTGTATAAAATTTAAAGGTGAACAAAAATTATATTTTTTTTATTTTTATTTTTGAAGTATGGAAATAATTTGTCAAAATCGCTTTTTATTGCTGCTGACATAAAAATCCTTATTGAGCTTTCGGGCCCGTCTCATTTTGATTGTTTGTTTTATATATAAATAAATATATAACTAAATGTAATATTATATATTATATATATGGTAAATGATTTCCTAGGGATTTTTTCAACCTTTTAACAGTTGGATGCAAAAAAATAATGGTTCCATTTAAACGTCACCACCTTCCTTTTTGGGTGACGTTTACAATTCTTCTTTCTTTTTCATTGAGGTGAAATTTGTTCAGAGGTGTTAATTCTTGCTTTTCTTTTGTATTATTTTTTATTTGAATATATATGAAATTACCATTAAAGAAGGGATTTATAAAACCACTTTATTTTTAGAATATTATGACAAAGCAAAACAACTCAAGTTTAAAGAAGAATGCAAAAAGGTTTCCAAACTCTGAAATCAAAATTAATTATACTTTAAATTTGTTTTGACGAGATTTATATTTTTTTTCAATATTTTGTTGTTTTTGGCTCCTAGACGTTTCTTCCTCCATTTTATATTTGGCTGTAGGTTCTATGGAATATAAACAAAGAAGTATTAGAAATATCTTGAAATGGCTAGACATGAAAAGTGTTATCAATTAATCAATATCTTCTTAAAAACTGTCACCAGTGATATTATAAAGGAAATATACTTTCTTCTTAATTTTATTATAATGATAAAAATGATATGTTTTGATTGAAATTGAATCTTTATACCCTTGTGAACGTAGATCAAAAGGTATAATGAATTCGTTTAACGTTTCTGGAACAGATAAAGCGGAGGGCGAATCCGTCCGTTCTTTGGCACGATAACTAAAAAATAAAAGGTTAAGATTCTAAAATTTTTATAAATTTGTTATTTTGCAAGAGCAGTCATCACTATAGAAATTCAGCCATTTCGCTCAACTGGTTCAAGTACTTCCCATAAAATTTACTTTTATACCCGTGGATACAAATTAGGTCACGGGTATATTAAAAGTCCTTCCCGTTTATAACGCATCAATCTAGATATGCTAGAATCGGATGAGCATCGAAAAGTAAATCGAGTGTTTTACCAGTGTTTCGTAGCAGTGTGTTTTTCTCCGTTCGTGCGTCTGTACGATAGGTCAAAATTTAAGATTTCTAAAGTTTTGAAATTCACACAAAGTAATTTTTAGACACCTTATAGGTTCCATATAGTTTTTGGTTAAAGTCATACCAAGGCTTCGGATAGGTGTCACACCAATATCAATTTCTTCAAAATATGGAGGATGAAAAGTACACAACTTAAATTATATATAGAGCAAGCACTTCTGTAAAATTTCAAAAATTAAGGCTTTATTTTCAAACAACTGCCATACAAGAACCAATATGAATTTCTTCAAAACTCGTAACACTCGGAGAATGAAAATTAAAAACGGAAAGCTATATAATAGGGCAAGTACTTTCACGAAGTTTCAAAATGTTCAGGCTTTATTTTCGATTTTCCGATACAAAAATATAGTTTAACTTGAATTAAAATTAGTTTAAAATTTTTTAGAGATAGTTTTATTTGAAATACATTGCCTAAGTTACTGATTTTAAAAATTTTAGATTCTAAGAGTCTTTAAATTGGGAATCCTACGAAATTTTTTCAGATTAAACTTGATAATTTTCAAGGATCAAACCTCTTTCTCCGCCCAAAGCTTTGAGGTTTAAAGTATTAGTTGGTGGCTTACACAAAATTCTGAATCTTCTCTTAGAAATTTTTGGTTAAAAAGGAAAAAGTGGTTAAAAATTAAGAGAAAAGCAGGTGTATACAGGTTAAGATGCAGGAACAAACCAAGAATCCCTAACTTAAGACTCCCTAAACAGTGACCGTCTCAATAAAAGTTTCTTAAATGGCTGATAATAATTTCTGAGGATCTGACTCCACTCAAAGTTTCAAGTATCCCAATTTCATGGAGGTATCACAAATTTTGGAAAATTGTGTTTATATTTGGGAATTGGTATCACTAATTTTGCAACTTATTTGATAAAGCTTATAAAAGAATGGTGTAATAGTTTTTTTAACACACGGAAACACAGACGGATAGAGTTAAACTGTATAAGCATAATTTTACAAAGTTTTTTGAAAATATGCTAAAAACTAACTACAAAGCCTATTTTAAATTTTATTGTTTAAAACAAGACTCTGTCAAAAACTCAACTTCGAACTCCTAACTTAAGGTTCCGCGAATGCTTCACTCTTTCCATTGTTTTTTTCACCTTGCAAAAAATAATTTTATCCAATCCAAAGCCATTCTAATAATATATAACATACCCTTATAAAAAAATATTTTATATCTTCCCTAATATGTTTGCTTCGTTTTAAAAAAGAAAATTCTAAACTAATATTGCTTCAATTTTATTTTACTAATATGAATATAAAATACAAGAAAAACCCTGATGATACCGAAACTCTGGTATATATTATATATTTTTCTTTGGGTACAATATGTAAATTCTACTGACCTAGATCTTTCGATAAACCATATATATTTATAATTTATAATATATTCAAAAATCTTTCACTACATATTGTATGGAAATACAGAACAGATGATAATATAAACTAAGAATATCTTCAATTATCCTTTATGGAAAATAGTTACCACAAGATGACATTTTAGCACATCACATCTAAATATAAAAATTTTTTTTTTATATGTAAAATTCTTGGTCTTGGTGGTATTTCAAAAGCTCGACATCATGCTGTTTCAATTGTTGGTTTGCCATTATTCGGTAATCAATTTGTTAATTTAAGATCTGTTCAAATATCTGGGTTGGTATCATTATATGTAATGTATATTAGATAATATTTATAAGGTATTTAAATGAAATAGATTTTTATGAATTCGATATATCTAGAAAATTTGTTATTGAATCTGTAGTAGAGTGCATACATATGTCCGTGCATACATATATGACATCGGGTATATTAAAATTGCTCCTCCGTTTGTAACGCATCGATTTAGGCAACCTAAATATAGTGTCAAGTGTACGTATCGGATCAGCATCGAAAAGTAAATTGATCTAGCTATGTATGTCCGTCCGTCCGTCCGCACGATAATTCAAAAATCGTCCACAGGTTCGAGCATCTGCCATACAACCTCTTTTTTTATATGAGCATTACTCTATATCTATTGAAGCTGGGTGTTTCAAATTTTGCAAAAAGTAGTTTTGTTTTATGGCCAATGTTTCTACAAAATTTGGTTGATCTACTGCAGTGGATTCGAGTAGCTGCCATACAACTCCTTATTTTATATTCCATACCTATGGAAGCTGGATATTTGAAATTTTGCCAAAAATAGTTTAGGGTAATCGCAAAATTTGGTTGGTCGAGGATTCGAGTAGCTCCCATACAACTCCTTCTTTTATATGAGCATTACACTACACCTAATAAAGCTGTCTGTTTGAAATTTTGTCAAAAGTAATTTACCGGATGATAATGTTTATATTACGGTCATACGGGTATCCCGGAGTTGACACAGTCTACTCTACCACACTCTTCCTCGTTTTTTAAGTAAAACTAATTTTCAAAGAACATTATGGAAGGATTGTAATGACAAACTAATGGGAGTGTTGCTGTACATTACTCATTATATTGAAATAGATAATAATATGTACTAAGGCACACCAATTTTGAAAATTATATTCAATTGATCCTTTTATATAATTTTCTGTCTTTTATTTTTTATTTAATAGTAATATTGAAATTTTAAATATTTCAAAATAATTTTCAAATTGATTTTAAGAAATGGATACTAAAATGCATATTATAATAGTCATAACTTTTTAGAAAATATCTATAGATTATATCAATTTGATGTTAATCATTATATATTTTAAGATTATAAATTATTTGAGAGATTTATTATTTATTATATAAGATATGCAAATAATAAAAATATTATGAAACAACAGCAAGTCGATTCAACGAAATTAGTAATACCCTACACATGTTAAAATCTATTAACAGTCACACGAACTCCCACTTTACCTAATCTCAAAAATTTCAATTTCTAACTTTATTATTTCTAAAGATAAGCTGTCTAACCCTAAGGAGGAGTGTGTCAGCTATCCAATCTAATACTTTCATTCCTCCTTAATTTGAGAATCATAAGAAAAACAGGACAGAACAATCTTGCAATAAATGTCAATTTTCTATCTTTAATAATGTGGAAGATATGCTGGATAGGTCTAAGGAGGCGTATGATAGGTACCCAAACCTGCACTTTAATTTCTTTAAGAATTCAAGATCATAATGGAAATAAAACTATTTTGAACTATATTTCGGGATCCCACCTTTTTTTAATTTCGAAAGTATGCTTCTTAGGTCTTGGGGAGTACGAACTCCAACCAGTCCCAAATTTTCAAAAGACTTAGGAAATAGAAAGGAATACCGTCTTACCAATTTTGAGGTTTTATCTTTATTGGTTTAAAAATTATGCTAGTTTGCCTTAGTTTGATCGAAAGTTTTGAAATATTATGCTTATCGCTAATGCAGCTGTAAGTTTCGAAACTCCCGTTGGTTCAGTTAATTTTTTTATGTATTAATAACACTGGGAATTATATTTTGGCCACAGTTGGCTTCAAATGTATAATTTCAATGAAATAATTAGTCGCAAATTAAAGTTTATAAACCCTGAGATTTTTTTTAGTCATTTTCACAAACTTTACTATAAAATTTAATATACAATAACTGAAGGGCTGATGAAACGCGAACCAAATAATGTTTTTTTTTTCATCTTTAGATCATTTTTTAATCACCTATTATTAATAATTAAAATAAAAAATAAACATCAGTACGCTATAAATACAATGAAAATAAAAAAAAGAAATCAAATAAATCTTATTAACATCTTGTTACGTTCAATGATCGTTTAATGTCATTTAACCTTCAACACACGCATTTAATGCTATGCGCCATTATCATTTTACCTGAAATATTTTATCTAACAAGATAACCCCCATTGCTAAAGAAAATCATTTAATTTTATAAACTTAAAAAGATTTTGATTAATTGCATCACAAAAAACTTTACATAAATTGTGAGAAGATTGCGCATCTAAAACACATAGATAATTTTCAGATTCCATATTTGAAGCATATAATTTTACAATATAAAAGTCAGAAAAGTGACTTATGATCTCTAACACTTATCGAAAAATTATAGAAGTTCAAATGTTCAACGAAAGTAGTTTATATGCATATCATATAAAAAGTCAAAGATTTGGAGTAGCGTAATACGCTTTGCATTAGACAAACCAAAATTTGTACCAATTTTGCCATAAAGCTTATCAACTTGTCAATTTTCGAAGACCCGAAGACTCTTAGAGTTATGGTTCTGTCAGACGGACGAACGGTCACCCATAACTTATACGTGTCGTACGTGTCTATATGTACGTGTCGATTCCCAAGTAATCCAAACACTAGGGCTTAATTCTGTTGCGTCGCCTTTACAGCGTCACAAACATAATGCAAATTTAGGATTGCCTTATTTCGTTTGCGACGCTATGAGATTTTAATACATTTGGTATTCCATGCAAAACCAATTTCTTAAAGGGCAAGTACACAATACTAGTTGGAAACCTGAGTTTTTTGGCTATTGTATTTTAACATTTATGAGTGTAATGATAAGTGGATGTTTTATTGCTGACGAATAACTTTTGGCGGGGCAACAAATTTAGTAAATTTATCGTATAATATAACTCTTCCCCATACTCTGTTATATCTAGACTTATCTTAATGATTTTCAATATAATATGTAAAGGTACATTATTTATTTATATATGTAATTAATAGTGAAAAAAAACAGTTGGAGTTTTATTTAATACATTTCATCCTATTGAGGAACCTGTAGTGCATTAATAAGATACATTGATGTTTAATCTAATAAAAGAGAGTCGATTATTAAAAAAAAAAGAAAATGAAAAAAATCATTTATTTAATAATAACTGATGTAGATCGTATATTATTAATAAAAGTTAAAGATAAACCTAATGGTACAGCAACGAAGTGAAAAAAAAAATTAATTTGAACTCATAACCTACCTTAACTGTTATTGTTATTACTTATTATTATAAAATATTATAAAAATCGTTGATTTTAGTTGGTACATTACAAATCAGTATACAAGAATTATATCATCATGCAAATAACAATTATAAATAAATGAATTTTATAATTAATATTATAGTTAAGGTAATTTTAGTTATGAAGATTCATTAAACGCAGTGCGTTGTGCGGTTATTTGAATCAAAATCGAAGGAGCGAACGTATAAATTTTAAATTGGATTTAAGACCAGTGTTCAAATAATTTATTTAGGTGTGATTTGGGACGGCTGCTCCTTTCATTTTAAGGAGTTACTTTTATTCTATATATGTATGAGAAACAAAATTAGGAGTGACTTAACAGGAAGGATTTAGAGTTACATTCAAAATCAGAGTTTTTGTAATTTTCATCAAGGGGGTTTGGAGGGACAGCTCATAATTATTGTAAATGCTGTTGAAACCTCCCGTAGTTAAATTTAAATTAAAAAAAATACAATTTTGAATACAACTTTAAATATCTTCAATTTCAAAATATCGCAATATCCAGAATTTGTGAAAAAGCTAATTCTGCGATTCTACACGATAACTCAAAAAATAAAGGAGCTAGGGTTTTAAAATTTTTACAAAGTCATTTTTATAAAATAGCCGTCATTGTTATTGAAATTCAGCCAGTTTGCTTTACAGGTTCGAGTAGATTCTATACAACTTATTTTTT
This sequence comes from Dolichopus griseipennis, assembly GCA_963082915.1. Taxonomy (NCBI): domain Eukaryota; kingdom Metazoa; phylum Arthropoda; class Insecta; order Diptera; family Dolichopodidae; genus Dolichopus; species Dolichopus griseipennis. The sequence goes on from OY720441.1 coordinate 308,769,488, forward strand.
ATGCGAATCACTAATGCCTACATCTTGTTGGTGTAGTGAAAGAGGTCCGAAAAGCTGACATTTAACTTATATTTTCTTTTGGACGATATATAAATTTCTAACCCAATGACATAATGTCGTTATTACTGTCATACAGCGATCCCAGAGTTGAGACAGTCTACTCTACTATACTTTTCTTTGTTTGATTTGATATCACTTTGAAACTTATTGATTATTACTTTATCCAACATCAGCTGCTTATATTTTTCATAACTTATTTTTGTTTTATATTAATTCATTTAGGTATTTTCTACCTTAGTTCCTTCTACATAAAATCATACCAGCCTCGTTGTACTTGACCGCATTATTTTATCTGTAAATTTTTTAAATAACTTATGATTGAAATAAATGAAAGGGAACTTTAATTTTTTAAATTGGATTACACTAATGAATTATGTAAAAATATTAAATATTTTTTTAATCAAATTAAACTTTCAATAATTTACGAGAGATTGAAAAATATTATGAATAATGAATAATGATGATGATATAATTTTGGAGTTGTTTTTATATCTTGTTAATTTTTTTGTGTTCGTTATAAGGGAATAAATTATTAATTGTAGTTTATTATCTTAGTGTTTTAGTTAGTAGCAAAATATCGAAAATTAACTTTTGCTTTATCTCCTTATTATAGAAACATGCTTTACGTTCTGTTCGCTTTAAATGAATTTTTTATAGCAACGCAATGCAAACATTATTAAATTTCTCATCTTTAAAAATCAAAAGATTTGAAATGAGTTATGATATAATTAACATATAAAATTGAAATGTGCATAGAAATTTGGCTTTTATTGAGTCTAGGTATCATAAATTCTGTTATAATAATCAGGAATTGTAACCACCAAAAGCAAACAAGCTAGATATCAAGGCCACTCCTCAATCAAATTATCTATATCCACCCGTCCTTCGCTACGCCCCATATCTTAAAAAATAGACGAAAGAAGGCAGTTATTGCAAATGGACGAAACCGATCCATGGGTTCAAATGTAAGCTTCCGAAGTAGTCAAGAGCATACGACGATAGCTCGGACAACAATAACGATAGATTTTTCAAATTTTGTACAAAACTATTTTATCTTGCTTTCTTAGTGATCCTAGAAACGGAGATTAAATGGGGTGGTAGTTTAGTAACCTCAAACAAACTTGGCAAGACTTTAAAAGCATATCTTACACACTAATAAAGATAAAACTTGAAACTTGCGAAGGTGTTCTGTCCTCATTCTACAATGATCTAAAATTGGAAACTAATTGCACTGGTTGTTCGAGTTAGAGCACACACCAAGTGCCTATCAATCATATTTTCATTAATAAAAGTCTGGAAATCTGAAATTTTTTCTGATTTCGAATAATAGTTGGGGCACCTTTCACTAACCCTAAAAGACCTAGTTAACATATTTCGTAATTGATAATAAGCCAATAGTTTCGGGGGATTGTACTCAACAGCTTCCAAAAGTTGCAAAGCAGTCAGATGAATTGATTTAGTAATGCATAAAGGACAAACGGACATAATATACATTTGTTTTAATACATATATATATATATATATATATGTATGTATGATTCAATAAATGTTTCAAGATCATGTTCTAATTAATTTTGAGGAATTATTCCTTAACTAAACATATGTTTTTGTCGGTTCTTTCCAATCATCTATAGTTATTTTATCTGCAACTGATTTTCTACTTCTTTCTTGAGTTCATCTCTTCAGAAATTGTATATTTTCTTAAGTTTTTTAAGTTCATATGAAGTGTTGAACAATCAGAGAATTGTTTAACAAAATGTTTATAAAAATTAAAATTGTAACTCTTACATCTGCTTTTAATTTATCTATAATTTTCTATTAAATTTACTATTTCAAAATTTATTATAAAAACTGTTTTTTTTTCTTCCTTCTTAGTTCTGCTTTAATAAATTAACTTGAAAATAATAATAATTTTCTTTTAACTTTTAATTTACTATACATTATATATATATTTATATTTTATGTATATATACATTAAACAGTAGTTTGTATTAATTTTCCTCTTATTTTCTTGTTATTTTCAACAAAATACTCCCCTGGGATAAACTTGTTCTTGTTATGTTATTTTAAGATGTTACCTTCAAAAATGTTATAAGACTGCATTATTTTGTCTTTATTGAATTTTCTACTTTTCTATTATTTCATTTATATAACAACATATAAATGGAATATTTGTATGTCATCTTGTATGCTTACAGTTTTGAAAATAAATTGAGAAAGATTTAGTTTTCTTTAGTCACTTTAATTTAACTTTAAAATCCAACTAGGAAGAGTTTAGTAGAGCAGACTCTATCAACTCTAGGATACCGTTATAGACGTAATATAGACATTATACCAGTCGGTTAATTTAAGAAAATTTTAATTATATGGCAAATATAAGTGATATGGCAGCTCTTCAAACATCTTTCGGTACACTAGCTATATTTGATCAAGGCGTTGGCCATTAATCTTAACTAATATTGACAAAATTTTAGATACTCAGGTTCATTATATATTAAGTAATTTTCATATTAAAAAGAAGATTCCACGGCATCTATTCGCACGACTGTTACAGGTCACAAACCAACTTTAATAAAAAACAACTCTGGGCAAGGTTTCAGACACCCACAGATTTATTACGTATACAGTAATGCTTATGATAAAAATAAGTTGTATTGCAACTATTTAAACCTGTTGAGCAGATTGGCTAAATTTTTATAAGGATGACTCCTATTTCATAAAAACCAATTTGGGAAATTTTCAGATTCCTGCTCCCTTAATACGGACAGGCGGATGAACGAGCGGACATACATAACTAGATCGATTTTTTTTCAATTCTTATGCAATTCATACATTTGAATCTATATACACCTCCCCCTTTATATGGGGTGTTACAAATATAATGGAAAATTTATTATACCCTTTGACCTATGTTATTCGGATATAAAACTAAATCTATTGTGCTTTTATGATTTTAATTTCATTCAAGTTACCATTAAGATATAACGTACAAACTAATGTAAACTGCGGCTAAGATTTGGACCAAATTTATCTTGTGGTTTGATTAGAGTCAAAAAATTTTCTTGATTTTCTTAAAAAATGTTCTTGGTATGTCAATTAGAAGACACTGCAAAAAGCTTTGAAGCCAGCTGTACTTGAATGGTTGTCGATTCTTGCAACAATGGAAAATCAGAACTATGGCTTAGATTATTAATAATCAAGAGATCTTTAACAGCGGATTCGCTAATTCAATATACGTTAAGGAACATCATTGAAGTAATCCTTCAGTAAACCAGATAAGAACCAGGGCAGAATCGTTTTGAAATTGATTTATTTTATTAAACCTATAATGTTTTAACCAACACTGTATTATTTTACAATGTTATGTGTAAACATACATGTGACATAACCTAAAGGTATACTTATATGAATGAATATGTATTTTGTTCTATTTAACTTCTAAATGGAATGATTCGTATTGTCCATTTTATTTATGTCCTTATTAAATGCCATCAAGATTTTTTTTTTTTATTTTCGTATTTTCTGCATTTGTTTTTCCTTGTATTTTTTAAGCCAGAGCAGTTCTATCCTGTCTTTTATATTTTTATAATGCATTGATTACCTATGTATTTAATAAAAAAAAAACCAAAACGTATATTTTACGAGAAAGAGAATATAAATTTAAGTTTACATATGTGTCATCTACTTAAAACGCTCAAACTGGAAACAACAACAAAAAAACCTTAAAGGAAAAACAAACATTTGAAATTGTCTTTCGGTCTTTTTTTTAAATTTTATTACTTATTTTAAAATACATATTAGTTTTTTTTTGATTCCGACGGAATTCTAGAGTCTTTTATTTGTTTTTTTTTTTTTGGAAGAAAATTTAATATTTTGCGACTTCTTAAATGTCCGTCTAAATACACTATATATTCAATTTTCCCAGATTTGCAGAGAAATTTAAGACTTTAGTCCCGTTAGCTACTTCTCTACAGCTATTGTTCGGTATTCTAAAACGCAAATAATAATTTCATTTGTCGAAAAGGACGTAAGCTTCGGACACGCAGCTACCGAACAAGCTATTTTTTGTGAACCAAAGGCCGAATAATTTTTAGCTCGTTCCATGTTTTTCTTTACGGCCACTAGTATGGAAAGTAATGTGTTGAAAATTTTTCTAAAAAAAATCCGCTTGATGGCTGTTTCTATGTCCCTGGCCTTAGCCTAATTTTCTTCTTAATAGGTGTGATATAAAAACCACTGGTCATAATTTCTAATAGATTTTAAACTTTTTTATCTTATTATATTGTTAGCTCATCAATATGAGCGATTAAAGTAATTTTGAGAATAGCAACATTATTTGATATTGGTTTTCATGATCCACGAATTGCTTTACTCTTGTAGCATTAGTGTTTATAATGTTTTTAAGTGGGTTCAGAGATCTCGTCAAATCAAAAAGATGTTCCGATTTATATATTTCGTGGTTTAAAAGTGTCAGTAACTTGAACGTCACCCACAAATTGTAAACATAAAAAAAACGGAACATTTTTAATAAAAAAGTAGAACCAAATTGATTAAAAAAAGAACTATATTCATCTAAAAATTTTGGGCTGCTTCAATTTCGAAAATGACTAAACTGATTTGATGGAGAGCCAGCTTCATTTATAATAATACTCATTGAACTTTAAACTTCCGGTGAAGCTTCTGGGTATCCAAGAACTTATTTCAAAATTTTAAGGTTTAGAAAAAATAAAAAACTTGTATAAAAGACTATTATTTATTTAGGGTTACCTAACTACATGTATTGTAGTTAGGTAATGGATAGAACTTGTACATTACAGTCTACTAAGTTTCACTTATTTTGATTTAGATCACCGGTTCAGTATCTTTTATTATCATTTACATCGTTAAGTTTCCTTGGCAAATTGTCATCCTCAAAGCCAAACTGTACATTTGTATCAAAAGCCCTATCCTATAGTTTACCTTTGCCAGGGTGTGGTGTTAATGTGTTAAAGTCACACACTACATAAAGAAACTGTGTACAGTTGCAATAGGCTTTCCATGACCCTCTTAAGAAAAAGAAAATTGATGAGTCTCATTTAGAATTACTTTTCATATATAACTCAATCACTGAAATAATTGTGGAAATGTAACTTTCATAAAGTGGGGTTGGGATAGTGATAATTCAACTACTTCTCAAGTTTTATTAGTAATCTTATAAAAATGTTTGTATCTAAATTTTAAAACATTGGTAATAATTTATTTCACTTCATCAGATGTGCGTTATTTTTATATCATTAGTGGCAGTCTAGGCACTACTACAGTACTAACAACTGTTTTAATTTTAACTACCTAATATTATTTTAGTTATAGTTTTCTTAAAATTCGTATGTTATTTTTTTATTTATTTTAATTTTTTTTTATTCAATTTCTTTAAGTTCGTCCACATTACAGGTTACTCTATATTAAAATGGATACTTTATATATTATTCAATTACATATGCACACAATCACACAAACATAAATCTTTTTATATTAAAGTTCTGTTTCACCCACTGTTCATACAATACGTTTTTAAAGTCTCAAGGTGGCTAAAGTCGACATTTTGACAGGTAGGTAAAATATATAATGCTGTTTGTTGTCTCTTTGGAGAAAATTTATTACTCCGCAACATTATATCTATGGGACAGTAAGAAACAAAAGAAATAAACTAAAAAAAAAAATTAAAACAAATGAAAAAACATTTATTTTTTTTATATATATAATATTTATTTATTCTTTGTTTTTATTTTATATACTTATATTTATTTAATTTTCTTTTCCAAGATTTTATAATATTCTTTTCTTTTTTCTGTATATTTTGTATTTTTTAAGAAAATACGATTACTATTGAGTATATTTAAGGTTCCAGAAGACAGAAACAACTAGAATAATAAGTATTACTTAGAATAAGAACTAAATTATAGTATCTATATAGATATACGTAAAATATATCCGATCCGATGTAAAATTTACATTATATAATAAGGATAAATCTAAAACCACATTGGATGGATTCAGTGGGCAACATACAACACATAAACTCAAAGTATAATAAGGTTAATATAAAATTTGTTCATACAATATATTCTTTTAAAGACGTATAGACATACAAGAAGACCAAAGACAAAGATTTATTTATATTTCATAGAAAATATGTATATTTATTTTCTACTGCAGTAAATACTTATTCATTTCAGTCGGTTGATTTTATTAACCAAAAAAAAAAAAAAACTTACAAGATATTATTTAGTTTTCATATTTAATAGAAATTTTTTTTTTTTTTAAATAAAGTAATTTAAGTACCTATTTAAGTACTTATTTAAAAACTAGCTGTAAGTATTTTTTTTAGACAAAATGTCAATCAACTTACCTATTACTTTACTTACCAATTTTCAATTTTAACCTCGTAGATTTATTTGATTCATAGTGAAATTTTTTTTTAATATTTATACTATGGTTCAGAAGGTTTGTATGGCAGCTCCCCGAAGCCTTGGTCCGAATTTAACCAAAAACAATAAGAAGCCTAAAATTTGCTTTCCAGCTCTTTTAGGTTTTGAGTAATCGTCCTGATATACGGACGGACAGGAAGACACACATAAATAAATCGATTTACTTTTCGATGCTGATCCGATCCATATTTTTGCCTCGATCGATACTTTACAAACGGAGGAGCAATTTTATATTGCCCCTGCTCTATATTATGTTGAAAGCTGAATCAAACATTGTTATTAACATAATTGCCAAGTTTTGTATAATAGTATGTAATAACTTTTACATATAAAGGTTATTTCAACGAGAAAAGGGTTTAACGAATAACTTATTAATTGGCATATTCTAGAGGAAAATTCAATTTTTTTAAATACGGTTTGTTACAATCGAGTATTAGCACTCAAGAAGTCTGCATTTCGTAGACGAAATACTGGTATTTGTATAAATCATTTTGGTGAAATTAAAAGGAAATTACTCGTTTCTTATTACTTTCTTATAACATTATGGTTACCTCTGGATTTTGAACTATTATTAAATTCATTTAAGTCCGAGTTACATCTATAAAAATTAGTCTACGCTGATTCAACAGTTTTGATACAAAAAAGTTGTAATACGGGATAAGATGGCTATGCAATTGTTTTAAGTTTTTCCACATAGAACTTATGTGTAGCCTAAATGCAAAGTAAATTAATTAAGTTCTATATTAACGTAAACAGAGTTGAAGAACTCAAAAAATTGGATGACAGCTGACATCTAGTTTAACATATTTAGCTAAAAAATGTTATATTCATTGTACTCTATTATTTCAAAGTTTTTCCAATAAAACATCTAATTTTGTAGCATAAGTGATACTCAATAAACATATTTATTTTATAAACCCCAGAATCCTATCCTCTATTTCACAAAAATATAATTTCAAAGTAAAATTTGAACCCTCTATAGATAGCTCGTCTTAGTTTATTCTTCACTTCATGTGTTAAGAATATTCATATCTAACTTTGTTGCAACAATCTACCATTGATTTAGCAACAATTTTTTTATCATAAAAATTTCATAATTTTTCAATAACTTTATTTAATACGATACAATACACAAACCTATTAACAAAACCTTACAATCTAATATTTGTTAAATATAACCATTAAAATAGTAATATAAAACCACATTTATTTCATGCAGTTTAATTAAATTTGACCAGGTCAAACCAAATTAACTTATTTTCATATAAAATTAAGTCGAAATATTTATTTTATTTTTTTTTGTTTTTATTTTTTAACTACCATATTATTTATTGCAACACCATAAAAATAAACGATTAAACATATTCCAAAAAAAATATACAATAATAATAATAACCATTAAATAACTTTTCGTAATTTAAACAATTTCCGCTTAATCAATTGTTACTGTATTCAATATTGTAAATCAACTTAACTTAAAAATAAGAAATACAAAATAAAACCCTTCATACTTAAGAAATTGTTATATAATACCTAACGAGTACCTATCATTTAGAGAAATACCCAAAAAAAAGCACAAACTCTAAACAATAATATTAACAAACATCAAATTATGTTCAAAATTGCACCCGATTAAAAAAAAAACGAGGAAGAGCAGACTATGAAAACTCTGGGATACCCGCTGTAGTGTACTATAAACATCATATCATCAGTATCAGTATTCACACTCAAGTACTCTGAGAGTTTTACCAGACCAATCTAATTTTTTAGACATGAAACTTGATCCCCTTTTACAAATCTTGAAAGATCTAGGTTTATTATGAAAGCATGGGTTTTGCAATTTCTATTTATAGTCAATACAACAAAACTGTCATCTAAGGTTAATCAAATATATGCTAAAAACAATTTGACCCTGAGTTCTGCATAAAAAAACAAAATTGTATGGCAGATGTTCGAACGTCTCGCACGAAGAGACATTGCATAGCTTATTCGACTCAATCTTCGATTCTAATACGATCTATGTACCGTTTCCAATTCCATCGTCACCTTTTATATCGTCACCTTCATAGCTTTAAAAACGAGACGGCAAATTATCAATACCCTCAGAAAAACGTATTTGTACGGACATATAATAAAAAATCATAAGCACAAACAGATTAACCGCTTTTTTAACTATTCATAAATAGTATAAAGTTTGTGCTTAATGAATGAAATCACTGTCTTATTGAGTTTTTGGTGAACAACCATAGAAAATTATTTTTGAATTCCTAAGAAACAACTAAAAAATAAAAGTAAAAAAAAAAAATTTTTTAACAAATCAATTAAGAAATTACGCAACAATGTTTTAATATAACAATTATTGTTATTTTAACTGTTATCGTTATTATTGTTTAGGTTACTTATTAAAGTAACATAATTTTTTTTAGAAAATATTATATGTTTATTTAGGGGCTGACTGTCTGTCCAATCGATTGTTCGTATCATATTTTATTTTTTAAGGAAAAATTAGTTATTGGATCTAAGATAATGTCAATAAGTCAAAATAAATTAAGGTATGAGGTGGAATAGTGTAATATGCATAGTGACGATGCACTAAGTACAGAACTATAAGCAAATTAAACCAGTGCAAGTAAACGTCCAAAAACTGTGTGGAAAGAGAACGATGGAGACCTTCCATGGGATACATACTGTTTCAGATGGGAATTAGTCATTAGGGTACTAGACGCGTTTTAACAAGTGACTTATTTTTAGTTGTTATTGTTTATCTATCAGGCTAACAATACTGCTATATGGAAGCGAAACATGGCTTGTAACAAGAAACAACATACAGAAAATACAAATCTTTGTGAATAAATGCCTCCGTATAATATGTTACATATTCTGGCCTAGGCGAATAATGAATGAAGAGCTTTGGGTTATGACAAAACAAGAACTGATATGGGTCGAAATCAGAAAAAAGAAATGGAAGTAGATTGGTCACAGTATAAGGCGGCCAATAACATCAGTGCCAAGCCAAGCCCTAGATTGGAACCCACAGAGTAGGAGAAATGTGGGAAGACCAAGAACAACCTGGAAGAGAACAGTCCAGAGAGAATGTGACCTAGCGGGAAAAGCTGGTCAGAAATAAAAAGACTTGCGCTAAATAGGGACAGTTGAAGAAGCTATGTGGAAGCCCTATGTTCCCTAGGGGAATAATAAGGAAAAAAAAACAAATCTGACTAACAAGCCTATCTGTACTTTGGGTACATGTTAGAAGAAAAGGGAAGGCACATGACATATATATATTCTTATAATAAGAATTAGCTTTGCTGAATTCTTCTTTATTGAGGCTCCATTTGGGCCCAGAGACAGATAAACAAAAAACTTAGTTAAGAAAATTAATTTCTTTCTCTTTTCTAACTCATATTTATTTATTTATTTAATTATGAACAGTCCCCTACCACATACTATGTGATAAGTGAGTGATTCTTTTTCAGGTGTTGCAGGTACATATTTTATAAGTTAATAAATTATAAAGTACATTTTTTCATTAGATATAATCCAACCAGGGTTCGAACCCGAGACCCTTCCATTGAAAGTCCGAAGTCCTACGTCACAGATAAGATCCCTAAGACATATATTAAAAGTAAAAATTAAACAGTATACCAATATCACGACTGTGGCAAAATGTTCTTGCTCTAAAGTTTTCTGTAAAATATCTTTAAATCTCCTGCTGATTGATTTAAAGATTTTATCATAACTGTTTTGATATCATAATTTTTTTTTCATTTTAATTTACCAGAAAGAAACAGATAGATAGGTAGAGTAAGACCTAAATTAAATAAAAAATAATTTTATTGTTTTTTTTTTTTTTTTTATTTTAGTATATAATATTAAGTAACAAAAAAGTTCAACTATATTTTCAAATAAAACTGATTATTACCGTGGCACGACATGACAACAGACACATCGATAGAATGAAAAAATATTATTGGGCTGTCATTAATGTTTGACCTATAGCATAATATAAAACTACCAACTGACATTTTGTACTGTACTATTTTTGATTATTTTTTTTTATGTTTTTTTTTTTGTTGTTGTACTGCTGGTTGTTTGCGAGTTAAAAGTGATTGGTACAATTGGCAAACTAATTTAATACCAAAATGAGTGACCAAAACCATATCAAAATTAAACCAAAAGAAATCTAACCAAGCAGGTAATTTTTTTTGTTAAATTGGCGTTGATTAAATGAAGGTGAAAGTCTAATATGGGGTAAATTTAGCTAAAAGATGCCAATCATAACTTACTTAATAATCATTTTCAAGTTGTTTCAATAAATTTGATGGTAAATTTTGCACAATAAGAAAAATAAAAAAAAAAATAAAATTAAATAAATAAAAAATGATTGAATTGTTATACCAACATTCAAGGTAACGATTTTTGTTTTTAAATGGTTTTTTTTTAATGATTTGAATCGTGATTTTAGATTTTAGATGAATGGAGAAGTTTCTGTGACATAAACAATGATAAAGCAAATATGAAGTAATAATTTTTAGTGTATAATTAATAAGTACATTAATTGAAAGTTGTATAGGTTTATAATCCGAATCGGTTTAATAGAAAGTTCTTTGTTGATCTTTTAGTTCTCTTGGGGTATGCCCAAAAAAATCAAAAGTGAGTCAAATGTTATATGTATAACAACTCCTAAAACCAATGATAAATATCAATATGTAATAAAAAATGTGTTTAATATATTATCTTGGGATATAAATCTGAGATGTAAAGGTTAAAAAAGCTCATGGAACAAATCGTCCAAATATTGTGGGAACTTGGAAAAGTATTTGAAGTATCATATATTTTTAAAACAGTCTGTTGTGTCCTCTGTAATACAGCAGATCAATTTTGTAGCTTAATCAAATTGTGTCTTTGGAAATTAAAGCACCTAAATGGTACCTAGCATGTCTTAGCTGAATGAGTTTTGTTTTTAAGTGCTAACAGTTCAACTGTTAGGCTTATAAGCCTGTCTATACCATAGGTACATGTTAGAACAGGGGGTCATATTACATTCGTGTTATTAGAATTAATCTTAATGAATTCCACTTCAATTTAAGCATCAGATAGTATTAGGTCTTAATGAACGTGTGGAAACATCTTAGATTTTCAATAGATACAATTCTATTTTTGTTTATATTATAATATTCTGTATTTGAGTTTTATGGCATTATATATCTGTGAGTTATATTATTCAATTAAATTATTTGTTTATATTGTTATATTAATGTAATTTTTATTAAAGATATATAATTATTACTATTGATTAAGCCATTAATTTGAACTCAATGGCGAATGGTAGGTGATGAGTGAAATCGAAAACGAGAAAATTTTTTTTTTCCACTTTCACTGTGATGCGAACCTAGGCTTTTCTCATGAAAGTCGGCACTCTAAGCACTGTGCCATCCAGCAATTTCAATTATAAAGAAAATTTTTTTTTTTATTTTGTTCAAGGAACTGTTTCAACTATTTCTCAAGTACAATTTGAAAATAAGAAACTCTTAGGGAGTCTCATAAATTTCGTAATAAGCAACCAACTTCAAATACAATAAAAAAAAAATTTAAAAGTTTCATACAGTTACATTTATTTTTTTTTTTTCAAGATAAAATCAACTTTTTGCGTTCAATTTAAATTAATTATCATTTACCATTTAAGCAACACTTTTACCATTAATAAAAATTATTTTTATTGTAAAAGTTATTTAAGTTTTTATATTTTACTTCTGAATTAAAATTCGTGCATTAAATAATTATTTGCTGTCAAAAAATGAAATGCCTTCAATACCAACTAAAAAAAAAATATAATAACCATAACTGGCGCTATCTGCTGGTGCTCTACAAATTACCTGACAATTTCATCGGTAATTAACGAACGAACGAATGAGTTTAATTTTTTTTTTTTTATTTTTAATTTTGGTTTTACTTCTCTTTTTTTTTGTCATTACAATTATTACCTTTGGATTATGATGGTGTGCTGGAAGTTATTTGATTGATTTTGCTGTTGTTGGTTAGACTTCTGTTTTGTTTTTCATATGTTTTTTTTTTCAATTTCTTTAAAAATATTTTCGTTATTGAATAAAAGACAAGGACAAAATTATTTTCGTTGTTATTGATTTTAATTATATAATGCTAACAATAATTCTTACAACACTACAGCAGTAATTAACAGCAGTGACAGTTGAAAATAGAAGCTATGACAAATGAAAAGATAAAAATCTTTTGTTTCCAGATGTCTTATATTTGAGATAGATCATTAGCATTATAATGTTTGTTTAGTTAAGTTTGGTCAGACTAAAATGTAACAGTAAATAAGAATTGGAAATTTTTAAATTAGCCTCCAATTCAGTTGGATATTGCTCTCTATCAGTTTTTTAATTGCTCTCCCTCCTCTTTTCTATAAATATTAATTTAAAATTTAATTTCGATCATTCATCATTTCAATAAAGTTGCTCCAGGTTTTAAACTACCCAAAATATGAACATTTTACAGGCTTGCACTTTCTTGTTTATAAGCAAGTATATTTCCAAAAATTTATAAATTTAAAAAAAGGGAAATATCATCATTTGCAAGCTATATGAGCATCTACTTATAAACTAATACAGGGTGGCAAAAAACCACCGATATGGTTTGAATGTTTAATAACTTTTTAAATTTATTTATATTTTTTATTTTAATTTAAGAATTTTATGAAGAAAATTTGGGGAATTGGAAATGGAACAGTACACAACAGAACAGCGATCAAAAATTACGTAAAGGTATGGAAAATGTACTGGAAAGAGCACGAATGTGCGAAGCCGAAAATGGTCACGCAATGAAAGCAAAACACAATGAAATCATATCAGCCGTTTTGTGCCATCCTGTACTATTAAAAATAAATTTGCTCTCATATGTAGCATCTCATAAGATAATGTAAAGCCTAGTTTGCAAATCTTATCCCAAAAAAACTTAAAATTTTAATGATAGTTGTCTCCATCTTGACATGTATATTCAATTGTTTAAGAGTTCAAGGTATTATAAAAGTATAATGAAATATTGAATTACACTAAAATATTTTACAATATTAAGTAATCACAAAGAAAATGCTTAAAGCATTTTTCAAGTTTATTTCAATTAGACAGTTGAAAAACTGTAACAATTTAAATCGAATTGAATTGAAAAAATAAAAATAAAATAATAATATGAATGTTAAATAATATAATAAAGTTATTGATTTAATATAAATGATGAAAAGATGAAAACATATTTATATGTTCGCATCATTCGCCATATATTTGAGGTAAGCAAAACTGTAATGAATTGAAAACATAATATGACTTTAGGAACTTAACCGTTGTTATTATGAGCAGAGTTAAATTTAAAAAGAATTATTAAATTTAAAAACAAAATATTTTTAAAATTTTATTTTTTCATTACTTGCTCAGCTATTTGGTAAACAAGCTGATTTGTACCATTATAGATGCACGTTGAAGCATATTCTTATTTAAGTAATTCGGTTTACAATTTAGAATATTTTAATAAATAAATGAAAGATTCGTTGATATATATTGGCGATGAAAAAATAAATATAAATAGCACCAATAACACATCATACTGAAAATGTTTTCACTGGAATACGTTAACCTAATGACCACTAGCAGATTTATGGAGGTAGATGTCAACAATACGCTCAACAAAGCTAGGGTTTCGGAAAATCATCATAAACGTCTAACAATATCAGCCATGAACAAAAGGTATTCATTAACCCATTTACCAAGATCATATACAGAATATTTTCAGATACCGAAATGAGCAATAAAGATATATGGAAACTTACAGGAAAGAAAACCGTACAAGAAAGAAACAATTAATTTGGATAGGCCAAATGCTAAAAAAATTAAAAAAGCGTAGATCGTAGGATAGCTTTGGAATGGAACCTCAATTAAAGACGCGGACGTCCAAATAATATTTGTAGACTTTGATGATTTTATCGGCTTCGTCCATGTTTTTGAGTTTTAACATTTCATTTGATGTCCCTTATCCGTATCTTCTGCATTCCCCAAAGATATATTTAACTATCAACCTATTGAAGAGATCAAGATTGTTCCTAATTTCCGCCTAATCAGTTTTATCACTAAGAGGCTCCTGATATTAATTAGCTTCTGTCTATCTTCTATTTTGGGAAATAACGCTTTCGTAAAGTAGTTTTTATGCCTTCAGTTACCTTTTACTGGTTGAACTTTCTCACAGAACTAAAGCGAGTGAGATTGGAATTGTTGTAATAGCATATTAATTAGCCGTTCTCTTACCGCTTGATCCGCTGCATTAATCTAAATCCCTAAGTAGCCTGGGGTCCACCATATTTTGATCTTGTCCTCATTGGATTTTAAAATGTGTCTTGCCCATTTTTTTTTTGTGTATACTAGACTTTATGTTGTCCAGAGCAATATCATACTGAGGCTGTCGATGTATATATTGGTGGTCAGGTTACAGTTCGCTGCTAGATGTAATACGACCAGGATGGCCTTTCTTCTTCGAAAGCTAAGGCGGAGTTTGATTGTTACCCGCTGTTTGGCTATCTTGGACCGCATTATTCCACGACTTGCTGTCTCTTGGAAGTGTCGGTGAACAGCTCGTTCTCTGCTTACCGTCTTGTCTCCACTCCCTGAACGGAGCCCTATTTCCTTAACAAGATGTTTCTATATATAAAACTAGTTTAAAATATTTGACAATATTTATAAGTTTATATTGTAAGTATTTAATTTTTTACTCATTAGTCTTGTTTATCTCACATATTATTCATTTTAAAACATAATTAAAGTTCGTTGTCGTCACATCACCATAATGTAGTATGAAAATTGATTGTCTGAGAATAAAAACCAAAATAAACCAATCTCGATGTAATCCATATAAAAAATGTTATTTCAACAGAAAAATTAAATGGATTTATAATCAAATCATTTTATTGGTCTGGTATTTTAAAAGTCATTGCAAATCTCACAGTAGTTAAAAAAGTCAATATTCATATTGTAATCAAACTTTTCAGCAAATTTTGAAACGAAATTTTTAACTTGAATTGTAACCAGAGGCGTAAGGAATTACAGTTGATAATTAAAGAGGAATAATTATTGTAAATGTACAAAATTAACTTTCAATACAATCTTAATTACCGGAACAAGACTTTTTGTTTTGTTTTGTTTAAATTAATCGATGTGTTGTTAAAACTCTTCTGGTAAAAACTAAAATTAAATTGAATTTTTCTTACCGTTATGGTTTAAAATTTTTTGTAAATTTTACTTTCTATATAATCGATGTTTAGACATAATTCTTTAATTGGAAATCAAAATTGGATTATATTAAATGAAAAAAGATGTTAATTATTTGTTATCATACCATGTTATCATAAAATGATGATTATTTATACAAGGTACTCATCCTCTATTGATTTATTATGTGGTAATTAATATATTTTTCAAAGGATATTTAATCGTGCGAAAAAGCTAAACCTAACTTAATGTATGATTTGTATTCGAAAACCAATGTGTAATAAAGTAAAGCCCTATTGATAAACGAGCAAATGTAGAAGCTTCAAATTTGGCACAAGTATATTCTTTACTATTTGTGTGGCCCCCTAATTTGGGATCAATTGGAGTGGTGCTTCAGTACCCCTCTTAGACCTCCTAAGGTTTAAAAAGCTTATAATTGAAATTACTAAAAATAGTAACTTAAAATTAAGATAGAACGTTCCAATTTTGAACAAGGGTTAACTAGTGTTGAAAGTACAGCGCGGACTGCATATGGGCGAAATTATACCATGGTTTCGGGTTCTGGAACCTTTGAAAAGTTCAAGGGCTAACAAACATATATCTTAAAAGCAGCATAACTCAAAAAATGTACCGCTATTTTGATGAAATGTAAACTCTAGGTTACTAGTAAAAAGTTCCATGTAAATTAGTTCTGGTCGAGTTTGGTCAATGAGTTCGGATTATAGAAGCTTTTGATCGATTTGTGTTTATAAGCTTTTCTAAAAGGTACATAAACTACAAATTTAAAATAATTTGCATTTTTGAAAAATTTGAATTATTAAATATATTATGCTTTGATTAGTTTTTTATCACAAAATTTAATAATTCAAATTTCTTCACTTTTGTAATTGAATTGAAATAAATATATTTTCATTTATTTCAAGTTTTTTTGTTTTTTAATATTTTTAAATAGATAAATTAATAAGAATTTGTAATATTTTTGAATAGATAAAGTAATTAGAAAATGTTTTTTAGTACTATAAAGTAAATTTGGTTAGTCATGTCTTAAGATCAAACTAATAAAATCTTTTCTGGTTTTAAAATGACTTATGAACTTCCCATTAAATTAGAACCGAATAGGTGTAGGATATTTCTAAGTCGGTTGCACCGACTGACTGTTTCTTTATTTGTTTTTTTTTTACTTTCACTCCTAGTGAGAGCATAGGACATCCACTTGCCTCTTCTATTGGGCTCGATCATTCAACAAAAACTTGATCTCCTCCCAAGTCTGTCCGTTTCTTGCTAGTTCAGCCGTAGCTAGTAATATGAATTTTATTCAGTCAAAATGAATGCTTTTTAAAATGAAACTTTTTGATTCCATATTTAATGCAAATTTAACAGAAATGAAGATTACAAGAGGAAGATAATTGAATTACGCTCTGTGGTTTTGGGTTCTGAAGGATAAAGTGCAACATTTGGTGATTGGTTTATTATCCATAGAAAATTATTAAGCTTCTCTTCTTAAATTTTATAATGCGGTATACAAAATTATTATGAATTACCAATCTTTAAAACTGCAAGAGGTATGAAGCTTTTATAATTACACTAATGGTGTTGTTCTTTACTTATTATATTATATTAACGAACTCTTATAGCGCCATTATATATTTTTGAGTATTGGTGATGGAGTTCAGAGAATTTTAATATGACATAGGTTATATTTTTTAGATCAAGTTTTTTTAAATATTTTTGAAAAATTTGAAAAGATTTTTAAAAAAAAAAGTTCTAAAATAAAAAACTTATTATTTAATAGAGTTCCGGGCTAATGATAACCTAATGGTTTAATAAATACGAAATATCGAAAAAAAACCCAAATTCGTTTGGCTGAGAACCTCTGAGCTTCAACAGTGTTTGAATGATAATATATTGGACTCTTTGTTTCTAACTTTAAAAGCTGGTACAATAATTCTTTTATCACTGCAAGGTAATTAATATCCCATCACTATTTTTTAAGGTTCATCTTAAATATATGGGTTCTTATTAATTCATGTTTTGCGTATATTAAAAAAACGAAGAATAGCTATATTTATTATGATAATAATGGAATGGTGTCTAATGAGTTTCCGTCAAATTTCAAAGTAATTTATGACATCACAGTTAAAGAATGTTTCAGTAATAAACTTTATAACATTTTTGGTGAGTTTTTTTGATAGAATAAATTCAAGAAATTTTACAGTCTTTCTCAATAAAAATCTTTTTTGAAACTTAAACCTTAATTTTTAAAGTTTTCAACGAAATACTTTTCTTTGCAATTAAACATGCAGATAATTTATGAAATATATTTATGAAAAATAAATATACAAAATTTTTTGAATTAAATTGTAGTAAACTTTAAACATTACCACAACAATGGACCTCGTAGAACAATAATTACATAGGATGGATATTTTAAATAATATTTTCATCCACAGGTTTTTTATCGTATGAGTCACAAGGTATACTAAATTTCCAATAACGTTTTAGACGCTGTAAAGAAGGGGGAAAGATTTACACTTAAGTGCATGGATCGGATCAAAATCGAAAAGTAAATTGATTTGAAGCTATGTTTGTCTATCCGTACGTGTGCACTGTAACTCAAGAAATCAAGGAGCTGAGAAGTTGAAATTTAGCCAGTTTGCTAAAGAGGTTGGAATAGTTTCCATACAATTTTTTTGTTTATATAATACTTACTCAACATTTAATAAACCTGAATATCTGAAATTTGCACAAAGTTTGTTGTTGTTTTAGTGCAAGAGGTTCGAATAGCTACAATACAACTTCTGTTCATATCTCTTTTATACAAAACTCTTTTAAGCAGAGACTGTGATCTAACAATGTTGTGTATTTGAAGTTTTTTCAAAAGTATTAAACTATATAATAACGTTCATCTGAGTATCCCAGAGTTGACAGAGTTTTTAAGATATACTATTCCCATGTAATTTAAAAATATTAAAAATAAACGATTAAGAACCATTTGAAAGTGTAAGGTAGTGAATTAAAAACCTCAAAAATTAAACAAATAAAAAAAAAGTGGAATCGAATGGAAGTAAAATTAAAATGAATCTAAAATTGTTGGAACTTATATAGCAGCCAAAAACATTATTACAAGTGAAACATTTTCCTTTTTCTTTTTTTTTATTTCTACCGCTACTTTAACCGTATACACATTTAATATATAAAATACGACAAATAATGGTCATCTGTGTTTAATACCTATATGTAAATCTCTATGCATAGAATATTGTATAGTACTAACTGGTGTATGGTCGGCACTTCTACGACATTCATTGTGTCATTACATTATGGTGTTTAAATAATTTATTTTTTTTAATTGTTTCGATTTTTCTCACACTTACTGTATGTAAAAAAAAAACAGTTAGTTTTATAAGTACATTTTCCATTATTTGACTGTCACTACATTATTCACATTACTGATTATTCTTATGGCAGGATTTTGATCAAATTTAACTAACTGGTGTATAATGCAATAAAAGATTTTAGAATTATAAAGTTGTTTGTATTTTAAAGTTAAAGTGTTGTTTCCTCGTAACCATAGCTACATTTCCGTGATTAAAAGATTAAGATACTGAGTACTTTTTACATCTATTAAGTTTGATCCAAGGCATTGTGGTTAATACGCCGAACTCTTAAGTGGAGGCTCTCGGGTTCGAACCCTCGTTAGATCATATCTATTAAAAAATATCGTAAAATATTATAATTATATCGTAATAGTTTACATTGTAATATAAAATAAGACAATATAAAAAATATATATATATATTAAACAACTCTTTTGAAAGATTTTAGATAGAGCAATAAAATATAGAATTAGTGTATTCCTAATCTTATACAATAGCTACAGCCGAATAACCGTCGAAAGTCGATTAAAGGAACGTGATTATAAACTAGTCTAAGTGACTTGGTGATAATGACTTGGTGACGCAACAAAATATAGCATTTGTGTGTTCCTAATATTATATAATAGCTGCAGTCGAATAATCGTCGAAAGTCGAAACTAATTGAACTCATAATAAGGTAAAGTATTCAAATGAATATAATGATATATATCAGTTGACTTGTCCGCTTTGGTTGGGTACCCACTGGATTTCAAATCACCACAATATTCGCTTTTATTATGATTGATTGATAATTGCCTTCTTCATCAGAATTCAGGAGTTGTCCAATGAGAAAACTGAAGATGCATTAGAACTTACTATATTGGAGGTTATGTTACTCGAACAGAAATTATTTTTTAATTGCATTATACAAACATCTAACCTTACTTTAAGTCAATATTCAAAATTACTTTTTTGTTCACATTTTTCAATTTAGAGCGATACTAAGGTAATTGGCATTCTCTACCTCTTAATCTTTAATAGCTGTTGTTGTTATTATTAGCAGGTATAAATTCTGATGTAATATCAAAATTTACATTTATCTTTACAAAATTTGTCTACCGTTATAACACTAACAGTACAATTTTTTTATTCAATCTCTATAAAAATGCTATTCCATATATATTCACTTGTTTCTATATTTTTTGATGCTTTATTTACTAGGAATTTTTTAGCAATTTTTCTCTTCTTTGAATACATTGGCGGTTAATACCTACAATTTATATTTTGACCACCATCTTCCTCTGTATTAAAGAGTACCGAAAAGTATAACTGAATTTAACACTCGCCAAACTGAGTTATGGTGTGAGAAATCATGAGGCATAAGAAAATTTATGACCATAGATTATACTTTATTTGTGTAGACTTTCGGTGAAACAAAATCTGAAACAAAAATTGGGTACAAAAATAAAATTGGAAAAAGAATGGAATTAAAATGGGAGTCCAGAAAAAAAAAAAAAACAAAAACATTTTTAACACCAGTCGAGTTATAATAAAAAAAACAAAAATGAAAATTATTTAATTTTTACACTCTTAAATAATACAAAAAAAAAAAATTCACACTAGCTATAGTCAGAGCTCCGCTCCGGTGACATTTTGCAACAATATAAAAAGAAAAACATACAAGAATGTCCCAAAAAATTCCATAGTAGATATACCTATACATACAATCGTTCTTTATTAATATGAGACTTAATTTATCTTAAAATTTGACGATCCAGACTATGAACAAAATAAATACACACACATAAAGTAGAATGTAACGGTTTTAAATTTTTTTTTAGTATGGCAAAAAATAAGTGAGGTGAATAATGAACTTTATCACAAAAATATTATAAATATTTTAAATTGTTTTTTGATAAAAGAGTAAGTGTACAATATTCACAAAATATGCAAAATAAAAACACAAAAACAAAAGTTGTACCTACTTGTATACAGGTCGTTTGGAGTTTATTAAAAATTAAAAAAAAAAACAAAATAAAAATATCAACAGAAAATGTAATCAATAGTAAATTAATGAATTCCAATTAATATTTTTGAATATTGGTATACCTTTAAATTAGGAAATAATTTAAAGAAATTTTGGTATTTAGATTAATTTATATTTAAATGTTTAAAAATTTGTTATCAGACATTTAAATGTCGTAACTATATAAGAGGACAATTAAAAGGGAATAACAGTTAGAACTATTATGCATTAAATGCCACTTATACCTTACGATTTTTTTCGGAGCCATATTGGACATTTGGTGAGAATATTTTTAATCTAAATAATCTACTTTAAACATTATTTTCTTTTCTTGGCAGAGTAGATAATCTAGAAATCATCTGTTTTTAACAGAGTATAGATCATAATTTTAATGTCATTTAGAACTAGACGATATTAGTCGCCTTCATCAAAAAGCAATTTGAAAAGAAATATAATAAAACTTTTTCGTTTAAGAGCTTATAGAACAATATTTTTTTCTATCTTCTATCTATATATATAAAAGCGAATGTTTGTTTGTTTGTTTGTTTATACAAACTTCTAAACAGTAAATACTATTACGAGTATATCATGTTTTTGGGCGCGGAGAGTTTTTCTGAGCACTAAGAGATCCAACAAGACCCCAAACTGACGCTGTGGTGGAAGCATCTAAACTCTTAGTTTTAAAATAAAAGCGCTTATGCTGATTGACTTCAAGTTTTGTGAACTTCTTATTATTTGAAAATAAAGTTGAACCTATTTACAGACTTTGAATTTGTTAATCCATATTGGGTTCTTCCAATTTTTCGTAGTACTGCTTTGAATTCTCAAAAAAATGTTTGGAAGTTTCGTTAACCGATTTCGGTACAACTTACCATGTGTAATTGTCATTAATACCATTTGTAAGACTTCAATTAAAAATCCATGGAGAGGGAAAGCAATGCGTACCGGGTATAAGCTAGTTATTTTATAAATACATATATATATACTATGTTAATATAGTATTTTAACTTATACTCTGTTATCAAGTCTCAATCTTCCTTTTACAATTAAAGTGTCATCAATAATTTCAATTCAAATAAGAATAAGCCAAATATTTTGCTGTTCCAAAAGGACTTTCGATGCATTACACGACAAAAACTTTGAAAAATTCTTTTTAATTTTTGAAGTGTGTCATTTTTAAGCATGCTAACCTTAATAATATATTCTTTTACAATCCTGACAATTCGGTTTATTTTTATAACTTCGTTTCATTGATACCAATAATTATGCCCGTACAACTATAGTTTAAAAGGGTATACTTAATTTACAATTACGTTAGTGACACAGACAATAATGAGGGGTAGATATAGACTCAAAGCTATGGATCGGATCACAATAGAAAAATAAATCGATTTAGGTATGTATGTCCGTCCTTCGGTCACCACGTAAACTCAAAAAATAAAGGAGCCGGGATTTTGAAATTTTCACAAATTCCTTTTTATGCAATAGCCGTCTTTGCTATTGAAATCCAGCCAGTTTGCTCCAAGGGTTCGAGTTCCTGCTATACAACTTCTTTTTTTAGATAAGCATTACCCTGTACCTTTTGAAGCTGGGTGTGTGAAATTTTGTCAACACTAGTTGCCTTCAATGGCCAACGTTTGAATAAAATAAAGCTGGTGTAGTGAAAGAGGTTCGAAGAGCTGCCTTTCAACTTATATTTTCTTTCGGACGATATATAAATTTCTAGCCGAATGATATAATGCCGATATTATGCTCATACGGGTATCCCAGAGTTGACACAGTCTACTCTAGTATATTGTTCCTCATTTTTAAATAAATCATAATTATCATTTTGTCTCGTTAGCATAAGTTCTTTTTTCTGAAATTGAATTTTTTAAAGTAAAGTTAATAGCAGCGATATGAAATACGAAAAGAAGCGCATATGAAATTGATATAAAGTATTAAATTTAAGTTTTTAAAGTTTTAATTTTTTAAACTACCATCTTTTAATATTAAAGCCAGAAACAAATATAAATAAATTATAGAGATTTAATTAAAATGCACATTTAAACTTAAAGTTCCATTATAATTGACATTATGTAAAATAAATTAATTCG
Source organism: Dolichopus griseipennis (assembly GCA_963082915.1). Taxonomy (NCBI): domain Eukaryota; kingdom Metazoa; phylum Arthropoda; class Insecta; order Diptera; family Dolichopodidae; genus Dolichopus; species Dolichopus griseipennis. The sequence continues at coordinate 308,792,765 of OY720441.1, forward strand.
TTTTATTGAAAAAACAAAAACCAAATAAAAAAATATAATTTCAAGTCCCTACTGTGCTTCCTTTTAGTCTTTATGGTTTTTTCTTCAAACTATCGACAAAAACAACATTTAAAAGAAATATAATATTTAATGATATAAAAACCTAGGCTCAATAAATATATTGTTTTTTATATTATTGAAAAGTTTTAAAATTTTATTATTTAAACCAAATGCAAACAAAGTATCATTTATATTTTATATTATGACTTTAAAAAGCAGCATGATGTAAGAAAAAAAGAAATATTTTAATTTACTGCCTGACTTAAGATTTAATTAAGTAAATATATATTATGTGTAAAATACCACTAAAATGCAACATTGTTGCAAATATGCAATTTATTTGATATATTTATGAATACTAAATACATTGAACACAATTCTCTCTTATTTATTGGATTAAGTAACTAAAAATATGTTGCAAGAATGACCACCTAACCTAAATTAAGCTCTGATAAGTTGTATCCTGTGGACTAAGTGTATTATTACTAGTATTTTTTGCAATATTGAAAATAACACTAAAGTGAAAAGAAGAAAAAACAAGTGATGAAAAAAACCAAAGGTATTTACTTACATACTGAGTATTCTATCAAAATATTATGTTGGAGCTCCAATGTTAACGTTTAATGTAGGAAATATATACACTGATGACTAAGTCACTGTTTACTTATAAAAACAGTAAAATTTTAACTTTTGTCCAAATAGCTCCTTCTCCTAAAATTTCAAGACTCTAGCTTAAATCGTTTAGAAGATATGTGGGGCCAAAAATTTTGCATAATGGTAAATTTTAGTGCCGTATGGCAACTCTAAATATTTACCTATTAAAATTTATAAAAGGGTAAAAAATTAGCTGTCTTTTACCTGTTTCAGATTGCAAATATACTTTGCAGAACTGTTGTTATTAAATATAGGGCTTTTTCAGAATTCGAAGGGTTTTCAGAATTTAGCTCCCTAACGGGTGGGCAATATGAAATTATTTTCCCACCCGAGATTAAAATTTCTTTTCACTATTTCAAACAGTGTAAAAGTTTTTGTAAACATACGGACTAACAGAGGGACAGAGTAAAACTTTATAGGCACATTTTTACAAAACCTTTTGAAAACGTTCTAACAAGAAAAAGAGAAGGGAAGACTGGGTCAACCATAGGGTATACAACGAAACGAATTATAAACATTATATCATCTAGTTAAATACTTTTGGCAAAATAGTGCAGACGTTGGCAATTAAACTTAACTGATTTGACAAAATTTCAGATCCTAAGCTTCATTAATCATTTAGTTATATTTCAAAAAAGAAGTTGTTAGGCAGTTTTCTAAGCACACTGCACTATATTAACCAAATTTTACACAAAAGTTTGGTCATAAAAATCAACTATATTTGCAAAATTTTTAAATACCCATCTCTATTTTACATATAAAATTATGCTCATATGAAAACAGAAGTTGTATGGCAACTATTCTAACTCGTTGACCAAAAATTTAAAAACTCTGAGTATCTGAGTTTTTTAGTTTTTGATTTATCGTCTGAAGTACTTATGTACGGGCACAAAGATAGGCTCACATCGCTAGTTTGGCTTACTTTTCGATTCTGATTCGATCAATATGCTGGAGTCTATATCTATCCTTCCTACTTTACAGCGTCCCAAACATGATTTAATATACCCTTATACCAAACCGATTTTTTTGAAATAAGTTTAGGTCATATGATCAGTGACATTTCATAACTCTTTTTGCCATAAGTGCTTAAGGGGTTTTTCCTTGTGTCATAAGTCCCTAAGAGAATTTTTTTATAAAGTCAATTTTAATATTGTAGCAAAATTCAAATAAGAACGAAGTGTTAGTTATTTTATTTTTTTTACTGTTACACTTTATTTTACTGTTATTTATTTTTTAAATCTTCTTTTGGTGCGATGTCAAAAGTACCATGGTCAGAAGTTCTATTAAAGTTAAAAGTCCCATGTAAATACCGTCTTACAGTAAGACTAAAGTCACACAGGATTAATGGCTCATTGAAGTATATTTAATGTATGGATATATTAGAATTTTTGATCTTATTTTGCAAAATTTGACTTATATCAGTTTGGTAGTTATGACACAAAGTAGAGTATCATAATTCTAATAAATACCTTATATAACATTTTTTTCAAGGGACTTATGTCACACTTTAAAATTTAATAAGAGTCAAAAGTCCTTGAGGGTGTTATGACACAAATTTGAGTGTGATAACTCCCTAAGTGGCTTATGACAAAAGAAGTTATGACATGTCACAGTATAATCAAAGCGATGACTATAACTAAAGTTATTCTGATTTGCTATTAATTTTTGTGCAGATGCTTTATGGAACATTTTGTTGATGAGATGAAAACTTGTTCATGAAGAGTGAACTCATTAATTTTGTTCCATGACTGATTTGTTCCTACGATTTTATATTATGCTGGACACTAGCCTGTAATTGGACTCTATTAGTTTATATTATGAAGATATGAAATAAATTAATAAATCTTATATTAATGCAATTAAATGGTTCATCTCATAGGATAAGATTATCAAATAAAAATTATAAAATTTAAAGATTCTTGGAGTATTACTTTACCATCTCTTCACAACTTCAACATGTTGCTTATGTTAATTTTTTAATCCAATTTTGAATTTATATAAGCAAATAATTGCAAATATTCTTTATTTTGGCTTTTGAAACAAAATCAAAAATTTTAGAATTGTAACAAGTTTTAAAAAAAATTTTTAATAGGTCATAAATTAATGTAAAATTTTATAAAAAATTAAACAAATTTATGTAAATCACTAAAAATTATGTTGTTGGTTGTTTTATTTTTCCTTTTGTGTTGTAGGTTTCTGCCAATACTGGATTGCAACAATGTTGTATTCGAAAGTTTAAAAAGCAATTTTGTTTTTTTCAAATAAATCTTCAAGAATAATTTTTATTAACAATTGCTTGTTTAAAAACTGTTTTTTCAATTAACATGATTTAAAAAAGTTGGTCTGAAAAAGACCAAGTTATGAGAGAGAAACAGAAACAAAACAAATCAAAAAAAATATAATTGATATTATGATAAAAATCCTGGAATCACAAATCCACGGGAACACTTTGTAAACTGAAATATTTAAAATTCAGTTTTAAGACAATTGAATATGTATTTCCAAAAATTTTATAATTTGCGAAGTACACCTAGAATCAAGAATTTTTTTTCAAGAGTTCCGTTAACCTATTGCGGCAGTATTTATAATGTGAACTGGTCAATTACACCATATGTAATTTTTTTGTTAATTTTTTTTCAATAACATCAACTTTAATTAAAAACTCATTTAGATATTAGCTAGTTTTAATTAAAGTTTCTAATCAAAATCAAGAACTTCTTTTTTTCCAAAATTTAAATTTTGTTATTAATTTAAAAATCGCTTTTAATTAAAAATCGCACGTACACAAATTCATAAATAATCTGGAAAAAGGGACAACTTTGATTTTATCGCCTCCACCCAGCACTAACCATAGAACTAGTTACTGAACTGGTATGGACGAATTAATTATCGTATTCATTCCTCAGAACTAGTTACTGAACTGGTATGGACGAATTAATTATCGTATTCATTCCTCAGAACTAGTTAATGAACTGGGAAAAGGAATTAGTTCTCGTATATGGGGGAATTAACTGCTGAATCTATTTAAAAAATATTTAATTATGAAACTGTCAAACAATTTTTAGTTTTTCAGTGAGGTTAGATCCTTGAGAAATTGGGCAACTTTCCCCATTTAAATAAGAAAATAATGTTTAGCTTAATAGTTTGCAAGGTAATGAATTATAAATACAACTTAAAAATAAATTATATTTACATGTTAAGCTAAAAATAATGCAGAATAATATCATATGTATATAGTGTAATAAAACAAAAAATTATAATTTAATATTAATTTTTTTTGGCCAAGCATTCCCCTTAGAAATATTTATTTTTACAACCAATAAACATAAAAATTTAAAATTCTTATTTTAGGTTGACAATAGAGTATAATGCACACACTGGGCTGGTGCCTCCATCGAGGCACCGGGATATATTGATAAAGTTCAAAATAGAGCTATTCGTTTGATAAATGATCCCAGTGTTACCGCAATGCTCACATCACTCGGTTTATACATATTTTGTAGGGACTAAAATTGAACAACTTATGCCACCACTCAAGATTTCTAACGTGATACAAGGAGGGCAATAGATGCTCAATCCTGCAAAATTAAGTTTACAAGATGACGTAACACGGCTTATTGAAATTTGTTTGTCATGCGCTTATCATGTTTATGGAACCATATTACACCAAATGTATACAATTTCAAGAAAAACATTACCATTAACATCTTACGTCTAAAGATCTCATTCTATTTTCCCAATACCCCAAAATCCAAAAATGTGAACCACATAATTCAAGCATCCTTTCATAACCCGATCGCTGTAAACAAACTGTACATTTATATCACAGGTTCCTTTCTAAAGTTCTCTTCAAAAGAGGTGTGGTTTTGTTATATTAAAGTCGTAAACTATGAAAAGAGACATACTATTCAGTTTCAATGGGTGGCTTTCGAGCTTTCAATTTCCTCGTAAAAAAAAAATTAATTTTATATTAAAATAATTACAGATACTGAATGTTATTTTTCTGATAATGATTTCCTACTACTTTTGGCACAACACAGAATATGAAAGGCGCTTAACTATTACTTTCATACAAAATGGAAATTGTTAAAAATAGGCCGGGATCATATTATTAAGCCAAATATAAAAATTTTACAGTCTATATTGTTGACTATGTAATTAGTGTCTCCAATTGGTTTAATCAAACCCTAAACTTGACGGGTAAAGTCTCAAAATTTACTCTGTAATAGTACAACGAATATTAATTTTAAACTTTAAAGAAAAAACTTAAATGAACATTAACAAAAAAAAGCAAAAAAAAAAATTAATTACATTTTATAATTAAATGAAATAAAATTTACACCCCTGCATTATATATCATTTATAACCAATTGTAATTATGGCCAAAAAAACAACATAAAAATTTCAGACAAATTATTTGTGGTTAAATTGTAAATTTTCATTAAAGTAACACACACATATATATATATATATATATATATATATATCTATATATTCTATATATAGTTTATAAGAATACTATACCTTCAATAAAATTATGAACATCTTATATACTATCGCATACCAGTTATATCTTCACCTTAAATTAGCAATTGCAAATAAACCCCCATCTATTGAAGGGAATTAAAAAAAAAAGGGGTGGATAAACTTAAATGAATTGAAGATTGTTTTTATTTTTAATTCTCTGTTCTGATAATAAACACCAAAATTAAAAAAAAAAAGTAACAAATAAATAGCAACAATATACAAAATTAAGAGGAATCAAACAATACAAATATAAATTCGACAGGCGCCCTTTATAGAATACAACAATTTAGAAGTAAACAAACAGTAAAACCCAGAAAGATAAAATACAACTGGAAAAATATATTGTAACAGTTCGAAACTTCAATAAAAACAAAAATACAAGTTGTAAAAATAATACAAGGAATGGAAAACAACTACAGGAAAAACCGAGGAAGAAAGTAGAATAGACTGTGTCAACTCTAGGATAACATCAACCTTTAAACTACTTTGGATAATATTTCAAATACAAAGTACCTATTAGACTTAGTAATATATATATATAAGTATATGTAAGTTGTTCGGTAGCTTTTCGAAGCCCTTGCACTAGACCAAAGATATTTTGGGCAGACGTTGGCCGTTCAACTTGACTAGTTTTAACAAGATCTTCATTAGATTAACTTCATTTTAATAGAAAGTGTTGTATGAAAGCTACTTGGACCCCATTCAATATACTAACTCAATTTTACGGAAACTTTTTCCTGATAAACCTAATATAGATCATGAGTTATCGTGCGCACAAACAGATGGATGGATAGACGAACATACATACACTTGAAAGTAAATCTACCATTTTTCCTTTACAGCGTCAGAGACGTAATGGCAAATATAGAATACTCTAAGAGGGTGTACAAATTAGGAATTCATAAAGAATAATTCCCTTCCTAACAACAACAACAAAAAATTTGAAGATAAATAATAACTTCACTGCTTTTTTGATCAGAAAACAACAGTTGAAACATGCCTGAGGAATGGGGAAAAGAAAAACTTTATAGAAAATAATTTGTACCTACCTTTTCCCAAAAACTCATGTTTGTGTACATGTAAATTCATCCTCCCCCCTTTAAAAATTTCTATTTAATATATTATATTCTTTAAATGTGAATGTGAATTTGTTATATTTATATTCTCTTGATGATTTTATTGAAATGAATCTGCAGGAATTCAATGAGACACTGACAATTTGTATATAGATGAAACGGTATTGAAACAAAAATTGTTTTCGTGGTATTAGAAACAACACTTCCTACAATAAAAACTTTAATAAGTTTTTCTTTTTCTTTCTTTTTATTACTTTTACTTTTAATGCTTTTCAACAGCAAAACTGAAGGAAAATGAAAAATTTGATTATCATTATCGCAGCATTACAGCAGGACAAGAATCAAAATCTGAAAATAAAAATGCAAAAAAAAAAGGTAAGGTAGTATGTTAAGGGTAAGAGAATCTCTCAAACACATTTATAACATAAATCCTTAATAGTATATATACATATTACGAAATTTTACCGGTAGTTATTCTAAAAACTTTTTCTAATATTCAGTCAGCCAAAATACTGACAGAGAAAATCCATGATAAAAAGGCGAGTTTTAAGTTGATTTTATCATGACTTCTTTGGATTGTGTAATGTTATACATACCGTGATGGACTTCGGAACCAGGGCAAAACAAACAAGTGAGGAGAAAAAACCAAGGGTTTTTAAAAAGCACATTTTTAAAATTATATACGGTTTCTTACTGAGTATTTTATCATGTATTTTTATAAAAATATATATTATGATAATATTATAATTTTGTTATTTCATTAATAATTAATTATATGACTAATAGTGAATTACTTAGAATATAACCCCAATGCACTCAAGAAAACCTGTTAATAAGTGCAAAATATAATGTTGGAGCTTCAATATTAACGTTTAATTTTGGAAAAACTTACAATGGTGAATAAGTTATTGTTTTATAAGAACATAAAAGTTTTAATTTTGAAGACCTAGTAGCCCTTCAATTGGGAAGGTTCCCAAATTTTTGCTTAGCAAACTTATGATGGATCTGCCCACCCCCTCCTGTCCTCACCCTTCCATTTTTTTCGGTTCTAGGAAATCAATTTTGAACTCCAACAAAATTTGGAATTTTACCTAGAATATTATTATCAAACCAAAAATGGTTAAGACAAAGAACAATTTCTTCAATTTAAAGAGACCCTTTCAAATTTAAGAAAAACCTTTAACGTATGTTGAAATATGATGCTGCAGCTATAAATTTTGCATATTTGTAAAAAAAAATTTGAACAGGTGTTAAAGTTACAGGTGGTTGAAAATAGCAAAATTTCAATTTTCGAGCCCTTGTAGCTCCTAAACAGGGGGCGTGACAAAAAAATTTTGTTAACCGACTCCTACTAATTTTGGAGGACCTAACTTCTCCCAAAATTTCAAGACCCTAGGTTGAACCGTTTAGAAGATATATGGGGCCAAAAATTTTGCAAAAGTTGAGTTTAGCTTAATGGTAAATTTTAGTACCGTATGGTAATCCTATACATTTTAGCCTTATATTTTTGTTAAGCTTATAAAACCAGCTATCTTTTGCCGTTTTCAGATTGTAAATACACTTAACAAAACTCATGTTATAATAATTTAAAAATAGGGCTTTTTCCAACTTTGAGGGGCTGTAGCTCCGTAACGGGTGGGGCTACAGAAAAAAATTCTTCTACGAAATTATTTTTTTTGTAATATCTACCCGTGGTTAAAATTTCTTTACTCTATTTCAAACGGTGTAAAAGTTTTTGTAAACATACGGACGGACGGACAAAGTCAAAATTAAGAAAAACCTTTGACACTTATTGAAACCTTCGTTTTGGAGCTTTCAATTTTGTATACAAATAAAAAAAAATTTTAACTGGTATTCAAGTTATAGGTGTTTAAAAGCTAAATTTTTAGCAAAATTTCAATTTTCGACCCCTTACAGCTCCTAAAGAGGGGGCGTGACAAAAAAAATTTGTTAAGTGACTCTTACTTATTTCTAAGGATCTAACTTCTCCCAAAATTTCAAGTTTCTAGACTTAGCCGTTCTGAAGTTATGAGGGACCAAAAATTTTGTAAAACTTAGTTTTGAATAACGGTAAATTTTAGTACCGTATGGTAACCCTATACAATTAATTTTTAAAAATTTGTAAAGCTTATAAGAACAGCTGTCTGTTACCGTTTTCAGGTTGGAAATATACCTTATAGAACTCTAATTATAACTGTTTAAATATCGGGCTTTTTTCGACTTTGCGGGGCTGTAGCTCCGTAACGGGGGGGGCTACAAAAAAAAGTTTTAACATTAAATTATTTTTATTGCAAAACCTACCCATTTCTGATATTTTTTAGTCAATCGTAGGTAAAAAGGGACGGACGGACGGACGGACGGACGGACGGACGGACAGAGTGAAGCTATATAGGCACATTTTTACAAAATTTTTTGAAAATGTGCTAAAAATGTGGAAGAGGATCAAAGTTCGTCGATTATCATTGATTAAAATATACTTAGTTTTATTTATTTTAAAGATTTCAAATGATTTCAAAGATTTCTACGTAATATTGTATAAATATTTTATATTCCTTTCTAGTTTGAGTGAAGCACAAGAAATATGTCTTCAACTATGGCTCTTTCCATCCCGAGTCTCTAGACAATTATAAGGAATAATGAGAATATGATTTTACCGCCGCTTTCTTCAGAAAACTGTTTTATAGGACTGAAATTTGAAGATCATATACCTTAAAATGAAAAATTTGGGGAAAGTCTCAGTTGTAATATTATAAAGAGATTTTTTTAGTTTTTTACTTAGCAAATATTGAATTCTTAAGTTAACAAGCGTATCTATTAAACATGTACATGTTAGAAAAAGGAGGAAAGGTGCTAGACAACTACTATATATTGTTTTAATTAGGATGTATATTAATGGATTCCATATAAAATTAATACATGAGATAATACTAAGAGTACTATTATATTTGTTAATATTTTAATAATTTGGTTTTTGAGTAAAAAAATTTAACTGAATCTGTGAATTATATCATTTTAATTAAATTTTTTTGTTTATGGTTCCATTTCGTTATCTAGATGTCAGCCCGACATTATAGTTAATTTTCGGCCAAATGTAAATATTATAAATATTAATAAGATCAAATGAAGAAAAGGAAGCATTCATTAATTTTCAATAGTGGTAGTCAAATCTTTTCCTTAGCATATAATTCTAGTGATTTATATTATAGCAACTGTGAAATATATCACAGCATTCTTTGGGTAGAATTTCTTGGACCAAAAATAATTCCTGAGTTAGTTTTTGAAAAACTTTCTATCTAAAATTCCTGTTCGAAATTTTCACAAATTTGTTTTGATACAACAGCCGCCATCGCCGTCATCAAATCCGACCAGTTTTCTTAACGGGTTTGATTAGTAAAATAACTCTTTACTTAATTAACCTGGATATTTGACTTTTACTAAAAGTAGTTTTGTTTCATGACCTGGATATTTGACATTTTACTAAAAGTAGTTTTGTTTCATGACCTGGATATTTGACATTTTACTAAAAGTAGTTTTGTTTCATGATCGCAGCTTGTGCAAAATTTGGTTAGACCATGTAGTGGGTTCGCCAACTGCTAAAGAACTGCTGATTTAATATGAGATTAATGAATTTAAGAAACTGAATAACTGAAGTTTTATCAAATGTAGTTGAAATTACAAAATATAATTGGTGTAATGTACGAGGATCGAAAATCTGTCTCAGAACCTTATATTTAACACAGAGTCTATTAGGTTGTGTATTTGAAATTTTGCGAAAAGTAAATAACGGGATTATGTAATGGTTATATTAAGCTCATATCTGACCAATGGCGTAGTGGTAAAGACGCCATCTTTCATGTGGAATATTATGATTAAACAAACTTATGCTTAGTGAATATTATGATTAAACAAACTGAAGCCAAGTTTAAAACTTGGTGAATTCCCTAGACTCCTCCTTAAAGGAGTGGAAAAGGAATAAAAAAAAAAAAAATACTAAGCTCATATATCCAAGAGATGACATAGTCTATACGACTCTACACTCTCGCACGCCATGTTTAACATTAAATGTGGTATGTTCTTAAGTATATATCACTTATCAAGTCGATCTTCTGTAATTTAAACTACTTATAAATCACAGAAGAGTAATAATTTTTTACTCTACAATTGCATTTTTTTTTATGATCACATTTTTCGTATATCATTGCACACCACTGTAATACAGAAACACTATTTCTAATATATCTGATATAATATGTACTACATAGATATTGTATAAAATGCAAAAAGATAAACTCATCAACTTTTATTTCTGGTAAGATGAATTCACGTATTCTTATTTTCTTCAAAAAAATAAAGGAACAAATAATAAAATCGTTTTATTTTCTTTTTGTGTATCTTTAGAGAATTGATGCCAAGTATCTAAAATGGTGCTACCAATGCTAACTTAAATAATATTAAAAAAAAAAATTCTATTTTTTGAATACAAAAATTAATTTGATTTTAAGGGGATGTAGAGTTCTTTTATTTTCTACTTCTTACTTCTTTGTATTCCCAAAAAAACAATTTTTTTTCAAATATTCAGAATTAGAAAAGTAAATTTATATTCAAGTAGGTACATAAAATTGAAAGAAAGAGATAGAAAGAAAAAAAAAATAATAAAAATTTATGTAAAAAGAGATAGTGAATAATATTATTTTTCGATAGTTAATGATAAGTAGGAAAGAGATAAATAAAATCTTAATTTAAAATTGCTAAAGAATTTTATTTACATTTAATGAAAAACTGAAGAAAACAAAATTAAAAAAAAAAAAAAAAAAATAAAAAATTATAAAGAAAAATAAAAAATTTAATTAGAATTTTGTTATTTTCAATTTCTTTTCTTTTACTCTGTGTATGATTATTATTTTTTTTGTAGCAAAGTAAAATATGCAAAGACAATGAATGCTTCAAGGAATAGAAAGGAAATACAAAATTTAGATGATTGGGAATAAGGAAGAAATTTATATTATTCATGTATTCTTATAAATACAATATAAAGTATATAGAATATATTCAAAAATGAAATTTTAATTGTATTAAGTGTGAAATTCTTTCTACACGTCTTTAAAAAAAAAGTTTTCCGAAAATCACTCTTTTAATGTTGTTTTGGGTTCTGTTTAATATTGTTTTCACTGTAAATATATGTATATATTAAACGAGAAAAGATTGTAGAGAAGACTGTGTCAACTCTAAGATATTTGCATGAACGTATTATATAAACATTATATCAGCCGGTTCAATTACTTTGAGCAAAATTTCAGATATCAAATAGTTATACAGATTCTTCAGCTTCAATATATTACAAAACGTATAGAAATCAATCCAAGATGGATTGTATAAGCTTTTGCTCCTACATAATATGGTTTGTATTATAAAGTCTTGTTATTTTATAAGCAAGACTCCCTGCTCCCTGGTCCAATTTCACCCATCTTCGAAGCCGTTCTCTATCTTGTCAAAAAAAAACATTGATACCAAATTTCAATTAAAATCGGTTGAGATTTTGATGAATTATTAGAACCTGACATTACCTAAACTCCTGGAATCTCTAGGCCCTATATGATACTAAAATCAATTTATAAAAGGTACTCTTCATAGGTACCCAACAATAGTCTACAAACAAAAATTTTAACTCATTCCGACTCGATATTTGTCGAAAAGTGACATGTTCTTGTATTTGGGAGCTTCCCGATCCAATTGTCCGATTTGGCCTAATCTATGAACTTAACCTTAATTTGGAAGAAAAAATCGTTAATGTCAAATCTGATCAAAATTCACACACACACACACAGTACCAAAAAAATGGTTTGGATTAACGTGTTTCCCACAAAGTTTAACGTTAGGACGGAACAAATTATATTTTTTTTTGCACCAACGAAATTATAACCTTTACTCTTATAGTAAAATATATACTCAAGAAAAGCTAAAAAGTAATGCTCATATTAAAACAGAGGTTGACAACTATTTAAACCCTCTGTGTAATATCAATCAAGATTTTTGCGCAAGCCTTGGTCATAAAACTGAACTATTTTTAGCTTAATTTTAGACATTCCTTTATTAAATATAGAGAAATACTAAAATAAATGCTACTTGAAAGCGTTGAACAATCTGAATGGATTTGAATAGCAAGAATCCTATGCTCATTCATTTTTGAGTTAACGTACAGATAGACGAGTGGGCGGACGAACACGCAAAACTAGATCAATGTACTTGTCAATTATGATCCGATTCACACCTTTGAGGCTATATCTATCTTCCTTTCTTTACAGCGTCAGAATAAATTCAGTGTACACTTTGATACTTGATACTGTACACTTTGATAACGTACAGATAGACGAGTGGGCGGACGAACACGCAAAACTAGATCAATGTACTTGTCAATTATGATTCGATTCACACCTTTGAGGCTATATCTATCTTCCTTTCTTTACAGCGTCAGAATAAATTCAGTGTACACTTTGAAACTAGAATCATACGGTTATGATGAAAATAATTTGAATGGTATTGTAAATTTTAATAATATTATTTAACTTTCCATTGGAAATAATTTTCAAATGAAAAAGTTAAAGAAATAATACGGTAGTCTAAAGACTTTTCGCAATTTTGAATTTAGCTTTTTTTAACCGAATCTAAGCAGTAGGATATGTCTCATAGTTGGTTAATGTTAACCAAAAGCTAAGTATTTATCCAACAATATATTACTAATAAAGAATATTGATTAGTTACTAATTCAACTAAATAGACAAATTTATTTTATTTCTTTTCTTCTGCCACTAAATAGTCATAAGTACAAATTTCTACAATAAATATTCTACTACTAAAAAAAAGTTTAACAGCTTTGATTAATTTATTTCCCCTGACTACCCATACTTATACATTTTGCTCCTTTTTTCCACTAGCACGTGGAAGGTATCAAGGGCGTCAATATTAAATTAATGTGGCTCCTTCGTTGCATTTTAATCAAAAATTCGCACTGACGATAATGCCTTTGATACAAATACACAGTTATGCTTTAGAGATTCGGATATTGTTAGAAAATTTGTAAGCTAAGTAAGGTTAAATCAAAAATTTAAAGAGATATTAACCAGTCTTATAATTTTTTTATTCACATTTTTTATTTCTCTACATAAAAATGAATCATTGAAAATTTCCGGAAACACTAATGATTGCCGAATAAGGAAATAATTCGGGAACACATGTGATTGCCGATAGCCGTTTTATGATTAATTTACCTTTGGCATCAGGAAAATATTAATGAAGAGTTTAAGATCCTTTATTCGAATCGAATTCGTAGATACTTAAATCTGTTATTTTCGACAATGTTAAAAGATCTCTGAGCTATTTATAGATAAGATGGAAACATTTTTGGTCACTTGTTAATTTAGAAAAGAAATTATATTGATTAGTTTTGAAGATTAGTAAAGTAGAGCTTCAAAGAGATTATTAAGACAATGATTAAGTACATTTGGTAGGTTCACCCTTAACCTTATAGTTGACCAAAATAGTTTTTTATTGCTTATGTTTTATTCCGATTGTTTCGTAATTAAAGTATTAAAGGTATGAAAAATTATAAATACACAGGAATTAAAAAAACATACAGGAAGAGTATTGAGTAGATTGTATCGACTCTAGGATACTCGCATGAATGCAAGATAAATATTAAATAATACGGTTAAATACTTTTTGCAAATTCCAAAAACACAACTTTTTAGACACTAAGTTGTGTATACAAGAATAAGCAAATATGGGAGCTGCTCGAGCCGGTTGAGTAAACTGGCTATAACTCAATAACAAAAACGGCCCTATGTCAGGAACGAATTTGTGAACATTTCATAATCCTATAGCTCCTTTCAATTGTTGAGTTATCATGCAGCGGGCAGACAAAAGAACGAACACAATCGATTTTTAGATAAATCGATTTACTTTTCGATTCTCATCTGATCCATATCTCTAGTCTATATTTAACAACCTTCTTTACAGCGTTACTAATGAAATAACAAATTTTGTATACCTTTTGACCTCTGTTCATACGGGTATAATAAAAAAATGCTTATTATATTTCTCGTGTTTTTGATGGTGGATGTATTTTAATGAAAATTTAAATTACAGAATTTTTTTTTTTTTATTTTGTTTTTAAATTAATGAAAATGGGGGATGAAAACACAATAAAATATAATTAGACATTGTCTGTGATCTGCAAAAATAAAGTTAAAAATTAAATTCGCATTTAAATTCAATTATATATTTTGAACAAATGTTTTGTATTTAAAAAAAAAAAAAGAAATTTAAAATAAAAATGGCGAAAAAACCTTGAACCAAGAGAAATAAGGAAATTGTACTTTATTTGGAGAAGTTTTGAAATGATCTTAACATTTATTTTTGAACTTTTTTATCAGAAATATAAGAACATACTTTACAGAGTACTTAAATTTTTAATTAATTTTTTTAAATAAAATTATTTTAACTGAATCTTCGCTATTCCGATTCCAAATCCTCCTTTGAATTGTGATTCACATGGGGATATTTTTATTTGTTTTAAAGGTTATTAGTGTATTTAACATTTCTCCATTACTTATACATTAACTGAAAACTTAGTTTAGATTGACAAGTCATAATGATGATTGTAATACCAGATGATTGTAACGACGTCTTTGCAAAAATAATTCTGATACCACCATCCGTCCATTATGGAAATAAATCTAAAATGAATTATACAAGCTTTTCTTCTTCCATATGATGTTGTTTGTATTGTAAAGTCCGGTTATATTACATGTCCAATTTTACCCAACTGCGAAGTCGTACTTTATTTTGGGAAAAACCATTCATACCAAATCTCATTAGAATCAGTTTCTGATTTTGATGAATTATTAGAACTTGACATTTCCGCAGTTCCTACAATCTTCATATATAATACTAGAAACAGTGATACGCTAACCTTCATAGGTACCCAACAATAATCTGTATACCAAATTTGAAGTCATTCCGACGGAATGTTAGAACTCGAGATTTGTCGGAAGGTCTGCTCTTTTTGTAACGGATCTTCTGATCTTGTGTCTGATTTAGCCCATCAACTAATTTAACATTACTATTGACGAATAAAGACTTCCTATAAAATTTACTGGGGTTATTGTGCTAACAGACACGCATACAACCGGAAAATACAAATACTCGTTCTGCCGTCTCCTCGTTGATATATAGAGTAGTCTTTCTATTAAGACAGTCATCCAACTACTTGAAAACACGCAAGAAGACCTAGTTTGCTTACAATAGTAGTAGAAACAGTACATTCGCCAAAGTAGTAGATACTATTGTTCAGTCTTCCATTGTGGAATATGTCCAATGGGTCGTTTGCTTCTGAAACCAAATAGTCGATCATGCGAAATATGCCAAGTTGAATCCTAAATCCTTAATTTGGTTGTATATTTGAATTTTATAGCCAGTTAATGCAAAAAATTTTACTACTTAAATATCCCATTTTTACGTACCTATATATATATTCTTATGTAAAATATTATAATTTATATACAAATTAAAAAAATTGTTCATACATTCAAGACTATTTTTCTGCACCAAATAGCTAAGTAGAAAAACAAAGAACACAACATATTGTATTTCATTCCAAAATAACCCATAGAAACTTCGGGGTTTACAACGATAAAAATAAGGAAAAACAAAACGATACAAATCAGCAGCAGCAGTAGTCGTATTATGATTGTTTGGATGAAATATTGTTTTAGTAATGGCAAAAGCTTCAGAAAATGGTGAATTGTTTTATTAATTTTTTTCATTTGTTTTTATAATATTTTGTAATTTTCATTCATATGGGAATATTTTTTTTTTTTGAAGAAGGAGAGCGCCCCAAGTCCCCATCCTTATTTGCACATATTAAATGTGTTATTTTGTATATGATATCATAATATTTTACAGTTATTTCTATATACATGATATTTTAGTATTGTTGTTTTTTTTTTCATACATGATGATATATGATGACTTTGTTTCATCTATTTCAAAATACTTCCTCTTTCACATTTAATCAAACATGCATACGTATTTTTTTTTACAGTATTGGACAAAAATTCAACGACGTTAAAATATTATTCTTCTTGTAAAATTAATTTATGAATTTGTTTTTACATGTTGTCTTCTTTAAAAGGTGGAATTGAAATATATGAATCCCAAAATTCTGAACGATACAAGGTTTTTTACCCAACTTTCCTCAGAAGTTTTGAAAATTTTTTCAAAAAATTAATTATAAGTTATTGAAAACCAGAGTTTGAACTAGTTTAGATTTTATAATTGATTATTAAATTTGAGTTACTGCCTTTTCCGGAGTATTCACATATTTGTATATTTGTTAATATATTATAAGTATTGAATATAATATCATGATTTAAATAATTTGTTTGGAGGGTATTTAGGGAAACTAGTCCTCATTATCTTGGATTCTTAATTGTATGCATTATACTAGGATATCTTACGACAGGTCTAAGCGTAAAAACCAAATTTCGTTTTCTAAATTAATCAGAATACTAAACGAAAATAAAAAATAATGTTTAATGAATTTAATTGCATTTATAAAAAAAAATATCTAAAAACAACTAATCTGGATTTTAATTAAATTCTACAACCTAAAAATTAATATAATTCGTAAACCCTGCTTTAACCATCCGACCACTTGACAAGTGTTAATTTTGACAAAAAAGGGTCGTAAAGGGAACGTGAACTAGCAGTAGTTTCTAAGCTTTTATTATATAATAAGATTGGAAATACATGTATGTAAAAAATAATTTTTGAACATTTTGATTTTATGTCTTGTTTCAACAATCTACATAACATTAGGGCACTATAACCAACAGCAGGAGTTTATCTTTTATTATATTGAATTACTTAAAAAGAAAATTAAAAGAAAAGATTTAAGATAATTTTAAAATGAGGCTGAAAACTTTCAAAATAGGGTTAAAATTCTGGTTCAAATAGATCTAATGAAATTAGTAAATACATAGAATTTAACTTCATTTCTATTGTTTTTTTGGTAATAAAATCGAATAGACTTTATTTCACCTCCCCTTAAATTAAGATACTTTATAGGTTCGTAAAGAGTTTCTTAAAAAAAGAAATTGCGTAGAAGTGTTATAATAAACAGACGAACTAACAAAATGACAATGTTAAACATATAAAAATAAATTTTTGCAAAAATATTTTCAAACGTCAAAAATATCAACAAACGAAACCTAGTAAAAAATTTTCATCGGTTTAAAAATTTATTTTACGTTAATCAGTGCAAAACTTATTATATACTTTTAATTGAACTTGCCTGTGTCTATGGCTTTATTTTTCATTCTGTCAGTTAGTGATACATTTATATTAGAAATCTGACCATAAATTTATAAGAATTGTATGGTTCAGTGGTTAGCAAAGTGGCTGACGGTGTAAATAGGGTTGAGTTCGATCCTCCTTCAAAGATAAAAATTTTTTTGTTTTTTTTTTTAAATTCAACAGAAATAATAGAAAAAATTACAAATAAAATTAATTTATTTGTATAGTTTCTTTAAAAATTTGTAACTTTAAGAACTAAAATACTTCACTAAAGTACTAACAGTTCTTTTAATGTTTCAAAACTTTTAAGCTTAAAATGTTGAAAATTTTCATTAACCAAAAATTTATGGCAGATCTTTCGCATTTAAAAGTGTTTTAATATAAAAGTAAATTGCTGGATTAATTTTAACAAACAGAAGAACTGTCTTTCATTTCAGGAACTTACTTTTATATTAAAACACTTTTAAATGCAAAAGATCTGCCATAAATTTTTGGTTAATGAAAATTTTCAACATTTTAAGCTTAAAAGTTTTGAAACATTAAAAGAACTGTTTCTTATACCAACAATTTACTTTTATATTAACACAGTAACAAATTCCCAAGATCTACCTTCAATTTTTTATTTTCTGCATTTTAGGGGGCTAGTAGTTACTACTTTAATAAAAGTATATATTGAAAAAAAGATTTTTTTTATTTTATTTTTTTACAAATTTTCTTGACATTTTAAGAAACAGTGAGGCTAAAGCGAAATTAACTTATTATATTAAAATGAAGCTTTGAAATTCACCGAAAGAATTTATCAAGATTTCATTTTAATTTTTTTAATTAGCTTAATTTTATCCAACACTGTAATATTTAAACACAGTTTTCAGTTAGATTGATTTTTTAACTGAGACCGAAGGAAAATGTAAAAATTTAGTAAAGGAAATTTTGAAGGATATAAATAAAATAAAATAAAAACGATATAATAATGGTAGTTTTGTAGTTAAAAGTGAGAAAACGCTTTATTTGTAAATGAATTTCTTTGTTTCTATGAAATATTTCCTCTAGAAATTAACTGCCATTTTCTTTTATTTATTATTTTTTTTTTTTTTTTTTTTTTTTTTATTTAATGTTTGATATGATAAATTGATGTAATATTTTTGCTGTATTACGCTATAAATAGAAGCATATATCTATTTTAACTGCATATACATATTATATGAGTTGAATTATTTAAAAAATAATGAAATATACGAATGAGCCGAAATTAAATTATAGGTGATGAGAATGCTATACGTATATACGAATTTATGAGTTTAATGAAATACAAAAGTTAACAAATGAAAAACTTTTACTTTAAAAAGATTTACTACAAAAATGAAAGTTGTATTCAATCCTTTTTAAAGAATTCAGTAATACTAACTATAATTAATATAATTCGTAACCCCACGTCCCAACCATCCAGGCACTTGTTGAGAACTATAATTTCCTTGCATATGCAAATCTTGATAATAAACGATTTCAATACTAGCACAGGCTAGCTTCTATTACATATACAGTAGTAGTTAACATCAGTTTTAGTCAACGTATAAAAAAACAAGGGTTCGAACCCGAAACGTTTTACTTGAAAGGTCGATCTCTTAACCACAATGCCTTGGATCGAAGTTAATAGATGAAAAAAGTATTCAGGATCTGAATTTATAACTCTCATTTATTCTTTAATGCCAGGAAAATACAACCTGCTTTCCATCACGTAAATGTATCTAGGCTTATCAGGAAACAACACTTTTACTTTAACATACAAACAACAACTTTATAATTCTAAAATCTTTTATTACATTGTACATCAGTTAGTTAAATTTCATCAAAATCCTGCCATAAGAATAATCAGTAATGTAGTGACAATCAAATAATGGAAAATGTACTTATAAAACTAACTGCTTTTTTTACATACAGTAAATGTGAGAAAAATCGAAACAATTAAAAACGAGGAAGATTATAGTTGCCCTTGTCAACTTTTAGATACCCGTGCATACCCACTAACCGTTATTTATTTTCCCTATGTTATTATAAATATTACAAAAAAAATATAAGAAAGTAAAATAGTTAAAAAAAAATTTAACTTATTAGATATCCCATAATTTTAGATTATAACTTATTATCCCATAAAAAAAAAAAAAATAGCCCACCCTAAAAGTTGGTCCGAGTGATGTCCAACTTTGCCATATTACTTTATCTGCCCAGTTTTGATTTTAACCTCGTAGCTTCATTAGATTGACAGTTATCGAATTGATTACTTTGTATGGCAGCTGCCCGAAAACGGGTCCGTAACATTTTGAAACTTCATATAAGTGCTCGATTCATTATATAACTAACAGTGTGTAATTTTTATCCTCGTAGCATAATCAGTTTCCAAGAAATTCATATTGGTGCAAAGAAGTTGTATAGCAGCCCCCCGAAAATGGGGCCGTAACATTTTGAAACTTCATATAAGTGCTCGATCCATTATATAACTAACAGTGTGTAATTTTCATCCTCGTAGTATAATCAGTTTCTAAGAAATTCATATTGGTGCAAAGAAGTTGTGTCGCAGCTCCCCAAAACCTTGATCTGGTCTTAAACAAAAAGAATAGGGAACCTCAAAAATGTCTAAAAAATGTTTTGTGTGATTTTCAAAACTCTTGCTCTAATTTTTCAATTCTATCTCTTATAATTAATTTTTAATTCACCAATATATTAAACTTAAGCAAAATCAACTTCATATGATCATATTCATATAATAATCATCATTTTCATAATCTAGCAATCTATCAATATCAATAAGCCATTTACTTAAAAAAAATCTTTGTCTTCTTTTTTGCTTATCTTAAATAAACTACGCATCATTTAAATCATATGAAATTCTAACTCGAAATCGTTATCTACTTTTTGTAACAAAAACAAAAAACAAAAAAACAAAAAAACAAAATTCATAAAATTTCAAGATGCAAGCAAAATTTAAAATTTTTGTATTAAAATGTTGGAGTTGAAAAAGTTAGTTGTTCGAGAGCTACCCGAAGTTTTGATCCGATCTTAACCAAAAAAAATAGGGAACCTAGAAATTGATTGAAAAATATTTTGTGAAAATTTCAAAACTGTAGCTCTTTTAGTTTTTGAGTTATCGTGCTGACACACAGACGAACGGACGGACAGACACACATAGCTAGGTCGACTTATTTTTCGATTCTGAGCCGATACGTACCCTTGACACTATATCTAGCTCGTCTAGATCGATGCGTTACAAACGGAGGAGCAAATCTAATATACCCGATGTCATATATGTATGCACGGGTATAAATATTGAAAAGGTTGTTGCATTAGTTAATAGATGCACTAATTTGATATGCAACTTCGACAGCGGATTTGGTAGCTTATAAAATGTTTGCTATTTAATATATATTAGGAGAAAATTTCACAAACCAACAAAATGTGCACCGATGGGAATTTCCTAATTGAGATTTTTATAGCGAATTTATAAACCAAGCTCCAAAACATGGAAATCTTCCCTAGAGTCTGGTGATGTAGATGACGTATTGGCTATTGTAAACAAGGACAAAATACAAGACACACTCATATTTATCAAGTATCAACTCGTCTCACAAAAATATTGATTTCATCCATGGGACAGAACAAAATCAAGAATTATCATTTATAGACTTTCTCGTCAGCCACCACCAAAAGGATTGGGAATTCGTGAATTGGAGGATTGTGTATAAAAAGTTTGTTACCGAATTCTTAAAAAACACTTTTATAGTTATGATATCTGTACATATTATTAAAATTTTTAATATATTTGTCTAAAATGAGGTGTAACAAACGCATTCAATTAAATGTGTTTTGTTGGATGTGTTCAATTATAAAAAAATAAAATATTAATGTTTTGTTGAATGTGTTTTATTTTAGAAAATAAAATGTCCAAAATTATAATAAGCAGGCTAAAAAATATTTTATTTATTTTTAATAAGAAAAAACAAAAAAAAAATAAAAAAAATTTATTTTTATTTAAATTATTTTAAATGTTTCTGAATTTGTTCATTTACAGCTTTAAAACTGACAGAATATAAATAGTAAAACATTTTATAAATAAAAATTAAAAAGACAATGCTTCACAGGAACATTTGTGAAGTAAGTCTTAATTATTTTCAATGAAAATCTGAAAAGCGTAGAGCCAATGTACGCTTTGTTGCATTGCTTGCTTTGCTACCAAGAAATTATATGAGTCATTTGTTTTTTTTTTTTTTTTGTATTTATTACTAGAATCGAAGCATAATCTGCGTTATACAAAATGTAATGTTTGCGATTTTATTTAAGAATATATTATTTATATATATTATACAATACATAGTATATAATTAAATTAGAAATAATTTTTTATTAGAAATAGCTCTTCTTTCAATTGACCTTCCGACATTCTGTGATGGCCCAACAGCTAGTTTAATATAATGTTTTTATATATTGCACTGAGGGTAAAATATGGTTTCGCTTCCAATTAAAAAATAAATAATATTCTTGATTATTCATAATATCAGAATAATATTCCGTTATAAGATCACCATGGTTACAAACAGCTTACCAAAATTAATATACCTCTTATACTTATTTTAGGTATAGGTTTAGATGTTGAATGTTGTTACTGGTATCAAAAATGTCACATCTTTAAACTAAAAATCGTACAAGAGCATAATATTACAAAAAGCTTATGAAATGACTCGATAATTGTGAATTGTTTTCATATTTATTTTAATTTCATCCTACTAATTTTCCTACACTTGTTTGTTTACATTTATTTTATATATTTACTATAAGCTTAGGTGCTTGAGGAAAGGTAAGAAACTAAATAATAAATAAAACCTTTGATAGAGATAACGACTCGATTAGATAATCAAACTTTGAAATTCACAATTTTGTGTGAAGCGTTGCAAAAAAATATTTAGTTTTGCTTTGGACGTTTTATGCAACGCTTTCTTGATTCTTATCGAAAAAAAAGTTATTTGAATAATGACTAATCCAATTACAGAAATAGATCTTACTGGTATGTACTTATGTAATAACTTTTAAAATACAAAAATTTAATGTTTCATTATTTTAGAGGTTTTAGCAAAGAAATATTCATCATTTTATCTATCAGAGCTTTACTCTGATATTACATTATGTGTTGAAAATCAAAAACTTCCTGCACACCGTTTAATAATGGGTAATTTAACTTTTCAGTATTTAAAACCCATTTTTGTTCTTATAATTAATTTAAATTTCAGGTGCAAGCTCCCAATATTTTCATACACTCTTTTCAACAGCTTTAAATGAACCAAATCAAACCGATTTTATAATAGAAGCACCACTGAAACCTTTTCAAATAATTTTAGAATATTTTTATACAGGGAAAATAACGCTCTACAATATAAACGATATTGAAATATTAATCCAAGTTATAGATTTAGTAGAAAAATATTGTTTATTTGATTTAAAATCTTATTTTGAAAATTATTTTAATCAAATTTTGTCAATTGATAATATTTGTCAACTCTTTGAGGTAGCTAGAATATACGACTTAAAAGAGCTTAAAATTAAAAGTCTTGAATTAATTGATGAAAATGCTGAAACATTATTAAACAGTGAATCATTTAACAAATTTTCAAAAGAATCATTAGAAGAGATTCTAAAAAGGAAATCATTTGATGGCTTTTCTCAAATTTGTATATTTAATGCTCTTAATGAATGGAGTAAATCTGGAAACCGAAACATTGAGGTAAATTACGAATTACTAAAATAAATTATGACTTGTTAAGTTAGTTGACTTAATAGATAACTTAGATGCGTATTAATTATTGTATTTAATATTTAATTTGTAACAAAATTTTTTTGTTTTATAGACTGTCCTGCCCTTATTAAAATGGTATTTAATGAGTGCAGAAGATCTCTTGACAATTCGAAATATAGGAAATTTAACTGAAAAACAGATATTTGATGCTGTTGAAAAAGATGCAAGTATATTTCCAAATCAAAAAAATAAAGTCATAAAATACCAAAAGTTTCCACCCTTTCTTTTTTATAGAATATGATGAAAATTTTGCCTCACGAATATACAATGTACGTACTCTTCATGGTAACATGGAACTATTGAATGGGTATTACGACATACATATTTCCTAACATTATTGTGATTTAAATTAAAAAGCAAAAATAATTTATATTAATATAGTAACACTACTTTGTATGACGAAAACAGTGGATATACACGTCATTTAATTACTGATGGTAACGATGCTGGTATAATTATTGATTTAAGAAGTATTCGCACTATAAACCATTTAAAAATGTTGTTATGGGATCGTGATGACCGTTCTTATTCTTATTTTATTGAAATATCAGCAGACCAGAAGGACTGGAAACGTATAATTGATTATTCATCATATAGTTGTAGCAGTTGGCAAAATTTATATCTTCCAGCTGAACCTATTAGGTTCATTAAACTAGTTGGAACCCATTGCTCTAAAAACGAAGTAAGAAAAATATTAAATATAATTAAAAAAAAAAATATTTTTCAAAAAAAGCAAGAAAATTTGTCCATAAAATAAAAAAAAAAACTTTTAGTATTTCGATGTTGTTGCATTTGAAGCATATTTTAGAGCAAATATTCCAGAAATTAGAGATGGGTTTGTTGTACCAAAAGAAAATGTTGCCTTACTTGCCTCAAAGGGAGCGATTATTCTTGAAGGTGAAAATGGTTCGGGTTCAATCAATGGTGATATTGAACGAGGTGCAAGTTTATAATACCTTAAAATATTATGTGAAATGCTGATTTTAATTTACCTTTTTAAATTGTACTTTTTAGGCTGGACATATCACCAACAGAACGAATACATTTTAATAAGACTGAGTATGTGTTTATAATTAATTAAATTTTATAAATTCAAAAATACAATAGTTATTAAAAATTTTTTTTTTTATTTTTAGACCAACCATTTCACATATCGTCAATAAGACTCATAATGGACGACTGCTGTCAGAACGTAAGATATAAATTTAAAATACAAATTTCTTTGAACATGAAAGATTGGGAAACAATTGTTAACCAGGAAGAATTAGTATCATCATGGCAAAACTATTGTTTTTCTTCAAAACCGATTATTTATATAAAATTCATTGGAACTGAAATATCTTAAACTGTAAATATCATATTTTTTTCAATTAAAATAGTCTACAACCGTTCTGTAAATTAAATTATTTTCTTCTATTTGTTTATTTTAGGATTACGGTTATCTTTTACAATATTTTGAATGTCCAGCACAGGATTAAATAAATCAAATTCAATTTTAAGTTTTAAATTATGACAAGATTGTAATTGCAATTAAAGCTGCAAAAGTTCTTAGGGTTACATTAAGTTGTTAATTTCTATTATAACTATCTCTTCATAAATATTGATTTTGATAATTTCGTCGTAACAAACCAACCGATTTGTTATTTTAATTTAATTTTCAAAATAAAAATGATTTTATTTAATGTAAAACTCAACACACCCTTTTATTTTGAATCGATCCTAACGGTCGTTTATCGATTACTCATGCCGCACGATTACTCAAAAACTTCAACAGCTAGGATTCTGATACAAGAGGCTATTGAAATTCAGTCAGTTTTGTTCAACGGATTCGAGTAGATTTAATAAAACTACTTTTTTTTATGTGCAAAACTGTATAAGAGTTCTATAGTCTAGTGCAATGGCTTAAAGTAGCTGCCCTACAACTTCTTTTTGCATATGATAACTATTATAACTATTATCATGATAACTAAATTATTATTAATATATTTGTCCAGAAAATGAGGTATTACAAATGCATTCAATTAAATGTGTTTTGTTAGATGTGATAATTTTTATAAAAAAATTATAAAAAAATAAAATATTAATGTTTTGTTGGATGTGTTTATTTTTAGAAAATCAAATATAATAAGCAGGCCAAAAAATATTTAATTTATTTTTAATAAAAAAAAAAACAAAAAAAAAAAATGTTTTATGAATTTAAATTATTTAAATGTTTATGAATTAGTTCATTTCAGTTTTTAAAACTCACAGTACATTTTCTGGAAATTTTATATAAATAGTAAAACATTTTGATATTCAAAAGTAAAGCTATGCCTCAGAGGAACATTTCTGTAGTATTCGAAAAGCAAATTAACCAAGCAATGTAATCAAAGCAATTTCAAAGTTTCCCTCATCCCTGAAATAAAGCCAAATGAAATACACCATAGAAATCAAACCAAATATTATATTTTTTTAACATAATTAGATATAATTGAATAAACCGAAAAATTAAGTTTATAATTTGGATTTTATAATGCTAAACTCAATTCAAAACTCAACATTTATTTAATACAATTTAATGTCCATAAAATACATGTTCAGTAGGCATGTTGAATACATTATAGAATGTTGGCAACAAAAAAGTATTTCGATTTGAATCTTGAAACAATTTACATAGCCTAGCAACATTTTTTAAAAATGTGTATACAAAAAGTTAGTAGATGCAGAAATAGATCATTATTGAAACAAAAGAAACCTATATAATATAAACCAAATGTATATGTATATAATGAAATTAGAAATATTAGAAAATTTTTAAAATTTTTTAGAATAAGTAGAAAATTAATTTCTTTCAAAGCCAACAGCTAGTATATAATAATTAACTGCGAGTATCTGAAATTTTGTCAAAAGTAGTTAAGTTTAATGTCCAGCATCTGTACATAATGAAGTTGGTTTAGTGCAAGAGATTGAAAAAGCCATGAAACATATATTTTCTCTTAAAAAAAACTTATATTTCCTTTTATATCTGATAAGTTCTAATATCTGAGTCTGATAAGTTGGGAATTTAAAAATTTCACCCTAAGTAATTTACCGGCTCATATAGTGTTTATTCATAATGTTCATTCTTCATTTTTAAATTCTTGTAATAACATTTTTGTCTTCTGATTATATATTCGTGTTATGTTTCAAAATTTTGTTTCTATTTTGAAATTCTATAAAGTTTTACTTATTTCACAAGTATTGTTTTATATGCTAACTATAGGTAGATTTTGGAACACGGGGACAGATATACTGGACACATTACAATTAGAATTCATTTTCGTCTCCTAGAATTATATACAATTTCATTTGTTAATAGATTTCTAAACTACTCAGCCGATTATCATGACAAAATTTGTGTAATATAATCGAAAATAAAATAGGTTATACCGATTGCCTTCAAATTATGTATATATGTTGACAATGAAGTTGATTCTAATAACATAATTAAAAAAATTTAATAATTACCGATTGGCACCAAGATTTATCTAGAAGAAACTTTGGAAATAGCTTATGCTCAATTATGCGACTACTCCTTCTGTTAACCTATCGAGGCACAATTTACTAGGTGTAATTGTCATTTATACGATAATATAAATTTTTGAGTTCCAATTAAAAACCCCATTGACAAGCGCTCCAAAGCTTACTGGTCTAATACCCTAGTTTTAAATAAAAATATTTTATTTTAAATTAATGAATTTTAATTTTTTTGAATTCAATATTCCATTCTAAATTCATTTTTATTGTATCTGAACTAACTAAAAAGGTATCATGTTTATCTCTATATTAAAATCTCATTACTATTATAAAATGAATACATTCTTTAAATTTCGTTTTGAATTTTTGTAATCACATAAAACCACGGACAAAATTAAACTTAAATTCCTTCAATATACTTGAAAATTTGTCTTGACTTTTAAAGACAAATTTAAATACAATCGGAATAAAGCAATCCTTCTTATAATTTTGCTTCCCTTCTCCTTTAAAAATCGTTTAATAAATTGAACCACAAAAAATCGTTTTATAAATATGCAAAAATCTACAAATACACGTTACTATCGTTTTATTTTGGTATTTTTCAAAAGTTAAAAATCTTAAAAATTCACAAAAGTAAAAGGAAAACCAGAAGAAGACCTGAATTGACGACCAAAAGTAAGATAAAATAGAGTTGTATCAGCTTATTCGTCAGAAAATAAAACCAACAAGTAATGAAAAAAATCAAGAGTTTTTATAAGAGGACCTAAAGGAGATTTGACTCATAATATTATAATTTATTTATTGCATCAGTTCATTATTAATTTTGAATAATAATGAAGTCCATATACACGTCTAATGCAATCAAGAAACTTGTTAACATATTGTGTCGAAGCATGATGTTAGAACGTCAGGTTAAACGTTACCTTGGAAATATATACAGCGCCTAGGTTAATTGTGATTATTAAAAATAGGAAATTTTTTAGTTTTCAAATACTAATAGGCCCTAAATAGGAAAAGTTCTGTATTTTTATTTTTTGTAAACTTATGCTGGAACTCAAAGATTCAACCACATCCCTCTTCCTCCGCACAAACCTTGCAGGTTCAAAGAAATAAATTGTAACATGTACCAAAAATAGCAAAATTTCAATTTGGAGCCTTTCCACCCATGAAACAGTGTTCGTCACAAAAAAAGTTTCTAGTTTTACTTCTATTAATTTCTAGGGATCTAACTTCTCCAAAAAGCTGAAGATTTTAGCTTAAGTATGTTGGAGCTAGCATAAGTGATAAGAGCGTCTATAAGAGTATAGCATAGAAAATTTATATTGTTTATCGATGATCAAAGCGATGCTCCATTATAAACACCTCTATTCAAATCATTTATATAGTTTCTACGCTATGATCTTACCGACGCTCTAATCACTTATTGCAGCTCCAACACAAACGCACCCTTAGTCTGAACGGCTAAATTAAAGTACTGTATGGCGAACCTATCAACATTTTTTATTGAATTTTTATATTTATATTTTTTTAAAACTAATTTCTTTATTCATTCAAATGGTGTAGAAGTTTTGTCAACACATGGACGGACGGAATGAGTGAAACTATATATAGGCAAATTTTTTCAGAAATATTTTTAAAATGTGCTAAAAATTATATAAGTAATATACATGTGTACTGTGTTTAAATAATATACTATATATACATAATATTATATAATATCACACTGTATATATGATTTTCTTTCTTCAAGGATAATGTTATCATTATTATTATTGTTATTTTTATTATCATTGTTATAATATCCTATAGATAGAATAAAAAAAAAGATGGATTCTTAGCAATGTCTTATTTGATTTTGTTGGAAAATAAAATAAAACTAAAATATAAAATAAGAAAAATGAGTTTAACATTTAATCTTTGACAAGATCTGAAATTTTTTTTTTTTTTTTTTTTTGAGGCTTCTCTGTTTTTACTTATAAAATTGGTAAAAAAAATTCATTCATTGGATCTAGTTCTATCTCACTCTTTCATATTTATTTCATTGATATTAATACTATATTTATATTTATAAATATTTTTCAATAGTCATAAGATAAAATACAGTTACTCTTACTCCTGTAGTGTTCTAGAAGTTTTGATAAATATTCTACTCTTCATCATCCTTCTTCAATATTTTTGATCGGTGTTTCAATCAGAATAAATTTTATATCATTAGGTATGTAAATGGTACAGCCGAAGCCAAAAATATAAAATTTATTTATTTATTTATAAACAGCCTCTTACTTCATACAATATTACAACGGAGTGAAGCGTGCCTTTCGTAATTATTAGTAACATTATTTATTTTGTTTGATATATTTCGTTTAATCATATATTTTATATTTTACTGTACATTGGTCACCATGGAGATTTGTAAAGAAAAATTATTTTTCTTTTGAAATAAATTAATTCAGTTCATGGCACGTACGGGAATTCGATCAGCATCCCCTCAATTACTAAGCCAAATTCTTATCTCACCTAGGCCCCTAATATACAATTTTAATATACAAAAATAAAGTTTTTAAATGGGAAGAAATATATTGAATAATACCATTGGAAATCCGTATTCCTACTTTGTTCCAAGAACCCACGAATGAAGCAAATTTTAGTTCTTAATATTATATAATGCGAATATAATTCTTAATATTGGAAACTACAAGAAAACCAAAGGCATGGATGTCAAAATTGCATAGGATGAATGAATTAAGTTAATGCAACCTCATGAATAATTATCGGATTAAATAAAGTTTTGTGTTAAAAGGAGCTAGTTATAATCACTTTTAATGTACTTAAGAGCACTTTAAAATAATAGTCAGAGGCTTTATTAGATCAATGATACCGGCACAACTTGATTTGAACATTTTTGTTTTCAATGTTACATATTGTTTTTAATATATCGTAGTGTAAAATGCAAACTGCAAACAACAGCAAAATTTTTACTGGATAATATTTTTTGAAAAGGATTATGTTATCCTTGAGTGTTCCATACAATAAAATGTAGTCCTGGAGCATAACCTAAGGACCTATTGTTTTTGTATTCCTAGTTCGCTTGTGCTTTCTAAAACTTAGACATACTTTTTTAGCACATATTCAAAAAAATTTGTAAAAATGTGCCTATATAGCTTAACCACGGATAGATATTTCAAAAAAAATAATTTCGTAGAAGAATTTTTTTCTGTAGCCCCACCCGTTACGGAGCTACAGCCCCCCAAACTTGGAAAAGCCCTATTTTTAAATTGTTATAACAAGAGTTCTGTTGAGTGTATTTTCAATCTGAAAACGGCAAAAGATAGCTGGTTTTATAAACTTTATAAATTTTTAAAAGACAAATATTTAGGGTTGCCATACGGTACCTAAATTTACAATTATGCAAAACTAAATTTTGCAAAATTTTTGGCCACACATATCTTTTAAAAGGTACTAGCTAGGGTCTTGAAATTGAGAAAAGTTAGGTCCTCTAAAATCAGCAGGAGTCCGTTAACAAAATTTGTTGGCCGTGCCCTCTGTTTAGGAACTATAAGGGCTCGAAAATTGAAATTTTTTTTAAGCACCTGTAATTTGAATATCTGTCCAATTTTTTTTTAATATACAAAATTTAAAGGTCCAACATTATATTTTAACATATATGTTAAATGTTTTTCTTAAATTTAAAAGCGGTTCCTTAAATTGAAGAAAGTGTCTCTCAGTTTTACCCATTTTTGCTTAGATAGTATAATTCTAAGTAAAATTCAAAATTTTTGTGCAATTCACAATTTAATTCCTAGAACCTACACAAGTTTGTGGGAAGGGGAGTAGTGAGGATTATATCCTTGAGAAATTTGGAAACCTTCCCCATAGGAAGGCTACCAGGACTTAAAAATTAAAGATTTACTGTTTTTATAAGTAAGCAGTAACTTAGTCACCAACGTATACATTTCCTAAAATAAACAATAATATTGAAGAATTATATTCCGAAAAAATACTTAGTTGAAAAACTATATAATCTTAAAAATGTGCTTTTTTAAAAACCATTGGTTTCTTTCATCACTTGTTATTATAATTATATCAAATTACAGTCACCTTTCTTTTGCCATAACTGTACATAAAATATATAATACAATATAATATATGTATAGAGTGATTACGGTTATGATTGGGTTTGGTTATAGTTAATTTGTTTTTTTTTTTTGTTTTATTATCTTTTTTTATTATTTATTTTTTTTTTTTTTTTTTGATAGTGTCTGCATAAAGTAAGAATGCGTCATTATTATGCCTAATGATGTGTAAGATGAATTATTATTGGTGTTCAAAAACCCCTGAACAAATCATTGAATGAATGAGTCAATGAATGAATAAATGAACGAATGAATGAATGCGGAAATAATGAATTTAATAGGTTTATTCAATGATAATATACCACATATTCAGTTTTAGAATATTAATACATATTATATATTTCGAATATATTATATATGTATGTATATATAAAATATATTGGAAATTGGTAAATGATAAAGGTACAAATTTCAAGAAAATAAAAAGCATAATATTTAATTTGATTTTGAAGGGTCTAATTTTGAGGCTAAAATGATGTAAAATTCGTTATTATAACAATTGAAATAATTTCTATGTTCATTTTCATGTTTGATGATGTTCAATATTTTTTTTGTTTTCTTATTTTGGTAACTTGTAACTTTGAAATATGGATAATTCGATAAGTGATTCAGTAAAGAATTTATATTAGAAAGAAGTGATTTAGATTTTGCAATTTTGGGGTTTTGATCTATGTGTACTAAAAAAGAATTGTTTGAAAATGTTTGTAAGGAATTTCATGTATAAATGGATTATTTTCAATTAAAATAATACAATTAATACAAAATTTTATTTTAGATATAAATCAATGTCTCTAGTTGAATATAATTTTATATTTAGTGTTATTTCAAACAAATATGTATGTGTAATGCAACGTATATACTTAGGATATATCTTTTTGCGTCAAAGAATTAAAAAATTTTTCGTATCTTGGGTCTTTAATATGTCAATCTTTATAATAAATGGACTATTTGTTTGGAAGGGGTTAAGAGTCGAACTTTTTCAATATACTTGCTGTATTTAGGTTCTACTAAAAACTCGGTGATATCTTTATAAAATTATGTCGGTCCGGCTACCAAGTTCCAAGGAATGGGGATTTTTTATTTTATTTTTAAAAAATTGAAAAAGCGTGTGGAACTTAGCTTTCAACGTACTCTAATTTTTATACCCGTATGACTATATAGTGCCCGATAACTCAAAAACTAAAGGAGCTAGGATCTTGAAATTTTTGCAAATACGTTTTTTCCAATAGCCGTCATCGCTATTTAAATCCAGCCATTTTGGTCAATGGGTTCGGGTAGCTGCCATACAACTTCTTTTTTTATATGAATATTACTCTGTACCTATTACAGCTGCGTGTCTGAAATTTTGCCAAAATTAGTTTAGTTTTATGGCCAAAGTTTCTGCAAAATATGGTTGGTCTACTGTAGAGGGTTCGAGTAGCTGCCATACAACTCCTTCTTTTAAATAAGCATTATACTACACCTAATGAAGCTTGTTGTCTGAAATTTTGCCAAAAATAATTTAGTATAATGGTCAAAGTTACAGCAAAATTTCGTTGGTCTACTGAATAGGATTCGAGCAGCTGCCATACAACTCCTTCTTTTATATGAGTATTCCACTACACTTAATGAAGTTGTATGTTTGAAATTTTGCCAAAAGTAATTAACCGGATGATATAATGTATATGTTACGGTCATACGCGTATCCCAGAGTTGACACAGTCTACTCTACTACACTCTTCCTCGTTTTAGCTTGAAGTGATTTAGTGTGATTAAAGTTCCAAAAGAATGTTACAAATATTTAATTCGGATAAAATTCCGAAATGATATTTAAATCAGAGCGATTTTGTTACTTCGAAATAAAAATCATTTCCGAACTTATTATTCTTATTTCGTTTCGTGCTGAACAGCCCTGCTTTAACCAACAAATCATTTTACGCAACGCTAATCTAATCGTTTGCCAATTTTCACCTTCTTAATTAAATGAAACGTATTTTAAATAAAAGTATCCAACATTCAAAAATATAAAATCGTGTAACCCATAAACTTTTAGTTAAAAATTTGGAGATGCTGTAAAAAGGTGATGTTATCCTAAATAGAAGTAGTCCAGGAAAATTTTGCAGTTTCATCAAAACCAATGCTCAGAAATTTAGTGTCGAGATTATTTGAAAAATTTTCTGAATAAAATCGATTTTTATTTAATGTTCTGCACATTTTTCTGTGATAAATAAATAAAGTTCTGCAAATTTTTATAAGTTATATACTTCTTCCATGATAGGATTGAGTAAAACTCGTTCAATACATCAACTTTTTATAATATTTAAAGTAATTTGAAAATATTTAATATTTTTACAGACAAATTTATTGAAAAAAAAAAAATAAAATATTAAATCATTATTCAAAATTAATCAAAATACAAAATATATAAATTGAATAAATAATTAATTTAAGTTTCAGAAATTTTTTTTAAAAAATATCCATTAAATATTACTTTAGGATCGGAAATAAATTAAAATCACTCATATCCTGTTCCGATTACAAAAACAAAAGAAAAAAAAAAACAACAAAAAAATGATGATAAATAAATGAACATTTTATTGTTATATGAATAATGTAAAACTACAAAAAAAAATTGTAATTGAAGAAAATTTAAATAAATAATATAAAATATTGCTATTGTCATAAAATGTATTCATACAGAAAATTTTTTTATTGATTGAAAAGTACTTAAATATGTTTCCGGTTAAAATGTTAAGTTTTATTTCTGAAATTGTAGAGTTAGGGGGGTTATAAAATTTTTATTTCAAATTAAATATGTACTTAAAAAAACAACATATATTTTGTAAAGTTTATGTAAAAATTTTCTTTTTAAATTTTAAAATAATATATTAATTATTATATCAATTACTGACAGATAATGGTTTTTATAAAGTACCGAATATGGTAAAAAGTATTTATAAAAATTAGGAAGATTTTAGTTGATCCGTTCTACAGCCCGCCAAAGACCACAAAAGCTTTATTTTTAAATAAGTTAATAGTTTACATGAGTTCTAAAAGTTATATTTTCAACTTTTATAAGAAACTCTTTAAATATATAGAGTTGCCATATTGTATTTCAATTAACCGTTATGCGAAACTAAATGTATGCAAAATTTTCGACCTCTCATATCTTATACTGTATTAAACGGCTCAAGGTGGAAACTTGAATTTGATAAAAGTTAAATCCATTTAAGGATGAAGTATGAGTCGTTTTATAGTCGTAACTTGAACTTCTGTCCAAACTAGGCTAAGTAACATGTAACACAAATTAAAGGCCAAATATTATACTGTCAAATGTGAGAAAGGTTTTTGTAATTTTAAAGAGTGTCCTTACAATTGAAGAAAGAGTTTTTAAATTTTTAACCAGTTTTACTTATATAAAATTTTAAGAAAACATCAAAATTTTGGTTCAAATTATGATATAACTGTTTGGATCTGAAAAATTTAGGTAGGCGGAGGGTTAGATTCTTGAGACCTAGCATAAGGTTGTACAGAAAAAATTTTGAAGCCTTCCTTATTCAGAAATGAAAAATTAAAAATCTCCTATTTTACGCACGATAACTCAAAAAATTAACGAACTGTATTTTGAAATTTTCACAAATTAGTTTTTATGCAATAGTCGTCATCGCTATTTAAATCAGGCCACTTTGGTCCACGGATTCGAGTACGTGCCATACAACTTCTTTTTGTATGTGAGCATTACTCTGTACTTATTAAAGCTGGGTGTCTGAAATTTTTAGTTTAGTTTAAAGACCAAAGTTACTGCAAAATTTGGTTGGTCTACTGGAGAGGGTTCGAGTACCTGCCATATAACTCCTTCTTTTATATGAGAATTACACTACACCTAGTAAAGCTGTATGTTCGAAATTTTTGCTAATTAACCGGATGATATAATGTTTATATAACGGTCATACGGGTATTCCAGAGTGATACAGCTAACTACAAGCTTCCCCGTTTTCATAACTTGTTTTATTTCAACAATTTGTTCGAGAAAACAAGTTGAAAGAAAATTACTTTTCTTCCATTATTTGAAGACTTATTTTCTTGTTAGATTTAAAAATAAAGTCTTCAGATTCAGAAAACTCCACTGAAACGCGCTGCAACTTTAAAACTCTTTACATATGTGTATATGATTACTCTTTTAAACCACCTTAAATTCCATATTTAATTTAAACTAGGGTCATAAAGGGCTCAAAACTAGAGCCATTTTTGCACTGAAATTAATATTTTAAAAACTGAGTCGCGACCAGCTATTGTGTTACTATTGTGTAACCGAAAACATAGCGTAGTTTGTTCAAGAAATGTGATAGAAGAGTTTATGGTATCGTTTCATGGTATACTCACATCGTTGACATGGGTATTGCAATTTATAGGTTAACGATGATCATTCTAATTATACATACATACTTTTGAATTGTTTTATTAAGCTATACAATTTATCAAGGAATAAATAAATATTTAAAATAAATAAATAATGAAATAAATTTTATTAAAATTCGTACCTATGTCTTTAAACTTAAATTTTATATAGAATCCTCAACCTCAACTTCGTTTTCTCACTAGTACCTAACTTAAAATAAACGAAGGAAATTTTCATCATAAATGTTCAGTTTTGAAGATAAATTTGGAATTCATTCGCTTTTAAAAATTTTTTTATGTAAATTATTGTGCCAATATGGGGTTAAGAAATTTTAAGTCTCTTAATACAGTCAAGTCTATTGTCAAAAAGCTACATATATACAACATTTAAAGTCACTCGATCAAAAAGTTTATAATATATAGCGAAATAACGAAAAAATCTTTAAAAAGTTTTTGTGTCGTAAAATAATAGACCTCGACTATTTTTGACTTCGCAAATTGGAACGTAATTACCTAATGGTTAACAGTTTCTAGGTCTGTTATAGAGTCAAATTTATAGTCAATAGGTACACGTAGTCAAAATTGGTTAAACCGTTACTAATTTAAAGTGAAATAACGAAAATTTCTTAAAAAAATTTTCCTATTATTATATTAAATTTTCCTAAAAAACCTATTATTAACGGAACTCGAGAGATTTTCTTCTAGAACAAAGCAATACTTCGCAAGATTGAACGTAATTCACTTCTAAACCAATTGTCGTCCCGATATGGTTTTAAGAATTCCAAGTCTATAAATAAAGTCAATTCTATTGTCAAAGTGCAACATGTATATAAAATTTGAAGTCAATCAATTAAACCATTTTTTTTTTAGAACTAAAAAATTTGAGTACTTGCACCATAGTCCCAACTTCGCGGTCCGTTAGAGCAAACTTGTTAACACAAAAACTCTTTCCATACCCAAAAACCTTAATATAAAAAATTTTAACGATAATCGGCTGAGTAGTTAAGGAGTCTTTACGTTACAAACATACAAATAAACGTTTGTTTTTATATGTATAAAGATTTACGAAATTTCAAAATCTAATTTAAAAAAATTTATAAAACTTTTGTAAAATACGTCTTAAAAAGTTTATAGTTTACCGGTTTTTTTTTTTATTTTCAATGCTAGACATATCAAAAATAATCTTTACAAATACATATCATCACAAATATACTTTAAGACATATTTGAGTATGAACGTAGGTAATCGAAAATCTCCTAGAAAAACAAAAGTTAAAAAAAATTATTAATTGTATATTTTCATCATCGAAATTCAAAAAAAACAAAAATTATTGCATGTTTTTTCCCCAATATTATCACATCAAGCCTAGACTTTCCAAAACAAAAAACAAAATTTAACGTACAAGGAAAAACATTAGGTATTTTAAATACAAAAACAAAAAATCTAGCGATCAATATATTTTCAACGCCATCTTTTCTATTGCTAAATACGCACAAAAGTACAGTGCGAATAATAAAAATGAAACCAAAATATAATACATTTACAAATTACCTTAGTGATTGATTAAATTCAGCTGAGAAACATAACCAAACTTTTTAAAAATAATGTCTTTCCAACGATTCGTTTACATTTGGAGACATGTTAGCTGTTAGACATAAGGTTTGAACAGACATTAGAAAGAATGTTGTCCGAATCGTCACTTTAACTCATCTCAATTCTAAAATTTCTGGGACCTAAAGAAAATATGACAAGAACCCCCCGCAATAACTCTAAAGTTTTTGTATCATTCATGACATGCCTTACACAGTCATATAAGTATAGATAACTTGTATGACTGTGTAAGGCATTTTATAAATAACCGAATTGCCACTTTTGCTAAATTTAATTTTCAGTGACATAAGTCATATTGTATTAGAATGTATAGTTGAATCACATATTTTAAGTTTTTATTATTATTACTTTAAGTTATATGATTGTTTGAGTTGACTCCTATGCCCTTTTTTCACGTTGAATTCCAGAGACAAAAAATTCGTGAAAGATTTGTAATTAGTTTCTAATTTCTATCTTTCTACCCGAATCATCACTACTGACATCTCAAATTAAACCTTCATAAAGGACCATGTTACAACACTCTTCTATCTAGCAACACCAGTTCATATTAAAATTCAGAGACATAAAGGTAGAAGGCCTGAAAACTTTTGCATCTAATTTTAAGTTCTATCTTTTTTGATTTTGGATAAATGATTTATTTGTTCTTAACTCTTTCGGAAGCTTCTCTTTCGGAAACTTCCAGAATCCAAAACCTTGGTTTAATTAATTCTCTATATCAAATTTCTCTCTTTCAGTCGTCACTTTTTGTATAAATTTCATCACGGAAAGGAGTTGTTAAAGCGAGGGGTGATGCTGATTAGAAATAATGTACATGTCCATATCAAACTTGCTTCATTTTTTTTAGATTTTTTTTAGATTACAAATACAATTTCAAAGTTTATATACCTATCTCTATCTATATATATTATAGATATAAAGATATAAAAAAAATCTTCCTTCTGCTGCCCCAGTAAAGTTATTATTTAATAAAATAATCAATTGATATTAAACGATACTTAAATATTTGACTTATCACAAAATTTTTCGGGACTAGATGTTTAACAAGCTAAGGAGGCGATTTCAATCAAATCAAAAGTATCTAGTAATTTTCATGATCTTGGCCTAGGTCTCAATTACTTGTTTTGGACTGAGCACTATATAATCTCACAGTCAACTGGCATCCTCTGAAAATAATAATAAAACATGAACAGCAGCACAAAGGGGATCAAATTTAAATACATACCCTCCCAATATTGAAGAAATAAAAACAGCAGTGAAAACTATGAAATCCAATAAATCACCAGGTTTTGATCAAATTACCGCAGAAATGTTATATGCCTACTATCAACTAGAAATACCGATCTGCAGGAAAAATTGAACGATTTGGCACAAGAGTCTGAACTGCGCGGACTAAAAGTCAATGTAAGGAAAACAAAACCAATGAAACTAAACTCACCTAATGTAAACAATTTGATGTTATATAATGAAGAAATATCTAATGTTACCAACTTTTGTTACCTTGGTAGAGTAATAACGCCTGAGGGAGGAGCAAAAGCAGATATGACCGCTAGAATAAATAAAACTAAACAAGTGTTTGCACAACTTCGAAAAACCTGGAAGTCTGCAATCATCTCTAAGGAAACAAAAATTAAAATATTTAATTCAAACGTCAAATCTGTTCTGTTATACGGTTGCGAAACGTGGTTAGTAACGGAGGAACTTACCAGCAAAATTCAAAGCTTCGTTAACACCTGTCTCCGTCGAATTCTGAAAATATGGTGGCCAAACAGAATTAGAAACGAGGAATTACATGCCAGATGCAACCAAGTACCTATAGCAGAGGAGATTTTGACAAGAAAATGGAAACGGATTGGTCATACACTCAGAAAAGATCAGTCCGAAATCTGCAGGCAAGCGCTTGATTGGAACCCGCAAGGTGCAAGAAAACGCGGGCGTCCGAAAAACTCGTGGAAAAGAACAATTCACTCCGAAATTACCAAATCAAGAAAAACATGGGGTGAAATAAAAATGATCGCACAGAACCGTACTGAATGGAAGGATTTTGTTAAGGCTCTTTGCTCCACTAGGAGCTATAGAAATTAGTTGTAGTAGTAGTAGCACTATATAGGAGCTTTTATATTCCTGTAGGGAATTCAACTCCATATAAAATTGATCTGTTAGCAAATTTCTTTTCCCATCTTTTCTCTAGTCCGCCCAAAGATCGGATATTGTTAAAAAAATTTTTACTAATCAAATTTCTGACACCATGCAGCAGCTCTTAATATAAAACTGAATATAGATAGAAGAAATTTCAATTTCGAATTAGATTTAAATAAGATTCAACCAACTTACTTAAGACTAACACTGTATTGACACACATATGCATTTATATAATGTATTGTACATATTGTAAAGTATATATATCCATTTTGGAAAATATTATTAAGAACCATGTTAAGTATATATGTATGTATAAGCTTAAAACGTGCTTTGAATTTTCATCAGATTTGATTTTCTTAAAATTTTTCTAAATAGATTGAAAATAGAAAAAGAAGTGTACTCTTATATAAATATATATTTGTATTAAGTTTTTTAGGATTAAAGGGGTTCTTCTGTCATGTGTAAAAGGTTTTATGTGCTTTATTCTTACGAATAACCTAAGTATATAATAATAAAAAAAAAACAGTTATTTTTTTTAAGCTGATGTTTTAAAATTCGAATTTTTTTTTTAAATTGAAGATTGACGCCCTTTAATATTAAAATAAAGTTTATTTCCTATTAAAAACTTTTCATATTATGGATAATATTGAGTTGGAAAATTTTAAAAATTTATAGGAATAGAAAATTTCATTGTATTGTTTTAAAAATGATGTATATATATGTATTAGTAAATTAGAAAATTATTATTTCAACTTAAAGTACCTACCCATTCTTTGTTTTATTAACTTTTTACTAAAAACTTTTGATTAGATTAATTAAAGTTTAGATTCTACTTATATATATTGTATAGAAATTTTTTATAACTTATCGTACTAGTATGACTATAAGTCAAAAGAGTATACTAAATTTGCCATTACGTTTGTGAAGCAGAAACGGAAGGATGTTACATATAGACTCAATGGTATGTATCGTATCAGAATCGAAAAGTCATCGCTATTGAAATCCAGATATTTTGCTCCATGGGTTTGATCTGATGCCACACAACTTCTTAATTTTTTTTAAAATAACTTCATACGGTAAAGCTGGATATTTGAAATTTTGCCAAAAGTAGTATAGTTTTATGGCCAAAGATTGTGCAAAATTTAGTTGGAGTAGTGCAGTGGGTTCGAGTAGTTGCCGTACAACTATTTTTATATATGGGCATTACTCTGTACCTAGTGAAGCTACAGAGTAATGCTCTGTTCCTAGTTTTATGGCCAAAGTTTTTATAAAACTTATTTGGTCTACGGCAGTGGGTTCGCGAATTTTTCATACAACTTCATCTTTTATTTGAGCATTACTCTATAAATAATAAAGGTGGATGATTGAAATTTTGTCAATAGTAGTTAACTTTAAAAGCCAACGTCTATTAAATATAGTCGGTGTAGTGGAAGAGGTCCGAAAAGCCGTCTTTCAACTTAAATTTTTGTTTTGTTCATAACTGAAAGCCTAATAAGTTGTGTATTTAAAATTTTGCCAAAAGTAATTAACCGGATGATATAATGTCTATATTACGGTCATACGGGTATCCCAGAGTTGATACAGTCTACTCTACTACACTCTTCCTCGTTATACCCGTATGACTATATAGTCCAAGGGTATAATAAATTTGTAGATATAGACTCAAGTGTATGGATCGGATCAGAATCGAAAAATAAATCGATTTAGCTATTTATGTCCGTCCGTCTGTCCGTCCGTCATCACGATAACTCAAAAAGTAAAGGAGCTAGGATTATGAAATTTTCACAAATTCGTTTTTATGCAAAAAACGGAATCGAGTTTTAAATTCAGCCATTTTGGTCCACGGGTTCGAGTACCTGCCATACAACTTCTAATTTTATATGGGCATTACTCTATACCTATGGAAGCGGCGTATTTGAAATTTTGCCAAAAGTAGTTTAGTATAATGGCCAAAGTTACTGCTAAATTTGGTTGGTTTACTGCAAAGGGTTCGAGTAGCTGCCATACAACTCCTTCTTTTATGAGCTTTACACTACACCTGATGAAGCTGGGTGTCTGAAATTTTGCCAAAAATAGTTTAGTGTAATGGGCAAAGTTACTGCAAAATTTGGTTGGTCTACTGCTGAGGGTTCGAGTAGCTGCCATACAACTCCTTCTTTTATATGAGTATTTCACTACACTTAATAAAGCTGTAAGTTTGAAATTTTGCCAAAATTAACTACCCGGATGATATAATGTATATGTTACGGTCATACGGATATCCCAGAGTTGACACAGTCTACTCTACTACACTCTTCCTTGTTTTTTTTTAAATTTAGGAAAAAAACGAACAATGGATAATAATTCATCCACCTATAATATTTTTGCCAGTGGTTTTCCAATTGCGTTTATGTTTTTTTTTTAGCTACACATAACAAAATTGTTATGTACGCGTCAATAAATTTATATTCGATTAAAAGTTTTTCATATTTTGTTTGTTAAAAATTGTACACATATGGTACTTATTGAACAAAGAACATATATATCGATATAAACAAAGTTTTTTCGTTATAGTAATGACGGTATCTCATTTAAGGGGTAGCACACGATGCATAATATTTAGTTTAATATTTTAGAGTTCGAAAAACTATTTACTTTCTGACCATTGGCAAAGACACCGCCTATCATGTGAAAAGTCTCAGGTTCAAACCCCGATCGTAATAGGTAATATCGTACTATAAGATATGATTTAATATAACTCTTCATTCACAAGTCTTCTTGTGTAGGATAATAGATGACGCACAAAATCATCATTTGAATATTCATAATCTTTTACAATGGCTACAGCCGAGTAATCAACGACTTAGTGAATATAAAGGATGAAAGAAACAAAAACCCATAGTCTAAATAAACTTGGTGAATGTCCAAAACTCCATAAAGGAAAGGAAAAGTAGTGGAAAAGGAATAAAAAGAATTTATACTTATACGCTGAAGAAAGCTAATATATTTAGGTTGCGTTTAATTAAAGTTAAAGCTTGAATATATTATTATAATAACTTCAACAATTTAAAATATTAATTAGTTTCTTATTAAGACGCATTCTATTGTTCGATCATTTGGAGCGTCAGCTTCACCGTACGCCAGATAACTCAAAAAATAATGGTGCGATGAAATTTATACTATTAGTTTTTAATGACAAAAAAAAGATGGTGATTGCAAATAGGTTTAAATTCTGGAAGCTTTCGATCGAAGCAAAGCCAAA
The DNA here is from genome assembly GCA_963082915.1 of Dolichopus griseipennis. NCBI lineage: Eukaryota > Metazoa > Arthropoda > Insecta > Diptera > Dolichopodidae > Dolichopus > Dolichopus griseipennis. The sequence continues at coordinate 308,835,248 of OY720441.1, forward strand.
TGACAATTGGTATCTCCAAGACCTATAAAGATGGAACCCTCAAATTTAGTATAAAACTGAAATTTGGAATTAGTTGTAGTAGTTTTTCAGGTATCACTCACACCCTACCTAAACTGAAAAGCATATCTTAAAAATTAATAAAGATAAACTTGATAGTACCTTGGTACATGAGTAATCCGTCCTTTTAGTATTGTGTCTCTAATATTTGGGACGAAACAAAGTGGTGGTGCAGTTATCTTTCACACACCTGCCAAAATCAAACAAGCATATTTTCGAGATTGAATTTTTGGAATTTGTTTTATGAGTGTTCTACCCTGTTTTCGAAATATGACTAAAATTTTGGATGAATTGGGATGGTGGTTTGAGTACCTATTACACGCCTCTCAAGACCTAATAAGCATAAAATCGAAATTTATTAAAATAGAAAACTGAAAGTACAAGGAAGTTCTGTTCGATTTTCTAAATGTTAAGTCTGAGATGAATTAAAGTGGTGATTCATTTAATTATCACACGACTCCCAAAAAAAAACAAAGATGTGTCCTAAATTACACCACTACGTGTTATAATGAAATTAAAATATTTTATGTTTTTATTTTATATTAAATTCCTATGTAAAATAACTTTTGGACTTAAACTTAAAATAAACTTTCCAATTGAAGGGTATTAACATGTCGGTTGCATCGACTTACTAATGTTTCATTATTTGTTTTTAATGTTAAATGGAACTTGAGATATGTGCGCCTTAATCTTTTAAATATTTATTCTTTGTAGATTCTTCAAATAAAATTGCCAATCATCTTGTCAATTTTAACCTTTCGGAATCCCCAAATTTCCCAAAAAACCTACTTCTTGGGACTTTTATTTTTCCACAAAACTTTTGACCAAGTTTTTTTTCATAATTGATTCCAGTAATAAGTTAAAAGTAAGATATTTAGATCTCGAAATAAGAGATAAATAAATTTTATAAATAAATAATTTTAGATACGAAATTTTTAATTAAATAAATTCTGTTTGGACCCTAAAAATACATGTATGTTGTCGCTTTTATACACATTAAAAAAACGATTTCAATATAAATGTTATCATCATCGCTTATTGAATGTTATATATCATAGTCATCATTTACAAGTCTTAAAAAATAATAAAGATGTACTTGAATCTATTGTTGATTCTTTAATCAAATTCAAAAAAAAAAAAAAGGCAGAAACGTGGAAAAAATAAATATTTGGGAATGGAAGAATTTGTTAGGAAGAAAAAACCAGTCTACCAAAAATTTCTAGTAAGGGACAAAAAGAAAAACAAATCGAAAATATTAAAGATGGAAGAAAAGACTTTTCATTTTAGAACGTGCTTAGAATATTAAAGAATAGATTCAATTCGATACTACTAACATGTGTGGTAAATATCTTTACAAATACAACAACAACAACAACAACTAAGAAAAGCATGCTATATACTTATAACACATCTAGAATTGTATAAAATTTTTATTAGGTATATCAAAATATACAAGCAGACAGTGCGCAATAAATGCGTGTTTCTTTCATATTGCTTTGGCTTCAATAAAGAAAATTTAATTGTACATTTTATATTAAATTCTTAACCCAATATCTAGAATGTATATTAAATGAAAATTTTAACTAAAGATTTTTAACTGATATAATATTCATGATTATTGTAACATGACGTCCAACTCCCTTCAATATTCCCAGTAATCTTAAATACTGTAATATTTTAAACTTTTATAAAATAATTTAAATGTATGAATTTTTTTTTTCAAAATATTTTAATTTAATTTTTAACCTTTACTGTTCCCGTTAGTTACTGTTATATTCGCTTGACCCTCTTGACTTCCATTAATATTTCGCAATGAACTCAATCATTTCCTAAACTAAATTTGTGGTTATTTGCTGTCAAAATTTTGAAATGTGTTAAATACTTAAAAAAAATAGCAAAAGAGCAAGATATAGCCTCTAGCTATATAAAAGCTGACTTATTATAAACTTTCATATTAACTTACCGATGTTTATAGGTTTATTTTACAGTCTGTCACACTGTGAATTTTTAATACTAGAAATCTGACCATAAATATATAAGAATTGCATGCTGTAGAGGTTAGGGATTGGGTGTAAAAAGATTTCAGTTCGATCTTCAACAGAAATAATAAAAAAAATTACAATTAAAATTTAATTATTAGGTAGCTTTAAAAACTAATTGTTCACTTTGATAATATAAAACTCAATTCATAAACATTTATATAATACAATTTAACGTACTTATATATGTATATTGTATACATACGAACATGATTAATGTTGAGTAGGTAAATTAAAGAATGTTGGCAACAAATATTTCGATTTGAATCTAAACAAAGGTTGTGAAACAATATATATAGCTTAAAAATTTTTAAGTTTAAATTATTGAAAATTTTCATTAATCAAAAATTGAGAGAAGATCTTTTGCAATTAAGAGAGTTTTAATATTAAAGTAAATTACTGAAATGACAGACAGTTCTTCTTTCTGTTAACCTTAATCCAGCAATATACGTTAATATTAAAAAACTTTAAAATGCAAAAGATTTACCATAAATTTTTGGTTAATGAAGATTTTCAATATTTTAAGCTTAAAAGTTTTCAAGCATAAATAGAACTTCTTATACCAGCAATTTACTTTTATATTAAAACAGTAACAAATTCCAAAGATCCAGCAATTTTATTTTCTACATTTTAGGCGAAATAAAATATTTTTTTTTATTTTTTATTTTATTTTTTATATAGTCATATTAGGTATTGAAGTTATTCTCCCAACAGCGCAATATTCTATTGCCCCTAGCATATTATTCTTTCATTGTTCCTTGTCGAAACTTTTATGGCGACATTTTCATTTCAACTGAAAAAAACTCCATATCGGATTGACAAGGAAAAATATCATATCCTCATATCAGAAAAACCGCTTCTTATCTACGCTACTATTGGTCGGTATACAAATTTTAGCAGAAGAGGAAATAAGCTTTCTTTTTATCACCGAAATATACTTTAAACTTAGCTTGATTTGACATAATTATTAATGCCGAAACGTGTTTGGTAGGTACTTAAAACAGTATAAAATAAAATATTCTTTAAAATTCAAAATTTTATCGCGTAATATTTTTTAGATTTGTTTGGAATAATATTTAAATTTTTTAATAATTTCAAATAAATATGTAATGTTTATTATACTAAAATGGGGTATTTATTTAATTAATCCTTAAGATATCACCTAAAAATTAGCTTCAAGGCATTTCTTAAAAAGTTTTTCTTTAAAGTAATAAAGTTTTGCGAAAGAGTTTTTAAATGTCGCCTAAAAGCACTTAAAATCCAAATTCTAAAAAAAAAACCATAATCGAAAAGTTTTCGGGTTATTTGTAAAGTTTTTTATTTTGTTTTTGTATTTAACATACAACATGAGCTGATTGCTTATAGATAAGTTGAAAACTTTTAATTTAATCTGAAAAAATAAAAAAAAAAAAAACCAAAATAAAATATTAAATCCATATCAAAGTTTTATTATATGCTTTTAATTGAACTTGCCTGTGTCTATGGCTTTATTTTTCATTCTGTCAGTTAGTGATATATTTATATTAGAAATTTGACCATAAATTTATAAGAACTGTATGGTTCAGCGGTTAGCAAAGTGGCTTATAGTGTAAATAGATCTGAGTTCGATCCTCCTTAAAAGACAAAAATTTTTAAAAAAACAGAAATAATAAAAAAAAACAATAAAATTAATTTATTTGGATAGTTCTTTAAAAATTTTTAACTTTAAAAACTTTGATAATATAAAACCATAAACCAAATAATTATATAGACGATCAGTTTCTTATAAAAAAGGGTTTTAAAGGGTTTTTTTTAAGGCAGTCCGTACATTTTTGGTTCATTAATTTAAAATTTATACAAGTAGGCACTTAAATAAAAAAAATAATTTAGATTGAAATTAAAAACAAAATTTCACCATGAAGCGAATTTGAACCCACGACCCCAACATTTTATAAAATACGAAATATACAAAAAGTAAAATACGTAATTATCCATCTTCAAATCTTTGAAATGGAAAAATTAAAATTTATCAGTCATTTGTTTTTGTTTACTTTTTCTGTATGTGTAGATATTGTATTTTATTTGATATTAATTCTTATGATAATTTCTATATTGAATAATAAAACGATTTATACCTAATTCTTTGTTTATGGTCTTTTATAATATTTCTGCATACAAATACATAAATATGCTCATAATAATATTACATGGTTGAAAATCTTAATAGAAATATTAATGTCATTAATAAAAAATATTCAGTTAAATATTGGTTGCTTACATTACATATACACCAAATATATTTTATATTTTTCATATAAGATTTTTATCTTACAAAATACAAGTAATCATACATTTAGACACATTACACGTTATACTATAAATTTATACATATACATATATTGCATATTAATACAAATCAATAAAATCATTTCGTACCGTTACATTTTGTATTACGCAGATTAAGCTTCGATTCTAATAAATTGCTGGATTAAGACTAACTGAAAGAAGAACCGTCTCCCATTTCAGCAATTTACTTATATTAAAACACTTTTAAATGCAAAAGATCTACCATCAATTTTTGGTTAATGAAAATTTTCAACATTTTAAGCTTAAAAGTTTTCAAACATTAAAAGTACTGTTTCTTATACCAGCAATTGACTTTTATATTAAAACAGTAACAAACTCCCAAGATCTACCTTCAATTTATTATTTTCTACATTTTAGGGGGCTAGTACTATTTAAATAAAAGTATATATTGAAAAAAAATATTTTTTTTTATTTTATTTTATTTTCATCTTAAATCTGATTAAACTTTTTAGAATTGAAATAACATACTAAAGTAATGTTTACGATTCTTAATGGTGTAGAAATTCTCATAATACAAAATTTAACACTTGAAGATAAAAGCTGAAAACAACAAACAAATAAAATAGTTTTCAATCAAATCAAAAAAAAAATTGAAATGAGTTGTTACTAAAATTTATTTGACTTTTAAATATGTTTTAAAACACATCAGAAACTTTTTTAATTATTTGCATTTTTTTATTTTTTGCATAAATAAATACACATAATATGAAAGTTGGAGAAATTTTGATTATAAAAACTAATTTCTTTGATTTAATAGAAGTGCTTTTATTTAATAGAAAATGAAGTTGATTTAGAAAATTTTGAGTGGATTTTCTGTCAAACAAAATCAACTGTCAACTGAATTTTTTTGAAATTGAAAAGTAGTCTATGAAACTTCGAATGCTTTATTTATTAAAAAATAAATTCACAACCCTATTTTTTGTTTTTATATTTGATAATAGTCATTTATAATATGCCTTTTTCATACTTCAAGTGTTAAACAAGAAGTAACCAGATTTCTATAAATAGAATTTTCACACAGCACAATCGTTAAATTTTGAAAGCGAATAAAATTTGTTTGCCTCCATTTTTAATTTATTATTTATTTATTAATTCAAATATTTATAAACAATCCCCTACAACATACAATGTGATAAGCGAGTTATTCAGCCTTTACTTGATTACGTTCTTGGTTTTCAAGGACGATTGCGAACAATTATTCAGATTTTGTATTGGATGAAAATATTGAAATCAATTTTCGATATTATTTCATAATGCCTATACTTATAACCCTTTAAAATAAAAGTTTTTTATTACTAGAATTGTTCCGGGCGAATTTACAGTCGGAAACTATTAGACATAAGCCATCCATTATTCGTTTCTAAATAAATTAAAAAACTTGATCAAATAGTAAGAGCTATGTAGAAAAAACCCCTAAAATATATATCAAATAAACATCGATGAATAGTTGTATAATTTATATAAATTTTGATATGTCTCCATCAAAACCTTGTATAACCAAATGTACTTTGATTTCGCTATAAATAGATATAAATGCAATTGTATGAATCAGATGAGGATGGAAGATTAAGTCAACTGTTCTCTTGTTCGTCTGCACCACTTATAAAACTCTAAATCCTCGAAGATATTGACTCAAACAATCCAAAACATTTTAATGAAATGAAACGAAAATTTTTTGGATATTTTTTCATCATTATAATATTATTTAATTTGTAAATCAAAAAAAAATAGTATATATTACCAGGATAATAAACAACCGATTTTTATAATATTCTTTTAGTGACAGATATTCAATACGAATGTACGACATTCTCAATGTTTTTCCGAAAATTTTCATTCTTAATCATGTAAAAATATTTACATACCGAATATATTTTATCCTCTGTAAGTGCTTATTAGTTATCAAATCAAAAATATGATTTAACATAACCTATTCAAGTGAAAATCCATCTATTTAGAAAAAATTTATTTGAAGCCATCTGCCGGAAATTATTTAATTATCTACTCCTCTTTTACAAGAGCTGGTGTAGCTGGCAGTAGTTGAGAGTAGAAAAGAGTTAACTCCTCATAAAGGAACGCAAGCAATTAACATTTGTTTGTTTTAAGAAACTTATGAATCATGACTCATGACCATACATAGAAATATATTTTTGTAAATAAAAAACTTAGGAAAAATTAAATAAATAAACTAGACAAAAAAGTATAAAGTAAACTAAAGAATTCAGAACTATTTTATGCAAAAATTTCAGAATTTGTTAATTGAAATGTAGTTCCTACTTACCTATGTAGCATTAAAATTAACAAGTGATGAAAAAAAACCAAGGGTTTTTAAAAAAGCACATTTTCAAAATTATATTGTATTACATACTGAGTTTAACTTTGGAAATATTTACTTGGAAATAGTTACTACTGACTTATAAAATTTACTGCTAACAGTAAATTTTTTATTTAAAAGTTGTTATAGCCCTTCAATGGGAAAGGTTGCCAAATTTCTCAAGAATCTGACTTCAACTCCCCTTCCCCTATCATCTAATTTTTTAGGTTCTGGGAATTAAATTGTGAATTACACAAAAATTTGGAATTTTACTTAGAATTTTATTATCTAAGCAAAAATGGGTAAAACTGAGAGACACTTTCTTCAATTTAAGGAACCCCTTTTAAATTTAAGAAAAACCTTTAACATATGTTAAAATATAATGTTGGACCTTTAAATTTTGTATATTAATAAAAACAAAATTGGACAGGTATTCAAGTTATAGGTGCTTAAAAATAGCATAATTTCAATTTTCGAGCCCTTATAGCTCCTAAACAGGGAGCTTGACAAAAAAATTTTGTTAACTGACTCCTACTAATTTTTACTAGTACTATTTTTTTAGGATCTAACTTCTCCCAAAATTTCAAGATCCTAGCTTGAACCGTTTAGAAGATATGTGGGGCTAAAAATTTTGCAAAAATTGAGTTTTATATAATGGTGAATTTTAGTACCGTACTATTAACCCTATACATTTAAGCGACATATTTTTGTAAAGTCTATAAAAGCAGCTCTCTAATACCGTTTTTCGATTGAAAATAAACCTAACAGAACCCTTGTTATATCAATTTAAATATAGGGCTTTTTTGGAATTTTCAGGGGCTGTAACTTCGTCACCCTTCAAAATTAAGAAAAACCTTTGACACATGTTGAAATATAATTATAGGGCTTTGAATTTTGTCTATCACTAAAAAAAAATTTGGACAGGTATTCAAGTTACAGGTGTTTAAAAATAGCAAAATTTCAATTTTCGAGCCCTTATAGCTCCTAAATAGGGGGCTTGACAAAAAAATTTTGTTAACCGACTCCTACTAATTTTTAAGTATCTAACTTCTCTCAAAATTTCAAGACCCTAGCTTGAACCGTTCAGAAGATATGTGTGGCCAAAAATTTTGCGAAAATTGAGTTTTGCGTAATGTTAAATTTTAGTACCGTATGGCAACCCTAAACATTTGCCTTGTAAAATTTTATAAAGCTTATGAAACCAGCTATCATTTGCCGTTCAGATTGAAAATATATGTAACACAACTCTTGTTATAACAATTTAAATATAGGGCTTTTTCCAACTTTGGGGGGCTGTAGCTCCGTAACGGGTGGGGCTACAGAAAAAAATTCTTCTACGAAATTATTTTTTTTGCAAAAACTACCCATGGTTAAAATTTCTTTTCTCTATTTCAAACGGTGTAAAAGTTTTTGTAAACATACGGACGGACGGACAGAGTGAAGCTATATAGGCACATTTTTACAAAATTTTTTGAAAATGTGCTAAAAATGGAATAAGGGGAGGAAAAATTTATCAACAGTTAAAACTTATTCTTAGATTTAAGGAAAAACTTTTATTCTATGTAGTAGTATTTTTTATATCTGTGTAAGTATGTTATAAATCTTAAAATTAAGATTTAAAAAAAAAAATCTCGACTTATGTCAACCTGACTATTATTTTGTACTTCTGGCAGTTCCAATCTATCTATCTATATCTATATATATAAAAATGAAAGTTTGTTTATTTGTTTGTTTGTTTGTTTGTTTGTTTGTATGTTTGTTTGTAGCGAATAGACTCCTAAACTGCCCAGCCGATTTTCATGAAAATTTGTATATAGGGGTTTTTGGGTACGGAAGGAAATCGTGGCCCAAAAATTTTGCTCTAACGGACCGCCAAGTTGGGGCTGTGGTGCACGTATTTAAACTTCTTTGTTCTAAAATGAAAACGTTTTGACCGATTGAATTCAAATTTTGTATACGTGATGCTCTTTGAGAATTGAGTAGACGCTATTAACAGTTTTGGAATTTGTTAACCCATGTCGGGCCGACAGGTGGTCAAAAAAAATTTTGGGTCCAAATTTTGTCCGATTTTATGAAATTCAGCTTTGGCTTAAAAGCAAACCCCAAAAAAAATTTTGGTGAGTTCCATTAACCCATTGCGGCCCAACAGCTTTTTATAGGTTTTTTCAATACTTTACTCTAAATTCGAAACGGTTTGACCGATTGACTTCAAATTTTGTATACGTGATGCTCTTTGAGAATTGAGTAGACGCTATTAACAGTTTTGGAATTTGTTAACCCATGTCGGGCCGACGGGTGGTCAAAAAAAATTTTGGGTCCAAATTTTGTCCGATCTTACGGAATTCTGCTTTGGCTTTAAAGAAAGCCCCAAAAAAAATTTTGTTGAGTTCCATTAACCCATTGCGGCCCAACAGCTTTTTATAGGTTTTTTCAATACTTTACTCTAAATTCGAAACGGTTTGACCAATTGATTTCAAATTTTGTATACGTGATGCTCCTTGAGAATTGAGTAGACACTATTAACAGTTTTGGAATTTATTAACCCATGCCGGGCCGACGGGTGGTCAAAAAAAAATTTGGGTTCAAATTTTGTCCGATTTTATGAAATTCTGCTTTGGCTAAAAAGAAAACCCACAAAAAAATTTTATTGACTTGCATCAACCCATTAGGGCCCAACAGCTTTTTATAGGTTTTTTCAATACCTAACTCTAAATTAAAAACGGTTTGACCGATTTTCTTCAAATTTTGTATACGTGCTCCCCTGTGAGAATTGAGTTGACACTATTAACAGATGTGGAATTTGTTAACCCATGTCGGCCCGACGGTTAGTCAAAATAATTTTGGAAGATAATATTGTCAAAATTTGCGAAGTACTGCTTTGACTAAAAAGAAAGCTTCAAAAAATTTTGTTGAGTGATTTGGAAGCAAATTACGTCCATTTTTGCGTAATAATGCTTTGCCCAAAGAGAAAGTGTAGTTCCGTTAACCCAGTGGGGCACAGTGGCTTTTAATAGATTTTTGCGTTACTTAACTCTAAATTAGAAACGATTTGACCATTTTCCTAAAATTTTATATGTGTGAAACAACTTAGAGTTGAATCTGCTAACAGTCGGTCCTACGATTGTTCAAAAAAAATTTTTTGGAAGTAAATTACGTCAAAATTTGGAAAGTAGTTTGTACTGCTTTGAATTACAGAAAGTTTCAAAAATTACTAGAACATTATTCTTTTTAAAACCTAGAAAAATGGTTTTAAAAAGATTGCTTTCATTCATTTTAAAATTTACATGTGTAAACCGAGTGTAATTTTTGTGTTAACTTTTTGCAGTAACATCAACTTCAATTAAACCTCCATTGAGAGGCGCAGCAACGCGCACCGGGTATTAGCTAGTATTATATAAAAGCGAAAGTTTGTTTATTTGTTTGTTTGTTTGTTTGTATGTTTGTTTGTTTGTTTGTTTGTAGCGAATAGACTCCTAAACTGCCCAGCCGATTTTCATGAAAATTTGTATATAGGGGTTTTTGGGTACAGAAAGAAATCGTGGCCCAAAAATTTTGCTCTAACGGACCGCCAAGTTGGGGCTGTGGTGCAAGTATTTAAACTTCTTTGTTCTAAAATGAAAACGGTTTGACCGATTGACTTCAAATTTTGTATACGTGATGCTCTTTGAGAATTGAGTAGACGCTATTAACAGTTTTGGAATTTGTTAACCCATGTCGAGCCGACGGGTGGTCAAAAAAAATGTTGGGTCCAAGTTTTGTCTGATTTTATGAAATTCTGCTTTTGCTTAAAAGCAAACCCCAAAAAAAAATTTTGGTGAGTTCCATTAACCCATTGCGGCCCAACAGTTTTTTATAGGTTTTTTCAATACTTTACTTTAAATTCGAAACGGTTTGACCGATTGACTTCAAATTTTGTATACATGATGCTCTTTGAGAATTGAGTAGACACTATTAACAGTTTTGGAATTTGTTAACCAATGTCGGGCCGACGGGCGGTCAAAAAAAATTTTGTGTCCAAATTTTGTCCGATTTTACGAAATTCTGCTTTGGCTTTAAAGAAAGCCCCAAAAAAAATTTTGTTGAGTTCCATTAACCCATTGCGGCCCAACAGCTTTTTATAGGTTTTTTCAATACCTAACTCTAAATTAAAAACGGTTTAACCGATTTTCTTCAAATTTTGTATACGTGCTCCCCTGTGAGAATTGAGTTGACACTATTAACAGATTTGGAATTTGTTAACCCATGTCGGCCCGACGGTTGGTCAAAATAATTTTGGGAGATAATATTGTCAAAATTTGCGAAGTACTGCTCTGGCTAAAAAGAAAGCCTCAAAAAATTTTGTTGAGTGATTTGGAAGCAAATTACGTCCAATTTTGCGCAATACTGCTTTGCCCAAAGAGAAAGTGTAGTTCCGTTAACCCAGTGGGGCACATTGGCGTTTAATAGATTTTTGCATTACTTAACTCTAAATTAGAAACGATTTGACCGGTTTACCTCAAATTTTATATGTGTGAAGCAACTTGAAAATAGAGTTGAGTTTGTTAACAGTCGGTCCTACGATTTTTCAAAAAAAATTTTTTGGAAGTAAATTACGTCAAAATTTGGAAAGTAGGTTGTACTGCTTTGAATTACAGAAAGTTTCAAAAATTACTAGAACAATCCTAGAAAAATGGTTTTAAAAAGATTGCTTTCATACATTTTAAAATTTACATGTGTAAACCGAGTGTAATTTTTGTGTTAACTTTTTGCAGTAACATCAACTTCAATTAAACCTCCATTGAGAGGCGCAGCAACGCGCACCGGGTATTAGCTAGTATAATATAATACAAAGTAATAAACTTATGAATTATGGTATGTTATATCTTGTTGTATAGAGCTTTTAAATTAGGATACGCAATACATACAGCATAGTTTAAATCGTACTAAAATGGTTAGAAAAAAAGTACAGCTTTCTATATGAATGACAGCATTAACTCGAGTTTTGGTTACTTGACTTCAGTACATATGTGTATACATATGTATAAAAATATAATCAAATTTTCAGAACTTTATATATTAGAACAATATTTATATTTAGAATTTAAATTGCTTTTTTTTGTATAATATCTGTACCATATTAAAATCTCTTTAAAGCGGCTTAAACTATAGAAATGAAATTCAAAAATAATTAACAACATTTTTATAATTGAAAATAAAAAATTTAAAAGAAAAATAGCTCGAATTTCGAGCACAGGGCTATACTAGTATATTCTTAATATTTTGATCCAAATTAATCACTTCGATAATTTGAATTATGTTCTTGTCTTAAAATTTCAATATGCCCAATGAAAGGAGCGAGATTTTGAGACCCATTTTGAAACTAACCACGACTTCAACCAAATTATGACTTTTTTTGAAAATAACATCTATTTATTCTCTTAAAAATTTATTCAAAAAATTTAATATCATAGTAAAACATAATACTTGAATTAAGTCCAGGAGATAATCAATTCTTCAAATAGAACAAACAAATACCTATTTAATCAAATATTATTCGTATAGTATCTATTTTTTTTTTTTTTTTTTTTTTTGGTTCTGTTATAAATTCTACTGTACAGTTATTTCTTTCATCTAAACAAGTAACTTTTAATTTAATCTACATATGGTATAAGAAAAACATAAAAATTCAATTCATTTGTAAAATAATTTGATATAAAAGAATGGACAAGGAACCAGAAATACATATAAATAAACCTGCGGAAATTTAAAATTTGTTTTTGTTTTTTTTTTTTTTAATAAATGAATAAAATTCCCCTACTTTCGCATTTTAAACTATTATTATTTGCATATGAGATCAAATTGTTGTCCATTTTATTTTATTTACTTTTATAACAAATTTATTTTTAGAAAAATAAAGAAATCAATAAAACAACAGTAATAATAAGTAGATATATATATACTAATATTCAATTGATGCAGACAACTAGAGCGAAACCATATATTATAAAAGTTTTGCTAAAAGGTTATAAAACAAATAAATAAAAAAAAATTCTTTTACAAAACATTCAAAGACAGTTGTTTTAAGACCAGGTATTGATCGTTCGATACTCATGTTAATAAATATTCTATAAATACAAAGTTATTTGAAATAATAAGTTCTAAAGAATCAACAAAATTTTAATTAGTTTAAAAAAATTTCATTACTTCAAACTAATGCAGTGAGGATTTAATTATGTTCTACTGACACCTTTCGCTAGTTGATATTTAGGCTAGTTGTAACTACTTAGGTAACCTTGAATCTTAAGCATATTTCCTTTTAAATTTTTCGCCTAATATGATCATGACATTCAGTTTCAGTAGAATTCATATAGTTCAAGTCAAATAGCTGCATGATCTAGCAGAACTTCTTTATGAATAATATGCCTCACTTTGAATTGCAAACTTTTTTTTTGATCCTGGAATTCATTTTGGGACTGAAATGCAGTTCACTGATGTTCAAAATTATTCTATTACTCAGTAAATTTGAGACTCCTTTTTAACCAAAAAATATGTAACTAGGGGTTCAGTGATCATTTGATCTACAAGTAATTATTATTAAGATTATACTACCAAAAAGATCTTTGTAGAGTTCCGACAATAGAGAAATGTGAATTGATGATGGTTTTATTTAATCCTTTGATTCCGTATTTAATTTTTATGGAAATTTTTTGGACTTTGATGTAAGTTGTATTATATTTAACGCAAACCTTCTGATCCTACAATTTAACATTACTAATACTAATGTATTTCACATTAAAGTACTTACAAGATAATCTGTGCAATGAATAATTATTAAGCGTCACATTAAAAGAACAAATATATATACATCAAAAATATATTAACAATTTGAATAATATCAAAAATTTAAAAAAAAAATAACAAAAAATGTATTGTAAAACTACTACAATACACCTCGTATTAGAAACAATTTTTAATTCTTTCAAAATATCTGCACTAATGAACTAATAAACAAAAAAAAATATATGTATATATTATGCATTTAATTTAGCTTATTATCATACATTCTATACAACCTGCTGATTTTTTATATTTAAGTATAGACCAAAAGCAATATACCTGTCAGGTAGATATTTTAGCAAAATATAAGATCTATACTTTTTATCTATGCTGTTTAATTTTGTTTTTTTTTTTCTATGAATATTTTATGGCAACTGTTTATTAAAAATACAGTAACCTTACATATGTCGAGATGACTTAACTTATATATTGTTTGTAAGAGGAAATAAAATCAAGGAAAACTTTTGCTTCTACTTTAGGATACCAGCATTGGTAAAAGCATTGGTAACTTGGTAAAAACATTTTATTATCTGATTAATTATTTTTCGCAAAATTTCAGATCTTCAATTTATTAGACTTTTAAAAGAAAATTTAGGTTATATGAACCTTTTACAGACTATATTTTCTGGAGATGTTAACAACTTTTGGCCTTATTCTTAGCTTCGTTATATATAATAGCTGTGTTTTTTATTGTCCGGTTCATTATCTAGTTTTGAAAAATATGATTTACGTCACTTAAATAAAAAATATTTTAGTTTAAAATGTTGGCTGCATTAGTTTTAAAAATTCGAATATCGAATGTCAAATGTGAAATGACCATTTAATATTTATTTATGGAAGGTTTAGTTTTAAATCACTCCCTTACCTCATACAATATGATAAAGAAGTGAAGCATGTCTATCCTTTTCAGGCGTGGCAGATAATACTATTTATTAATTTAATTAGTTATATTATTTATTTTATTTATATCATATATTTTATATTTTACTATATGCATTTGGTCACCATTATTTTCTAATAATTTTTTTTATTTAAAATCCGCGATCCGTACGGGAATCGATATCGCACCCGCTTGTCTAATAAACCAAATGCCTGCCCACTAACAAACCGAACCCCTGGAATGTTTTGTTTGTTGAAAATGTAAAATGTTTGTTTTATTTATTTGAATTTAAATTTGTTTATATGAAAAGGTTATGCCATCTATATCAATTGTATATTAATTTTTTTTATACAGATCATCGATTCTTACCTACAAAAATCTATGCGTTAATGTTGATCCTCAACCGAATGAAAAAAATAATAGCCAATGTTATGTTCTTGCAAAATTTTGCCAATAAACTTAATAACAATTTTACTATTATTTTACTACATATAAAATTATACTCATAAATTAGAGTGATTGTATAGTATAGCTAGCAAAGAGGGCTTCTAACCGGGGTTGTAAATGAGCAGACTCAAATACCAAACACAACTCATAGCTCAACTCAAGTCTGTATGATACACGATACACATGCGCTCTTAGGTTGAGTGGATTCAAATGTTGAGCGGACTCAAATGTTGAACGGACTCAAATATTGAGCGGACTAAAATATTGATTTGAGCGAGAGTTGAGTCGAAATTTGAGCTTTTTACCCTGCGTCTAACACATATAGCAAAATCGATTTACTTTTCGATTCTGATCCGATCCATGCACTTGAGTTTATATCTGTTAATCGTCTTCTTTATAGCATCACAAACGTATAATGGAAAATTTAGTATACCTATTAATATACGTTCATGCCTATAATAAAGTCTAAAATGAAAGCAAAAATAAAAACAACAAGAGTCAATTGTGTATATTACGAGTATTATAAATTTTTGCAATCAAAATCTCAATTCTCAAATAAACATTAAAAAAACAAGTGAGGGAAAATAACCAAGGGTTTTTAAAAAGCACATTTTCAAAATTATAAACGGTTTCTTACTGAGTATTTTATCATTTATTTTTATAAAAATATATATTATGATAATATTATAATTTTGTTATTTCAGGAATAATTAATTATATGACTAATAGTGAAATACTTAGAATACAACCCCAATGCATTCAAGAAAACCTGTTAATAAATAAATATAATGTTGGAGCTTCAATGTTAACGTTTAATTTTGGAAAAACTTACACTGGTGAATAAGTTACTGTTTTATTAGAACATAAAAGTTTTAATTTTGAAGACCTAGTAGCCCTTCAATGGGGAAGGTTCCCAAATTTTTGCTTAGCAAACTTATGATGGATCTGCTCACCTTCCTCCTGTGTTCACCCTTCCATTTTTTTCCGGTTCTAGGAAATCAATTTGGAACTCCAACAAAATTTGGAATTTTACATAGAATATTATTATCTAACCAAAAATGGTTAATACTAAGAAACAATTTCTTCAATTTAAAGAGACCCTTTCAAATTTAAGAAAAACCTTTGACGTATGTTGAAATATAATGCTGCAGCTGTAAATTTTGCATATTTGTAAAAAAAAATTTGAACAGGTGTTAAAGTTACAGGTGGTTGAAAATAGCAAAATTTCAATTTTCGAGCCCTTATAGCTCCTAAACAGGGGGCGTGACAAAAAAATTTTGTTAACCGACTCCTATTAATTTTGGAGGACCTAACTTCTCCCAAAATTTCAAGTTTCTAGATTTAGCCGTTCCGAAGTTATGAGGGACCAAAAATTTTGCAAAACTTAGTTTTGAATAACGGTAAATTTTAGTACCGTATGGTAACCCTATACAATTGACTTTTAAAAACTTGTAAAGCTTATAAAAGCAGCTGTCTGTTACCGTTTTCAGGTTGGAGATATACCTTATAGAACTCTAATTATAACTGTTTAAATATGGGGCTTTTTTCAACTTTGTGGGGCTGTAGCTCCGTAACGGGGGGGGCTACAAAAAAAAGTTTTAACATTAAATTATTTTTATTGCAATACCTATCCATTCCTGATATTTTTTTGTCAATCGTAGGTAAAAAGGGACGGACGGACGGACGGACGGACAGAGTGAAGCTATATAGGCACATTTTTACAAAATTTTTTGAAAATGTGCTAAAAATAGAATAAAAAAAATTGTATTATAATATAGTTTAAAAATTTTCATTTTGTTCTATTTACTCAGCACTATAAAACTTGTCCAACGATAAAATGGTGTTCTGTTTATACAAATGTATGAAAAAAGTAAAAAAAAAATTAAAAAATATAATAAACTAACTATTATTTAATAGTAAATATATATTGTAAAGTCCAAAATAAGTAAAGTGTATAAAGCAAATCGATACATTCATAAATTCCTAATAAAGATTGTTGAATATTATTTACGTTTAAAGGAACTTGAGACGATTCAATACAGATGAATTCAAAAACCACAATCATCTATATATATAAAAGGGAATGTTTGTGTGTATGTTTGTTTGTTTGTTTGTTTGTTTGTTTGTTTGTTTGTTTGTATGTAGCGAATAGACTCCTAAACTGTCCAGCCGATTTTCATGAAAATTTGTATATAGGGGTTTTTGGGTACGGAAAGAAATCGTGGCCCAAAAATTTTGCTCTAACGGACCGCCAAGTTGGGGCTGTGGTGCAAGTATTTAAACTTCTTTGTTCTTAAATGAAAACGGTTTGACCGATTGACTTCAAATTTTGTATACGTGATGCTCTTTGAGAATTGAGTAGACACTATTAACAGTTTTGGAATTTATTAACCCATGTCGGGCCGACGGGTGGTCAAAAAAAATTTTGGGTCCAAACTTTGTCCGATTTTACGAAATTCTGCTTTACTTTTAAAGAAATCCCTAAAAAAAATTTTATTGAGTTCCATTAACCCATTGCGGCCCAAAAGCTTTTTATAGGTTTTTTCAATACTTTACTCTAACTTCGAAACGGTTTGACCGATTGACTTCAAATTTTGTATACGTGATGCTCTTTGAGAATTGAGTAGACACTATTGACAGTTTTGGAATTTGTTAACCCATGTCGGGCCGACGGGTGGTCAAAAAAAATTTTGGGCCCAAATTTTGTCCGATTTTACGAAATTTTGCTTTACCTTTAAAGAAATCCCCAAAAAAAATTTTATTGAGTTCCATTAACCCATTGCGGCCCAAAAGCTTTTTATAGGTTTTTTCAATACTTTACTCTAAATTCGAAACGGTTCGACCAATTGACTTCAAATTTTGTATACGTGATGCTCCTTGAGAATTGAGTTGACACTATTAACAGTTTTGGAATTTATTAACCCATGTTGGGCCGACGGGGTGTCAAAAAAAATGTTGGGTCCGAATTTTGTCCGATTTTATGAAATTCTGCTTTGGCTAAAAAGAAAACCCAGAAAAAAATTGTATTGACTTGCATTAACCCATTGGGGCCAACAGCTTTTTATAGGTTTTTTCAATACTTAACTCTAAATTAAAAACTATTTGACCGATTTTCTTTAAATTTTGTATACGTGCTCCCCTGTGAGAATTGAGTTGACACTATTAACAGATATGGAATTTGTTAACCCATGTCGGCCCGACGGTTGGTCAAAATAATTTTGGAAGCTAATATTGTCAAAATTTGCGAAGTACTGCTTTGGCTAAAAAGATAGCCCCAAAAAATTTTGTTGAGTGATTTGGAAGCAAATTACGTCCAATTTTGCGCAATACTGCTTTGCCCAAAGAGAAAGTGTAGTTCCGTTAACCCAGTGGGGCACAGTGGCTTTTAATAGATTTTTGCGTTACTTAACTCTAAAGTAGAAACGATTTGACCGGTTTAATGTTACCGGATTTGACTCAAATTTTATATGTGTGAAGCAACTTGAAAATGGAGTTGAGTCTGTTAACAGTCGGTCTTGCGATTTTTCAAAAAAATTTTTTGGAAGTAAATTACGTCAAAATTTGGAAAGTAGTTCGTACTGCTTTGAATTACAGAAAGTTTCAAAAATTACTAGAATAATCCTAGAAAAATCGTTTTAAAAAGATTGCTTTCACACATTTTAAAATTTACATGTGTAAACCGTGTGAAGTTTTGTGTTAACTTTTTGCAGTAACATCAAATTCAATTAAACCTCCATTGAGAGGCGCAGCAACGCGCACCGGGTATTAGCTAGTATTATATATTTGTAGAAACTTGTATAATTTGTTATACGTATATTATCGGCATAAAGGTATTAGATTATTTTTAATGATGACTTTTCCTATTTTAATAATATTGTATGGCTATCATTAAAATTGTCCATATTTTTAATTATTAAGTTCTTAATACGTTTTTTTTAAAATACAGGCAGTTGATTGTAACAAGTACAAGTTAATATATATATATATAGGTTATTTTACAATTTCAAATCCCGCAAGGGTCTCAAGAATTTTTAATTCAATTATTACTTCATTAATTAATTGTACTCCTAACCCCACACATTTGAAAATGAAAAGCATCCTTCATTCCCTTATCGAATTGTAGAGAAAATATCTTCCAAGTTTTGACTAAATTATTAGCGGAATAAAGCACTCAATGATTACAAAAGACCCAACAAAAGTAATTGAATGGAGACAGAAGGCACTGTTTTTTTTTTTTTTTACGAGGGAATGGAAAGCTCGAAAGCCACCCATTAAAACTATACTATGTTTCTTTGGATAGTGTATGATTTTAACACACCAAAACCACACCCTTTTTGAACCAAACTTTAGGAGGGACCTCTAATACAAATGTACAGTTTGGTTACATGGATGAGGATATGGAAGGATTTAGGATTATGGTGAAAGTTATTTGGAATTTCTGGATTATGGGGAATGAAATATTTAGAAGAAAAATGTTAGTGTTCTTCTTAAATTTGGTTAAATCGTACATATAATATATATAAATTTTATCAAACCTTATCTATCATATATGATGAGGCTATATCTATCATAAGGCTATAATAACTCTGAATTTCAACAAGTACATTATGATTTGGTACTAGTATATTCAGAAAAGTATAGTACCATAAATTGAATTTCTTGTTAAGACAATACAAGGAACTTCTCAAAATACTACGGCTTAATTTTTCTCATATACCCTATAATCCCAGTATACTATATTTCCCAAAACCAATCTCCATTGCTGCTTTCAGATCCTTATCCTCGAAAACCGTGCGTTCATTTCTATTACAGGCTGATCCTAAAGTTCGGTTCAAAAAAGGTTTTGGTTTTGGTTTGTTACATTCGAACAATACACATAGAAACAACGTGCAGCTCCAATAGATGGCTTTCGAAGCCTTCCATGTCGCTCATGAAAACAAGCTCCAGATTTTTATTATTAATAATAAATACATAATTCTTTATTAGTTTTATATAATTTTAATATAAACATATCTACTTGAAATTTAAGTCAGCCATAGTGTGTAAAATATCGCAAAATTATTTCTACATCTATTCACAATATCATTGGAAAATTTTCAATGATTCTTTTCCAAATAAAAAAAAAAAAACAAAAATGGGTTCAACATCAAAGAAAAACTTTGAAATAAAAATTGAATTAAAGATAAATCGATTCAATCCATTCAAAATCAAATGTTTTTCTTTTAACTTATTTATCTATAGATTTATGCATCTATAGATACAAAATAGTAATAACACAAAGGTGTATATAAATTAAGAGAACCAAATTATAATGAGGATATTCGTTTTTAAAATATTATTATATATACAATCTAAACCATAATTACAATTGTATATTTTTTTAAAAGAAAAAGAAGAAAAAAAAAAAAAAGAGATAGAAAATCATTTTTAAGAGGAAATATGCGGAAGTTAGAAAATTTTTTTCTTTTATTCTTTATTATTCAACTTAAAAAAAAAAAAAGAAATTTATAGATTTGAAATGGCAATGAAAGAAGAATTGTACATTTTAATAATAATAATAACAATAATAATAATAATATGGTATTAGTAGATTACTTAATACGGCTAAATTCTAATTTAAAATCTAACAAAATTTTTTAAATTAAAAATTCATTTAAATAGAGTAGTGATAATATAATGACAGAAAAACAACTGACATTTATGTATTTTTAATATATAGGTATACAAAATAAAAATACGATAGGTATTTGGTGCATTGGATCTTTCTTTCATTAGGGAAAATTTAGTGACATGATTATTTTAAATGAAAGAAGGAACATATTTTTTTCATTTATTTTTTTATATTAGTTTTCACATTAAAATTAATGGACTTAATCTGAAAAATTAATGAACCAAATAAAAAATTATTAAAAACATTTGTAGATATTACAAGTATATTTCATAAAAAAACTTTTTAATTTTTACCAAACTACGTACTCTTATTGAACAGATACTATACTAAGTGTAGATTAAGTATAGAATAACAGTATTACAGTTTTTTCTTAAATATAGTAACTAAATACAAGTATATTATAGTAACTACCTATTTTGATTTTTATTAATGGTTAGATGTCAATAATTAGTAGTATCCTCCGTTATCGTTCCTCTTTGATCATTTGCGAATTATTGTTATTAATAATTTTCTACCCTTGCCAGTTTTATCAAATCATATCAAATTCTAGTGAGTTTCCATGTCTATCGGAATAAACCTAAATCCCTCATTGTATTTCTTACATGTCATTTGGTAATGCAAACAATACTTACTGCAATAGTTTTATAATTACTTCATTAGATTTTGCTGAATAAGAAGTTTATATTCGTCGTTTATTGAACTTAAAAATTAAACTCATTAAAAACTACAAATCTTTTTTTCAGCTTGTAAATATCAGTTCATCTATAAAACTTATAGGGCCATTATTCTGCAGAAAATTAAAAGAATGATTAATGGTATACTCTTTCATGAATCATTACATTAGAAAAGATGGTCATGCCATAAAATATAGAAATGGATAAACAACAGTAAAAAAAAAAGTTTGATGACAGGTCACAACCCTTTTAAATACCAATTTATTAAAATTGATTCATTTGAAGATTATAGATGTCATCTCTATCTGTTTAACAAACAAGGAGCCGAACATTTTTAAACTACGACTATCTACCAGCGGCAGAAAAATACCACATCATATTAAAAAGGGATTTATCACCAACGATGAAATGGCCCTCATTTAAGTATTAACAAAACTCTTAAATTGTCATAGGAATGATTAAAACAACAGTAAGACGATGCAACCGCCTTACCAATACACCTGCAAAATTCAATTTAAATTTAAATCAGCAAGTTACTTTTAATAAGATTAAATGAAAACGTTTTTCGAAAACGAAAGGATTTTATTATTATAGAAGGCGCGTAACAGTATTCTCAGATTTCGGGAACATTTAGAAAACTGAACAAAACTACCTTCTACTAAATTTCAAGTTTCTACTTATATCATTTCATTAATTTAATTCCTCTCAAATTTTATAAGCATAAAGGAATCGATCACAAAACAGTCTTGTACTAATTTCAAGTTTCTATGTGCATAAATTTCGAAGATAAGTTCTTAGTTTTGGGAGGTGTGTGGTAAGTAAGTACCCTTACCACCATTTTAATTTATCTCAAACGAAGGGAAATATAAAGAACTCCGTTGTAGGTTCTATTTTTGTTGGTTTCGGAGATATGCTTGTCTCAACTTGGTCCCATAAAAACTATCCAGGGTCGCAACCCCTTGTCCAATTTCGTTCATTTTCAATTCTCGCGATTCTTTCGTCATTGGTACTTGGATGTATAATTGGATGTCATTAGGTGTATAAATTTAATCAAAATAAAATCATTATATTTTAAGTACCCGTCGTACGAAAGGACGGACAGCAAAAATATAAATGCTTTTACACAATAATCTTGCCCCCTTTCGCTGGTTTAAAACACCGTCTGTTATTAGATATTCACTAAGTCTGTTATCACAAGTTATTTCTTTACATTATTTGTAGTAACAAATTTTTCATATAGAAACACATAATTGAAAAGCGATGATAAAATAAAATGAATCTTCTTCTTCTAGACACATACTTGTAAAAGTAAATACTTTTTTATCTGCAGCGTATAGACTCCTTAACCGCTAAACCGAATATCATGAAATTTTGTGTGCATAAAATTTGTGTGGACCGTGAAGTTTACTGACTTACTGGATCCTTGAACCCCTGGTGGAGCATAGGGTGTAAATACATCCTCTCCATCTTTCACGAACCTTAGCAATTCATTTCAGCTGTAACCACGTTTTACGTTGCAGTTTTGCCTCTTTCAAAACAGTACTTCTCCATGTTTTTCCTGGTCTACCCACTCGTCGTTTGCCTTGTGGATTCCATCAAAAACATTGTGGAAGTACTGATTTGACTTTTGTTTCTAATATTTTAAGCCTTGTACGCAGGGCGATATTATTTGACTGCCATATGTTTGATAGAGTTTCAAAAGCAGCTCTAACTTCATTTATAATGCTGAATGAAGTTTACTGCTTCAATTTTATCAAGGTCTTTTAACCTTTTCCTGTGCAACAATTTTTAAAAGAATTTTTCCTTACTTCGTTTTAAAATAGAAACAGTTTAAAAAAATTTTGAAAGCGAATTATTTTCACATTTGCTACTTACGTTGCTTTGACTCAAAAGAAAGTCTCAAAAAATTATTTGAAACTGCGGCACAATTTACCATGTGCAAATTTTATGTTATTTTATTTTCAACAACATCAACTTCAATTAAAAACCAATTGTGTGGCACAACAACGCGTACCAAGTATTAGCTAGTTATATTAATAATATATTCATACACCTTTATTAGATAATTAAATTTACTCATGGCATGGTTTAAGCTTATATAAATTCACTCTGGGTTTCATTAAATCCCAGAGAACAAAATTAGTTAATAGCCTAGTTTATATGTTTTTGGAATGTTACAACGATTGATTGGAAGGGAAAAACTAAGAATTAAGTGCCAATTTTCGCTTACTTTTACCTGACCCTGAAATAATTGTCTATAACGCAATTAAATTCCAAACTACGCAATTAAATTCCAAGTTAATATGTAAATGCAATATATATATATTTGCAAGGCTTTTTTTATTATTTAAATTCCTTGACATTGGCATTTATTTTAGATATCTAAGTCCCTAAAGTAAAAATTAATAAAAGTTAAAAATTTAAAGTAACATACATATATTCTTTAAATAATATCTAGCTATATGTGTTACTTTGTTCTCACATTATAACATTTTTCATTTTCTCGTTTTATTATTGTTAAATTAAATTTTCATATTTCACAATTCAATATGTGTAAAACTGGAAAAATATCATAATAAATCAAAACTCTTTAACTGCAGTTTTCCGTCATTCCTTACACATTAACACACGTCTCCATATAAATTATATGAATTTATATATCTTACAATCTATATGCAGAAAGATTTTCTTCCTTTTTGAATTTGAAATATATTGCACCATCTGCCGGAAAATACTGTTCTCACTTTGATAAAAATCTGTGTCAAAATAGTAAAATCATAAGCTACTAGTCGAATTTTATTTTGAGTATATTTGTTTTCTGTAAATCAAAATTTGCAAAAATTTAAAATGTCCGTTTGTATGTAAATTCCAAAAAAAAACAAAACAAAAAAAAAATTGTAATTAGCGTATAACTGACATCATAACCTCTTAAGTAAAGCAAAGTTTTGAAGGTAGTGAGGTAGTGAAGGATTTTAAGAAATATTTTGTTTTGAGGTTCTGTTAAAATTGAAGTTTTGAAGTCATTTAGATATGATATGTTATAGACCCGGCATACAACTTTGACGCTGTGGCAAACGAACACATATTCAAATAATTTAAACATTTTAAAACAAAAAGGTACGTAACATAGTCAGTGTTCCCTGGTACGTACGATATTCTGACTTACGTAGAGAATTAGAGATTTCTAATGTTAGCGATGAAATTAAAAATATGCAACACAACATTAGACCCGCATAGACGTAGAAGCATCAAAACTCCTACTATTTTTAAAATGCCAACAGCAGGTTTTAAAGAACTAGACCCCTCGAATTAGCGATAAATTCAGATCACTTTAACGGAGGCCTGTAATTTCAAGCGTAAGTGCAAAATTAGGTTAGCTTCTAAGACTAGTTTTAATATTTTAAAACAGGGCTGGGGCTTTTAGTGTTTTGAAGTCTCACATTACTGTGATTGCGGGCAGTATCTTTCGATCATTTGCATCAGAGAAAAATATATTTAAGAGGCAAAAGTTTTAGAAATCACAGTTTATTCCTTTGGTAAAAATAAACATACCCCAAAAATGTTATTGAAATAATAAAAATTAAATGAGTTCAGGATAGTAAAATCAAAAAGATCCTTTGAAATTATGAAAAAGTAATGACATTACATTAAATCTATACGATCGACTTTTTAATACGCAACTCCTGGAAAATTTGATTTACATTAAAGTCCGTATAGGCACTTGCCTATAACTGGGCTATTTGGGTATAGGGTATAAAAATAAGATAAACCAATGGCAAAAAGCTAAGTGGAATAAATTAAGGTTGGATTAATTCCATATTAATTCCACATTTACGGTACAGTTGCTGTGTATTCGTATTAGTCTAAAATTGATTTAAAAACGGTTTCGGCTACCTTTGATATTGTTTTTCAATTTCCAGTGCAAAAACTTTAAAAACTTATTTTATACGCAATTTTAATGACGGTTAAAAAATCTTCATTATGACTACAAAAAATAACAAAAAAAAAAAATAAAAATTAAATTTCGAATAAAGCATGAATAACTCAAAAATCTACATAAAATACATAGTAATATTCCCTTTTATGCACATTTTGAAATAGAAAAAAAAATATTTTAAAAATATAAAACATACACACATACACAAACCTATTTTTAGGAACATAACCTTAAAGAAAATATGAAAACAAAATTTAAAAAAAAAATAGTACCAATTTGAATTACAAAAATTATTTTTTTTTTCCTTCTCTTTTGTCTCTTTCTAGACGATGGAAAATAAAAAAAACTTACAAGCGAAAACACAAGATTTCTGTCAACTTTTAAAGCTTCTTTTCTTTTTATTTTAAATTTTTGTATTAAGTACCTATTCTGTTAATACAGGCTATGTATTGGTACTTACTTACATCTATGGGTTAAGTTTATCATAATAATATACCTGATGGGAAATTCACCTGAATTATTTATGAGAAGTTAAGAAAGACAAAAAATTAAAAAAATAAAAATAACAACGAAAAATAAAGTTGTTGTAAAAATGTTATTTATTCGCTAAAAAAAAACACAAAAAACAGATAAAAAATTTGCATTCAGAGTGATTTATATGACAAGAAGGTGTATTTTGTTTATGTTCACCTGTCAAATTGATTTGACGGCGGCGGCGAATACAACAAAAAAAAAAACAAAATAAAAACTTTTCTGCTTTTTTTTTTTGTTGTTTTTGTTTTATTCTTCTATTTTATTTTCAATTTCATTTTATTTTCTTAAAAGAAAAACAACATTTTATTAGACATGCCTATACATACGTAAATTAGGAATTTTTGTATTGAAACATGAAACATTGTTGTAATTTGAAACTTATTAAGTACCGAAAATTTTATTTTTAAGATTTTTTAAAATACTAATCGGTTTACCGTTATAATTTTTTTTAACGGTGCAAAAAAAAGTTATTAAAAGAAAAATTTTTAAATTAAATGAAAATATAAAATTTAATGGAATGGTATGCAATGAAAAATTTTTTACTTGGAAAATGTCTGACAAAAACTTCAAAATTTAGTAAATAAAATTTTGATATATGGCTGAAAACGTATTATGGGAAAACATAAAATGTAGTAATGTCATCATTTCTGTACATAATTAAAGGTATATTTTATAAAAATGTATTGCTTCAAAGGAGTTAATTAATGTATTTACTACTTAAATGTTTTGATTAATAACTTTAGCTATACCAAAAGTACATGTTGAAACTGGGGGCACATTATATTCATATTATTAAAATTGATCTCATAATGAATTTTACATACAATTTGAACATGAAATAGTATTGATGAAGAAATGTCTTATTTATGAAGTAGGGTTATGTGTTATATTACCTATGTTACAGTTTTTTTAAATTCTATGTAGAATCTTAATTCATATAATCGACAGTTAGAGTTTTAAAAAAAAATTTTATGAAAAAAGTGTAGTCCGTAAAATATCTGAAAGTAAAACTAAATTCATCTAAACAACCACTGAAATTATTTGAAGGTAAAATATTACGGGAACAATGTTTTATTTGCTTTAAATAATTCATTTTAATAATCCTATAATAAATATAAAAATAAAGAAAACGAGGAAAAGTGTATTAGAGTAGACTGTGTCAACTCTGGGATACCCGTATGACCGTAACATATACATTATATCATCCGGTTAATTACTTTTGGCAAAATTTCAAACATTCAGCTTTATTAAGTGTAGAGTAATGCTCATATAAAAGAAGGAGTTGTATGGCAGCTACTCGAACCCTCAGCAGTAGACCAACCAAATTATGCAGTAACTTTGGCCATTACACTAAACTATTTTTGGCAAAATTTCAGACACCCAGCTTCATTTGGTGTAGTGTAATCCTCATATAAAAGAACGAGTTGTAAGGCAGCTACTCGAACACTCAGCAGTAGACTAACTAAATTTTGCAGTAATTTTGGGCATTACACCAAACCCAGCTTCATTAGGTGTAGTGTAAAGCTCATATAAAAGAAGGAGTTGTATGGCAGCTACTCGAACCCTCTACAGTAGACCAACCAAATTTTGCAGAAACTGTGGCCATTATACTAAACTATTTTTGGCAAAATTTCAGACACGCAGTTTCCATAGGTATAGAGTAATGCTCATATAAAATTAGAAGTTGTATGGCAAGTACTCGAACCCGTGGACCAAAATGGCTGGATTTAAATAGCGCTTCCGGTTTTTGCATAAAAACGAATTTGTGAAAATTTCATAATTCTAGGTCCTTTACTTTTTGAGTTATCGTGATGACGGACGGACGGACATACATCGCTAAATCGATTTATTTTTCGATTCTGATCCTATCCATACACTTGAGTCTATATCTACCTCCCCTCTTTCACTGCGTCACAAACGTAATGGCAAATTTATTATACCCTTGAACTATATACTCATACGGGTATAATAATATTGAAGTTGATATGGGCGCGCACTAATGGAAAAAATTGAAAGTCTCTTAGATTATGTTCAGATATAACTTTGATAATTAATAGAATGATAGTTAATCACTTATTTCTTTGAACAAAATAATGCAAAATATTTTTTAATAAAATTTAAATAAATGACACTTGTTAAGTCGAACTCTCAATTCTCTCACCTTGAGATAGATATATGGTTTAAAAGTTTGGATCAAATGTACCTATATATAGTCCTTACCTAAGTACCTATAGATAAGAATCAAAAATTAATCTTTATTCAATTATTATTAGACTACTAACTAAAAATTCAAATACAGAAGACTGTATTTTCACAGTTATTACAGGTAAATCGAAAAATAGACTTTTTCAATTTATAATTCAATACTACTCATATAATGACATTAAGACTCACTACAATTTTGTTCGGTTGTGACTTTTCCAACTCTGCTAATTTTTAGCACATTTTCAAAAAATTTTGTAAAAATGTGCCTATATAGCTTCACTCTGTCCGTCCGTCCGTCCGTCCGTCCCTTTTTACCTACGATTGACAAAAAAATATCAGGAATGGATAGGTATTGCAATAAAAATAATTTAATGTTAAAACTTTTTTTTGTAGCCCCCCCCGTTACGGAGCTACAGCCCCACAAAGTTGAAAAAAGCCCTATATTTAAACAGTTATAATTAGAGTTCTATAAGGTATATCTCCAACCTGAAAACGGTAACAGACAGCTGCTTTTATAAGCTTTACAAATTTTTAAAAACCAATTGTATAGGGTTACCATATGGTACTAAAATTTACCGTTATTCAAAACTAAGTTTTACAAAATTTTTGGTCCCTCATAACTTCGGAACGGCTAAATCTAGAAACTTGAAATTTTGAGGGAAGTTAGATCCTTAGAAATAAGTAAGAGTCAGTTAACAAAATTTTTTTGTCACGCCCCCTCTTTAGGAGCTGTAAGGGGTTGAAAATTGAAATTTTGCTAAAAATTTAGCTTTTAAACACCTATAACTTGAATACCTGTCAAAATTTTTTTTTATTTGTGTACAAAATTGAAAGCTCAAAAACGAAAGTTTCAATTAGTGTCAAAGGTTTTTCTTAATTTTGAATTTGTCCGTCCGTCCGTCCGTCCGTCCGTATGTTTACAAAACTTTTACACCGTTTGAAATAGAGTAAAGAAATTTTAACCACGGGTAGATATTACAAAAAAATTAATTTCGTAGAAGAATTTTTTTCTGTGGCACCACCCGTTACGGAGCTACAGCCCCCCAAAGTTGGAAAAAGTCCTATTTTTAAATTGTTATAACAAGAGTTTTGTTAAGTGCATTTTCAATCTGAAAACGGAAAAAGATAGCTGGTTTTATAAGCTTCACAAAAATATAAGGTTAAAATGTATAGGGTTACCATACGGTACTAAAATTTACCATTAAGCTAAACTCAACTTTTGCAAAATTTTTGGCCCCATATATCTTCTAAACGGTTCAACCTAGGCTCTTGATATTTTGGGAGAAGTTAGGTCCTCCAAAATTAATAGGAGTCGGTTAACAAAATTTTTTTGTCACGCCCCCTGTTTAGGAGCTATAAGGGCTCGAAAATTGAAATTTTGCTATTTTCAACCACCTGTAACTTTAACACCTGTTCAAATTTTTTTTTACAATAATGCAAAATTTACAGCTGCAGCATTATATTTCAACATACGTTAAAGGTTTCTCTTAAATTTGAAAGGGTCTCTTTAAATTGAAGAAATTGTTTCTTAGTATTAACCATTTTTGGTTAGATAATAATATTCTAGGTAAAATTCCAAATTTTGTTGGAGTTCCAAATTGATTTCCTAGAACCGGAAAAAAATGGAAGGGTGAACACAGGAGGGGGGTGAGCAGATCCATCATAAGTTTGCTAAGCAAAAATTTGGGAACCTTCCCCATTGAAGGACTACTAGGTCTTCAAAACTAAAACTTTTATGTTCTTATAAAACAGTAACTTATTCACCAGTGTCAGTTTTTCCAAAATTAAACGTTAACATTGAAGCTCCAACATTATATTTTGCACTTATTAACAGTTTTTCTTGAATGCATTGGGGTTGTATTCTAAGTATTTCACTATTAGTCATATAATTAATTATTAATGAAATAACAAAATTATAATATTATCATAATATATATTTTTATAAAAATAAATGATAAAATACTCAGTAAGAAACCGTATATAATTTTGAAAATGTGCTTTTTAAAAACCCTTGGTTTTTTTCCCTCACTTGTTAAAACTTGATGAAACACATTATATACTATAATATAAATAAGTAAAAAAATCAAGTAGTTTCTTTATATTTCATTTTTAATTTATTATTTTTTACAAGTATTTCGTATACTATCACATACTGACTTTGATGCTTGTATATTTTTTTTAGAAATTTCTTTATTAATCGTTTTATAGATCACATTATGTAGAGAGTCCACCTAAACCCCAAAAAATATCCCAATGATACAGAATCCTAAATAAGACAAAATCGAAAAAAAAAAAATCCCAAGAAAAATAATCCCAAATTTCAAAATCCAAAGTTACAAAATCCCAAAAAAAAAATCCCAATATTACAAAATTCCAGAAATAGGTATTCCTTGTGGGCAAACCAAATGTATTAATTTTAGAGTTTGGTTCAAAATCAGAGTTATACGTCGTTTGCAGAATATTTATATATTATGTATATTCGAAATTCTGAGATTTTGTAACATTAGTATTTTTTTTTGGGATTTTGTAACTTGGGATTTTGAAATTTGGGATTTTGGGCTTGGGATTTTGAAATTTGGGATTTCGGACCCAACCCCATTTATTAGTCTAACTGCTTCCATGCTTTTATTTTTAAAAACTATTCTTTAAAAGCAGATGCTTATTTAACAAGCATATATAGTTAGATTAATTTAGAAATATCAGCAAGTTTTTTAGCTCATTTAATCCCAGAGCAGCACTTGTATATTGCACATTGCTATTACTTTTAGCTTTTCTTCAGTATATACATGAGAAGAAGAGTTTAAGTTCATCAGTAAAAAAAGCAAATAGAATTTTTCCCGTCCTATCAAAAGTTGCTTAATTTTGTCGAAAACGCGTCAGTCCGAAAAATTTTTTATGGGTTCAAGTGTGTGTGTATGCATGTGTATATCTATGTGTGTCTCGCGTGATTTCAACCGATTTTGATGCAATTTGAAATAAATGCTTTATTCGTCAAAAGTAAGGTTAAGTTCGTAGATGGATTAAGTCAAACCACGGAATCGCGAGGCTCCCATACAAAAACATCAGACTTTTCGAGAAATCTCGTGTTCTAACCGACGGCATCTTTTCCAGATCCTATAAATAAATCGATTTTAAGTTGGAAATTAGCATTAGAATATAAATAGCAGAACTGGTTTTGAAAATTATTTTGCAATTTTGAGAAGATGTAGATAAATACTTGACAAAATAATAATTATATTAGTAAAACTAAATTGAATACTTTTGTATCGAATAACTTTTGTAGTTATTTAATTAAAAGAAAAATTATTTCTGCTTTAAATTTATTAATAAAATACTTTTTTAAATGTTTTTCAAAAAAAAGACAAATATGAAAGTCTTATTAGACATATTTATGGAAAAAATTCTAATAAATTTTAATTGGAAAATTATGCCTTTATGTAATCCCACTCTACTTATACTGCGGTACCAAAACTTATATTATACATATATAGCACGCGTTTTAAGAATCCCATATGAGAATAATTTTATCTCTAATTAATGACATAATCAAATTAAATTACAGACAACCATGAACAACAGGCGTTTATATTTATATCATATAAATTTCCCCACTCACATAATTTTATTTTTTTAATAACTGATTTGATGAAATTTGAATGAAACTTTCTAATCTTAATTTCTATATATATATATATATATATATATATATATATATATATATAAATATATGTAATATAATGTATACAACTTAATAGATGAAAATATAATAATTTTTTTTTTTTTTTTGTATTTCAAATTTTTGATTTTTAGACTTTGCGTATAGCATTTATATCGAATTAATGAAAATCCCCCCCAAATCATTTTAATTCATGAAATATCCTATTGTGATATTTACCATCCTTCCTCATTTTTCAAAAAAAAAAACAAATGCAGTTAAGAAAATTAAAAAAAAAATAAAAAAATTTACATATTCATTCCTTTTTGTTTCCACCCATTGCTACCGCATATACAACGGAACGGTATAAATTTGCTTCAGCATCATTTTGACAGAAAGTTGAAAAAAAAAATAATGACATTTAATGTTGACATTTAATAAATGTCCTTAAAATTACCTCAAATGATACCAATATTAGTCTTAATATTTTTGTCACTAAATTTTATTCATATGAATTTTTTATCATATATTAATAAAATGTACATATATTTATACATATATATTGTGTATATTTGTAGTTAGATTGTTAAGCTGCATATTTTAACAGCTAGGTAAAAATCTTTCGAAAATTTTTTGTATGTCCAACTAGAGAAAATTGGAAAAAATAAATTGAGACGGATAACTAAATTGTTAGATGGGTTTTATTTCTATGTTATGTAGGTAATATAATTCCAATTAATATGGAGGCATTTATCTGGACTCCTATGTTATAAAGGTAATATAAATACAAGTTATATGGAGGTATTTATCTGGAGGCATCTAGTAAAATACAATATTTAAGGATGAAGTGAATTTAAAGCAAAATATTAAGCTGATAAATCTAGTGCTAGAAATTTTTTTTTTAAAAAAGGTACTCACAAATCATTGAATAATTGCACAGAATGCAAGAATGTTTCCGAAAATTTATGTAATCCTTAATATCTCTTTAACTAACATTCCAAATACATTTTTCCAAAATCTCGTACCACGTTCAAAATTCGCTCATTCAAAAACTGTATTGTAGACTGGAATTCATCTATGGTAACAAAAAAAATATATTACCAAACTAAGGATTTCTAGAGTGGGCTACTATTACTATAAAAACGTTTATATTATGAATATTTTCCTCATTTGCTTTTATTATGTACTTTTTATACCCGTATGACTATAGGCCAAAAGGGTATACTAAATTTGCCATTACGTTTGTGACGCAGAGAAGGAGGGGGATAGTTATAGACTCTGGTGTATGGATCGGATAAGAATCGAAAAGTAAATCGATTTAGCTATGTATGTCCGTCCATCCACCCGCACGATAACTCAAAAAATAAAGAAACTAGGATTTTTAAATTTTCACAAATTCGTTTTTATGCAACAGCCGTCGTCGCTATTGAAATCCAGCCATTTTGGTCCAAAGTTTCGAGTATCTGCCATTCAACTTTTTTTTTATATGAGGATTACTCTACACTTAATGAGCATTACTACAACTGCGTGCCTGAAATTTTGCTTATGGCCAAGGTTTCTGCAAAATTTGATTGGTTGACTGCAGTGGATTCGAGTAGCTGCCATACAACTCCTTCTTTTATATGACCATTACTCTACATCTGTTAAAGCCGTGTATTTAAAATTTTGGCAAAAGTAATTCACCGGATGATATAATGCTTATATTGCGGTCATACGGGTATCCCAGAGTTGACACAGTCTAATCAACCACACTCTTCCTCGTTTATATTAAATTTTTATTTTTTTGATTATAATTTTGTAGGAATTTTAATATCATCAAAGAGCAAAGCATTCATATTAAAATAATATGCCTCCGACTTTTAAAAAAATTATGTAACCATTATTATTGCCATCATTATCATCACAACCAATTTGACTATTATCATAACCATTTTTTTTTTCAAAATAACGTCAAATAGCTATTTAGAAGCACTCCTCTTTAATAAATTTCAATCGTTTGGTTATCTAGGATTACAATAATATAATATATATTATATATAGGAGGGAGTTTTTACTTTCATTTCTTTATAGCCATTGTTGTCAGTCACATTATCCAGTAGTGGTAGTTGTATTGAGGTCTGAGATCTTTATGAATAAAATTCTCATCAACTACAAAAAAATAAAAAAAAAAAACGCTAGAGCTGGAAAAAAATAAAAAAAAAACTTATTTTCTTTGTTTTTGTTTTTTTGTTGAATGTTGTTTTGTTTGATGTTCGTATTCTGTTACTCTTATTAGAGCATAACAGCTTCACTATTTTGTTTAACTGTATCATCCATCGGATAAGTGGGCCGAAATAAAGTCGATTTGACTTTATTACCAAAAACAATGGAAATGGAATCGAATTAGCAATTCTATCATATTTCCTATTAATATTAGCAAAAAATATAGTGGAATGCAAAATAACAAAGTTAGGTCGAACTCGACAGTATATTCTAATTCCAAAAAAATATTTCAAAAATTAAACTAAACGGAAAAGGAGCAATTTTGAGTTCAATTTTAAGATTCTTCCTAATTTGCAATAGCAAAACAACAAATAGAGTTCGATTTTGTACCCAACTCTTAAGAACCAGTACAAACTTTTCAAAATATTTCGAAACTACAAAGGATATAACAGGTGATTATTAAACTTGGGTTACCCTCCTTTCAAGAATATAAGAATAATTGTATATGCAATATTATTATTTAAGTAATTTGCGTAAGAGAAGTTTGAAGACGGAAACCAAAAATGTATTTTAAAAGGATCAGTATAGAAGGATTTTACCGTTACTTGCTAAATTAAAGTTTCAATATTTTGTTTGTGGAGGGCTTTGGGCGGCAGTATTGGAATGCTTTCTCGAAAATATATGTATGAAGAAAACCATAAGGAAGGGATTTGAGATTTTTTCAAAATAAGGGTATTCCCTTTTTCCGGAACAGCATTATTTTTTTTTTTTTTTCGACTTTAAAATATTTTTTTGGAAATAAGATAGAGTTACTAATTCGAGTGTATTTCTATTGTTTTCGGTAATAAAGTGAGTTCGACTTTCTTTCACTCCGCCTCCATTTTCTTGTTAATTTTTTTTTTTAAATTCTAATATGACATTAAAACGATTTAAAGCACTCAACGTGTGGTAATGTCTACACCATTAGATTTTAAAAGAGAAAAATTTTCCCTGTAATTTAAGGAAAACATACATCAACGTCCCATCTAATAACTGAAGACATTTTTCTTAAGAAAAAAATAACTAAAAAAAAAAATGAAAAATATTTAAAAAGCTGAATTTGTTCTAGTAAAAACCATTTGAATAAATTTTATATAAAAATGTTTTACATCCCACGTGCGTATATATATATATATATATACATATATATTTATCATGTGTTTGCAATTGTGCGTATCTAAAGTGGTAAATATCTTTAATATATATAATTATATATATATATATATATATATATATTTTATAATATATAACCCAAATTTATAAAAGTCAAAAGGTGTGATAAAAATCTTTAAAAATAGAATATAATATG
The DNA here is from genome assembly GCA_963082915.1 of Dolichopus griseipennis. Classification (NCBI taxonomy): domain Eukaryota; kingdom Metazoa; phylum Arthropoda; class Insecta; order Diptera; family Dolichopodidae; genus Dolichopus; species Dolichopus griseipennis. The sequence continues at coordinate 308,870,373 of OY720441.1, forward strand.
GGGTTGGTAATACATTAATTTAATAAGAGGCCTTTAACCTTTATTTTTAAGAAATAAAATTATAAGTAATTTTTTTTTTAAGATCTCTATTTTAAATTTTACACAAAAACTTGAATCATCAGTTTAATATTAAAAACCCTAAAACAAAAAGTCAAAATAAATCAAAAAAGTTCAAGCTATTGGAATTAAGTCAATTCACTAAGTAAAATTTAAGTTCTAAATTATTACGGGTGCTATCTTTTAGAGTGATAGAACTTTAAATTAAAATAAAACACATCTAAATTAAGGTTAAAGTTTTTTATTTATTTGAAAGAGAATTTTATTTATTGAGAATTATTTGAAAATTATTTTCGGCATATTTCTACCACAATTAGTTCAGAGGAGCCGCATTTGATATATTTTTTTAAACCACCTTTTCGAGTACCTCAGGCCTTAATTCATCACTAACACGGGTTATGTTGACATCGGAAGTGTCTATTGTTCCTCGTTTGAAAGCATAAACCAATGATTTTACATATGCCTAAAGAATATAATCCAGAGCCGTTTTATAATATGATCTTGAAATCCTATATTAAATGGTCTAATCTCGAAATAATGTTATCACATAAATCTTTTTTTTAATAAATCAATGGCTGCAGTAGTAGTACAATCTTGTTGGAACCAAATCCCTCCCTGGTCGATACCATTCAAATTTTAAACTAAAAATCATTGATCGATTTGTAAAATGCACCAATTACAATAGCATTAGCTCAAGCATAGTTTTTAAAGAAATATGAACCAATGATGCTCCAAGCTCATTTAAAACATTGTAAATTGGTTTACCAAATTATAATTCATACGGATTTTAATTTTTAATAGCCTAGTCTTATTAGATATGTGCTTTGCTTCCTGCAATCTGTATAGCAGTTACATTTTGCTTTGTTCCGAAGAATAATAAAATTTTCAAACGAATAATGTCATATTACTTCACTTGATTAATTTTAATTTCAACCTATATGCAGGGTTCTAAAATTTGTATGGCAGCTAGTGGAAACCATGTTCCGATTTTATAATCGAACCTACAAATTGTGTAAAAAAATGTTTGAATTTAAAAATTTTAGCACCTTTATTTTTTCAGTTATCGTGTTGACGGACAGACGGATACACATTGCTAGATGGATTTACCTTCCGATAATCCGATCTAAACACATGAGTGTTTATATATCACGTCTAGGTCGATTCGTTGCAAATGAAGAACAATTTAATTCGGGGACTATCGATACTGATTTACTTAGCAGCTTCACCTAATCTAAAAGTTAATATATATATATAGTCTAACAGTTAATTTTTAGCACATTTTCAAAAAATTTTGTAAAAATGTGCCTATATAGCTTCACTCTGTCCGTCCGTCTGTCCGTCCGTCCGTCCGTCCCTTTTTACCTACGGCTGACTAAAAAATATCAGAAATGGGTAGGTGTTGCAATAAAAATAATTTAATGTTAAAACTTTTTTTTGTATCCCCCCCTGTTGCGGAGCTACAGCCCCACAAAGTCGAAAAAAGCCCTATATTTAAACAGTTATAATTAGAGTTCTATAAGGTTTATTTCCAACCTGAAAACGGTAACAGACAGCTACTTTTATAAGCTTTACAAATTTTTAAAAACCAATTGTATAGGGTTACCATACGGTACTAAAATTTACCGATATTCAAAACTAAGTTTTACAAAATTTTTAGTCCCTCATAACTTCGGAACGGCTAAATCTAGAAACTTGAAATTTTGGGAGAAGTTAGATCCTTAGAAATAAGTAAGAGTCAGCTAACACAATTTTTTTGTCACGCCCCCTCTTTAGGAGCTGTAAGGGGTCGAAAATTGAAATTTTGCTAAAAATTTAGCTTTTAAACACCTATAACTTGAATACCTGTCAAAATTTTTTTTTATTTGTGTACAAAATTGAAAGCTCCAAAACGAAAGTTTCAATAAATGTCAAAGGTTTTTCTTAATTATGACTTTGTCCGTCCGTCCGTCCGTCCGTATGTTTACAAAAACTTTTACACCGTTTGAAATAGAGTAAAGAAATTTTAACTACGGGTAATTATTGCAAAAAAATTAATTTCGTAGAAGAATTTTTTTCTGTATCCCCACCCGTTACAGAGCTACAGCCCCCCAAAATTGGAAAAAGCCCTATTTTTAAATTGTTATAACAAGAGTTTTGTTAAGTGTTTTTTCAATCAGAAAACGGCAAAAGATAGCTGGTTTTATAGGCTTCACAAAAATATAAGGTTAAAATGTATAGGGTTACCATACGGTATTAAAATTTACCATTAAGCTAAACTCAACTTTTGCAAAATTTTTGGCCCCATATATCTTCTAAACGGTTCAATCTAGGATCTTGAAATTTTGGGAGAAGTTAGGTCCTTTGAAATTAGTAAGAGTCGGTTAACAAAATTTTTTTGTCACGCCCCCTGTTTAGGAGCTATAAGGGCTCAAAAATTGAAATTTTGCTGTTTTTAACCACCTATAACTTTAACACCTGTTCAAATTTTTTTTTACAAATATGCAAAATTTACTGCTGCAGCATTATATTTCAACATACCTTAAAGGTTTTTCTTAAATTTGAAAGGGTCTCATTAAATTGAAGAAATTGTTTCTTAGTCTTAACCATTTTTGGTTAGATAATAATATTCTAGGTAAAATTCCAAAAAATGATTTCCTAGAACCGGAAAAAAATGGAAGGGTGAAGACAGGAGGGGGGTGAGCAGATTCATCTTAAGTTTTCTAAGCAAAAATTTGGGAACCTTCCTGATTGAAGGGCTACTAGGTTTTAAAAATTAAAACTTTTATGTTCTTATAAAACAGTAACTTATTCAGCAGTGTAAGTTTTTCCAAAATTAAACGTTAACATTGAAGCTCCAACATTATATTTTGCACTTATTAAAAGGTTTTCTTGAGTGCATTGGGGTTATATTCTAAGTATTTCACTATTAGTTATATAATTAATTATTAATGAAATAACAAAATTATAATATTATCATAATATATATTTTTATAAAAATAAATGATAAAATACTCAGTAAGAAACCGTATATAATTTTGAAAATGTGCTTTTTAAAAACCTTTGGTTTTTTTCCCTCACTTGTTTTTAGTTAGTAATTCTTCTTCGTTAATTCTTTAGAAGACAGGTATTTTAAATTTGTATATTACTTTATTTTTCATCAATTATTTAACACTTGTCGCTTTTTTAAGTTTTATTATTTTAGGTGCCATTACTCTGATTCTATGATCACTATGAATTCTACTCAAATCCTTAATAAGAGTTTGTCAAATAATTACTTAGAAGGAGATGTTCTATCTCGTTTAAAATATTAATATCAAAATAATAACCCCAACATATTTAATATAAAAATCTTTTTGTGTATTTACGAAACAAAGACATAGTTTAATTAGACTGTTCGAAGTAAGTTTGGCAAAATGTTTCAAAGAAACTCTAATAAACTTAAGCTTAACGGCTGGGTGGCACAGTGGTTGGGTGCCGGAAAGGACCAGGTTCTAATCTTTCACTAGGTGAAAAAACTTTTCTGTTTTTCGACTCGACTCAGCTTCCATTCGCCATTGGATTCAAATTAATTGCATAATCAATAATTAATAGTTAAATATCTTTAACAAAAAATACTTTAATATAAAAATATAAACAAATAATTTAATTAAATAATATAACTCGCAGATGTAGAATACCATATAACTCCAATAAAAAATATTACAATATAAACAAAAAAATAGAATTGTACCTATTGAAAATCTATGACCTTGCTACATGTTATAAGATCTAGATTTATTTCATGTTTAATGTGAAAATGTATGTGGAATTCAATAAGATCAATTCTAATAACACGAATATAATATGACCCCCTATTCCAACATGTACCTATGGTATTGACAGCTTATTAGCCTAACAGTTGAACAGTTAGCGCTTAGAAAAAACAAGCTTTTGATGTACTAGCATGTAATAACAGACCATTGCAAATTCTTACTTTCTTATATAAAGTATTTTTATACCCGTGCATACATATATGAACATCGGGTATATTAAAATTACTCCTCCGTTTGTAACGCATCGAAATATAAGAGCTAGATATAGTGTCAAGGGTACGTATCGAATCAGCATCGAAAAGTGAATCGATCTAGCTATGTGTGTCCGTCCGTCCGTCCGTCCGTCCATCAGCACGATAACTCAAAAACTATAAGAGCTAGAGTTCTGAAACTTTCACAAAGTAATTTTTAGACAATTTGTAGGTTCCCTATTGTTTTTGGTTAAAATCGGAGAAAGGCTTTGGGTAGCTGCCATACAAATTTTTCGATATTTTATGAGTATTTTCTAAATTAATAACGAAATAGAAACCAAATATAAAAACAAACAAATTGTTGTTCAATTATTAATCGATTCATGGTGTAGTGGTTAGGACATGTTACTTGTAGCAAAAATGTCTCGGTTCGAATTCAGACTAAGGAAAATTTTTTTTTTTTTTCAATTAATTTTTTTTTATCTATTTTTTTTTTAATAAAATATATGTATTTATTTTATGTTTGAAAAAATTTTGTTTTATAGAAAATTTGACAGAAGACTCTCATTTATATTGAAAATTATTAATTTTTTTTAATATTTCTATAAAAAAATTCAAAACTGTTATTTAAAACAAACAATTGATACCATAGAAACTACGATTATTTAAAACTGTTATTTAAAACAAACAATTGATACCTTAGCAACTACAATTATTAAAAAAAAAATAATGAGATAAATAAAAACTCGTTTTGTAGACAAATTATTAATTGTTCTATGGTATAGTGGATAGGACATGGGACTAGTAGTCAAAACGTTTCGGTTCGATTCCTGGCTGGGGCGAAATTTTTTTTTTTTTAAATTCATTTTAAAATTCTCATTTATAAATTATTTATTTTTTTTAATACATTTTTAAAAAAATTCAAAACAGTTATTCAAAACAAACAATTGATACCATCGCAACTATAATAATTTAAAAAAAAATTGAGATGAATATGAAGTCGATGGCTTAGTGGTTAAGACGTCGACATTTTAATTGAAAAGTGTGGGTTCGAATCTCGTTGAGAGCATATTTTTTTTTTAAATTCATCTTTTTTTTTAATTCATTTTTTTTTTATTAATTTTTTTTGTAATTAAATAAAAAGAACAAATATTTTGAATTTTCTGTCAAACAGTTCAATTGCAATATAAGAATTTCTTATTTATTTAATACACGCACGGGTATCTAAAAGTTGACAAGGGCAACTACAATCTTCCTCGTTTATATAATCTAACATATCTAACTTCAATGTCAATTTAATATAGAATAATTAATTTAACAGACTTTTAATATAAAAACCAAACATTCAGAGAAAAAGAAAAGAATAAAAATTTCAATTCCTAATAAGAATTATATTTTTCAACATTGTTCTGAAGCTAAACATTTTCAATGTATCTGAAACAAACATATATATACAAATACAATTAAATCCTTTGTAATACTAAATGTTCATTTACTTAATGAACGGAAATTAAATCAACCATTACAAGAGAATTTATCAGGCATTTATAAAATCCAATTTTAAAAATAAAAACATAAACAAAACTAATATGTTATTGTATGTCTGTATAACGATTGAAATTTAGACAGAGATTTTATTCTTAATGATTCTAGTAAAATAAAAACAAAAAAAAATAAGAACAGAATAAGAAAAGTCAAAAAAAAAAGAATGTCCATCGTCTATAAAAAATTTGACATGTAAGTACATTAAATGTTTTTAAAATGTACAAGCACAAGGATCATATCATCTGTTTGTAATAAGGGCTAAATATTGGATTCAATACATAACAATATTCATAAATGATTGGGGTGATTGAAGACAAAAATAAAACATTTTTAATATACACATAAGTTTTTATTTTTCTTCAATCAATTTGATAAAATGTGTATTTTGTATATTGCATTCCAGGACATTTTCTATCTGAGTTTCTGGATTTGCTTGTTTACTTTGTTATTTTCATATTTGCTGTATTATAGATAGAAATTTAGAAAATGTGTTGTTTATACCATTTTACATATATAATAAATATATAATATGGAATAATGCAAAACGATTTGCAGAGGGTTTAAAGTACATCTCTAATATATATTTTATTCTATAATAAAAGTGAAGCTGTATAAATTCCAAATAAAAAATTTCTCTCACGTAATATTTCGTATAAAACACACATAAAAATGTTTTACATTAAACTCGTATATATAGAAAAACAAATTATTTTGTCTGGAATTTATATTTTATATATTGCAACGATTCACAAAAATAGTCTGAATCAATTACGTTAACTAAATAGTAGTAGTTAATAATTATTTACTTACTTACATATTAAGTATACAATTTGGGAGTTATTTAAGAATTATTATTAATTCCTAAAAATATGCAATGTTTTAATTATATTTCATTTTATGGGTCCAAATTTTGCAATAGATTTACAATATATATAGGACCTTGGCTTTCGCTGTGGGTCTAATAGAATTATAAATAGTTAAGTTGGTCGTTGTAGTTATATGATTTGTTACAAAACTTAGGGTTATGAATTATAAATTATATTTTTCTATTAGATATGATCTGACCAAGGTTAGCACCCAAGACACTTCAATTGAAAGGCCGACGTCCTAACTATCACGCCATCGATCAGATGAAATATGTAATACGTATTATAAAATATTATAAAATATGTAATACGTATTATATAAGGGCACAGGCCCTAAGGTGCAATGGCCTCTAACTCAATAAATTAAAGATTAATAAATATACCTATGAGAATTAAACTTACCTATCTGCTCCTTGTTTTTTTATTTTTATAATTTTAGTTTTTCTTTTTGTAGCTGCCTTCTTACTAATTTTTAATACTCATTCAAATCAAAATTTTTTAAAACATTTGATTTGTTAAAAGTTAACTGAGATTTAAGTCAAATTTAAATAGCGCAGTATCAAACTACAAAAAACATTTCCATTTTTTTCATCACAGTAATAAATCCGAAAGGGTTCTTGAAAGTGGGGCATTTGACTTATTAAGTGAGGAAATGCGTGTTCGATTCCTGGATAGGTCATAAATATTTATTTGAGAAATTATTTTTCTTTACAAAATCTCCTTGGTGACCAAATATAATTTAAAATATAAAATATATCACATTAATAAAATAAATAATATAGAAAGAATTGGCAATGCTAGGACATATTATTCTCCATGAAAAAAAAAAAAAAAAAATAACCTCGCCATTAGTCATTAGGTATCTACTAGTAACAACAAGTGAGACAGTTGATTTTTAAAATTTAAGCTTCTTTCTTTTAAAAAAGTACAAATAACAGAAGACATGAACTGCAGACCAAAATCAGACTAATGTTAATATAATAATTGCAAGAATGTATATACTTATGTAAAACTTATATATGTATGTAAATTTGATTCTACATTTTGTATGGTGATCAAATCTAAATATTCATCACACATTATGTACATACATACATAACATACATATGAAGCCAATGTAAATTGCAATAAAATGCAAAACATTAGGATAATTGCATAAATGCTTTAAGAATAAATGAACCATCTGATACCATTGTACAATATATTAATTTATACTCATTATTATACATTACAATATATAATACATATATTCTTTATTACAAATATATGTTACATACATCCATATAACAAGGATCAAAATCAAAACGAAAAAAAAAAAGAAAAAGGACATTTTGTTTTACAAAAATTGATTGTAATGGTTGAAATTCTGTTTAGTTTTGTGGATTTAAATGTTTTTTGAAAAATTCTGTTTATTTTTTTTTTTTTTTTTTTTTTGGGGTTCTGTGGATGATTATGTTGGGAATCGGTTCGTCCAAAATTAAATATTCGGAAGGATTTTAAAAACAAAAACAAATAAGGAAAAAATTTCAGAACCAGATAATTAAAACCACAAATTTGGTGAAACCGCTGTCATTTTATAATGTGTTGTAAAATTAAAATTTGTTTTTTATTCAAAAATTATTTTACATTTTATTATTAAAAATGTATTGCCATCACATTTTTAATAAATCCAATTTCAATATATAGGATAACATTAACATTACATTATACATATTTCGAAAATCAATAATTGTTACCAAATTTTTGTAAAATTAACATTCCATAATAATATAAAATTGTAAAATAACTCTATTAATAAGTAAGGTGTCATTTAATTTTTGTTCTTTTTTTTTTTTTAATTTTTAGAAATAATTAATAAAGTAAAATATAAAATTTGTAATAAAATTTCTAAGTAGAATATAGGGAAGGGCAATTGGAAAACGATTGAAAATTTTATTCACAGAACAAGTAAATTTTAATTGTGATTGACAATTTCTGGAAATTAAAATTTTAATATTTCGGAGGGAAACTATTAAAAAATATACACAAAAATTATTGCATTAGGTAAAATAATTAATATTACAAAAATAAAAATAAAATATTAAAAATTTGAAAATTTATTTAGAATTAAATTAGTTTTAAAATAATTGTCAAAAGTATTCGGTACATATATGTAAAATAGAAATTTTTAAGCAGTGACCAATTTAAGCATATGTAATTGAAAAATGGTCAAAATTTCTATTATAAATGCCTCTCTTATGACAGTCAACTATCAATTAGTTGATGTGATTGAATTGAAAATGTAATTACAAAAATATTGATAAATTATTTTCTATTGTGAATTTAATCAATTATTATATTTTAAAATTTTAAAATAAAATATTATTTACTTGTTTTGAATTAAATTAAAAAAAAAATATACGGGAATAATATGCAACAGTTTATTGATATTTGGATACTGACGACAACTCAGATTTGTTTTGCACTTGAAATCAATCTGAACCTGAAAAATAAAACAAAATGTTCACAAAAATAAGGAAATAATCAAAAATGTCATACTTTTTTGTCGGTTATTTACTACTTTCGACCTTAAAAAATTAAATATTTATTACTTAAAATGTAAATATAGGGTGCTATTCCAATTCACAACACCTTTCTGTTGTGTTGTGTATTAGACAACACAACACAATTTCTCTATTCTGATTTACAACAGATAACGACTTTTTGGTGTTGTAAAGATGTTGCCTGTCATAGTAATACTGCCATTGTATTTTAGTACTAGAAATCTATTTGAAAGTGTCAAAAAATAAAATTGATGACAACAATTTTTCTGATATATGTTTTTGTATAATGGTTTTTCTTTATTGTAGGTACTCAAAATGTCAATTGATTTTTTGTTTTAAATAATACTTATTATTTAAGAATAATAATAATGATAGTAATACTAATATGTTTATACTAAAGTTTTTTATTATACCTACTCATTTTAAATTAGTTAAATTTTTTTTTAAACCACAACTAGTTGATAGTTGATAAATTTTGTCGCTCGATAAAATTTTTGTCATTGCGAATATCAACTGATAAAATTTTTAACTATTGTGAATGTTGAATAAAATGACATAAATAAAAAAAATTTTGGTCAATTTATTATTTAAAATTTTGCTTGACATTTAAGTTTTGTTTTTAAAAAATTTTTTAAATGAGTATTTTTTTGACAATAAAAATAAAAATAAAAGTAATTAGTAATTTGTTAAAATATCCAACTACATGATTCGTATTACTGCCTCTTCAGTATCATTAAAGGTTTGAAAATTACTTGGCCCACCACCAGTTTTAGTCATATCCTTTTTATTTTCAATTTTCTTTCTTTTTTGTTTCAGGTTTTAAGTCTTTCCATACCTATAATTTAAAAAAATTATTTAAAAATTAAATGTAAATTTAAAATAAGAAACAATAATTAAAAAAAAAAACTTCTTACCTTTTGCCAGACATGCCAGTCACGTTCAGGAGGTCCTAGAATATTAAATTAATTTGCAAATTCTTGCCATTTTTTATCCAAGATATTTTTTTGACATATACCTTTGCTATGTTTGCTATGTTTTGGTTTAGTTCCATCAACTCCACTAATCTGTTTAATTGCCTTTTATTACTGACCACTTTACTTTTTTTTTTCATTCCTAAAAACATGTACATAACATAAATTTTTTACAACTCTAGCAATAATTATCAAGAAAGTAAAATACTAATAATTTTGAAAAAAAAAACAAGCACTTTTTGTTTACAGTCAACCAAAAAATTCTTGGCGCTAAAAAAAGTTGACAATATCAACTATATTGACATTTGTAATATGGAAATTCCGTTGACAAAGAAAAATTCACAATTTTATCAACCTAAAGTTGGACATTTACAATATCGATACATAATCGATTGATAAATTTAGGCGACAAATATCGCTTATCAACCAATAGTTGACACTCGCAATTTGGGCCATAATTTAAACATTTTGTAAATGTAAAGAGAAATAATAAACTTGAGATCAAGAATTGGTTGTCAATTTTATATAAATTAACAAAAAAATTAACCTTAAATTGACATATGTATGTTTAAAAAGAAATAATTATTGATAGTTTCATATGACAAATTTCAAAATAACTTCAGAAACTCTGACTTCGTTTACTTTGCTTCGTTTAATTACTTTTATAAATTAGAAGTCAACAAAGAAAAGTCCACATGTAAATTTGGTCCAAGCGGGTTTTTTGCTGTATTTCGTAATATCTGATTACGAAAACCCCTATTTAACGTAGACTGTATATAACAAATGGAACCTATTAATTTTGAAGATTTTAAAAATACTTATCTCTCTCCAATACATCATCTCTTTTATTATTTATATTCGGAAATTCATCAATTGTTAAATTTAAAATAAATTAATATATTTTTCAAATTTGACTAGCATGTTTTATTCGATAATAAAAATAAATTGGATTTTTATATACAAAATTCTAATTACATAATTTAAGTTTTAATAAATTAATTTTTAATTCTAAATTTTGTTAAATTTATCATTTTTATGTAATTTTATTTTATTTTTTAAGATTCCTACTTAAGACATTCTGGACATGGATGATTATAATTCAGGAAACTTGCATCAGAAGAACAAAATATTAATAAAACTAAACAAAAATTAGCTACAGCTGCTATTAACTGTAAATTATATTTGCCATTTTGCTTTGCATACATTTCCAACCATGAACCTCGTGGTAACGGTATATCATCCATTGTATTAATTTTATGGCCTTTTCCAACAATTTTATAATTTCGAACTGAATTGATTGCATTGAATGGAGTATTAAATTTCTTTACTAAATTTTTAGTGTTTGTAAAGAAACCTGATATGAGAAATGTTTATTAGAATAAAAATTAATTAAAAAATTTTAATTATTATTTAATATTTACCTTTATTAATTAGATTTTTACAAAAAAGTCTGTTAATAATTAAAGCCATTATTTTGCTTTATATCAATTATTTTCCGTTGAGCTTCTAAAATAGATAAATACTTCATAAAATAATTTTTATTTAATTGTAAAATTGACAAATTTTTCAAAGATAAATAAAAAATTTTTTTTTTTTTTAATTTATTTAAATTTTTATTTAATACCCGAAATTTTATATTCTGCTCACGCCTCTGGCTCTCGTAAAGCTTTATTTCTTCCTGCCGTATACAAAATAACTGGTCATATCATGATTGATGAAGCAAAGTTAAGTCTGTTGAAACAATTGGCTTAACTTCTGTTCACAGTGTGGTTATTATATATACTTTTCAAATTTCTTCTAAGGCCCTATTTGATTGAATAATAATCCAAAGAACAAATGTAAATAATATTAAATTGATTATAAACAGGTTTCGAATCCGCTTGGTGACCAAATGACAAATATAAAGTGCAAATAAGTACACAAATATCTACAAAAGAAGGATTGAATAAAACTATCTAAACAAATTATTTGTGTTTGCACATAGATTATTATATTAGCTGTTAATGAGTTATAGTAAAACTCTCTCAATACCAAGGTAAGGAATTCCCAAGCTATGTGCTTCAACTATAAACTTAAAAAAAGAAATATCAATACAAATTATGAATACCTAAAAGAACAAATCCAGAAAAGAAAATTTCAACGCAAGATTTAAGGTGAATACACAAAAATTTTCAAACTAGGGGTGCGTTTATGTTGGCGCTGCGATAAGTGATAATAGCGTGGATAAGAGCACAGCGTAGAAAATTTTTATTGTTAATTGATGATCAAATCGATGCTCCAATATAAACACCACTATTTAAATCATGTAAATAGTTTTACCTTTTAAATAGGAAACAATAACTTTAGTTTTCCCTAAATTTTTTGGCACAGTTTTAGCTGTTGTTTGTTTGTATGTAGCGTAAAGACTTCTAAACTGCAGAGCCGATTCTTGGATACGGAAAGAAGTCGTGGGCTAAAAATTTCACTCTAACGGCCCCCCCAGTTGGGGCTGTGGTGCAAGTCTTAAAATTTTTTGTTCTCAAATGAAAACGATTTGACCAATTGACTTCAAATTTTGTATACGTGATGCTCCTTGAGAATTGAGCTGACATTATTAAGATTTTTGAAATTTGTTAACCCATGTCGCTGGACGGTTAGTTAAAAAAATTTTTGTAAGCAAATATTGTCCAATTTTACGAATTCTACTTTGGCTAAAAAGAAAGCCTCAAACATTTTTTTGTTGAGCTCCGTTAACCCATTGCGGCCCAACAGCTTTTTATAGGTTTTTTCATTATTCTATATTAGAAACGGTTGGACAAACTTTCTTTAAATTTTGCAAATGTGTTCCGTTTTGAGAATAGAGTTAACTCTTTTTTTCGAAAGTAAATTACGTCCAATTTTGGAAGTAGTAAGTACTTCTTTGAATTACAGAAAGTTTAAAAAATTACTAGAATAATCCTAGAAAAATTGTTTTAAAAAAATTGATTTAATACATTTTAATACACCATTTATACAACATGTGTAATTTTTGTCTTAACATTTAACAGTATCATCAGTTTAAATTAAATCTCTGTTGAGAGGCGTAGCAACGCGCACCGGGTATTAGCCAGTTCTTCATAAATTAATAAATAGTACTTCTGACCTGCTAGCCCGTAATATCTTTTAAATAATGAAATTATAAAAAGAAGACAAAATACGGCGAATTAAAAATATACAAAATAAAAATTAATTTTCGCCACTACAAATGAAATGACATGAATGAATTAGCTTCAACTATTAATATTTTACCATCGTCTACTGAATTGCTTTTATGATCCGTGAGCACCACGTTTTAAAAAGATGTTATAAAATAAAAAAATATTATTTAAAATTAAAAGATTATTTAAAAAAAAAAAAATATTTAACAAAATTCGTCTATTTCCAAAGACATTAAATACTACACTACTAACATTTCATTATTGTTTTTGAATACTAATGGATCAATAAATTAAATTCTTTAAAAATTCCAATTTATTTCTACTTGCATTTTTTGTTTCATAAAAAATAAAATGTTTCCAAACATTTTGAAAATTTAATTATGGAGTATCACTTTTGTAAATTTTCGTGACAACAAAAGGCAATAAAATGGAATACGATTTAAGTTTATTGCTCATTAAAAAAAAAGTATTCTCATAAAATTTAGGAATTAAAGATTTTTAAAAGAACTATTAAAGTTTTTTTTATGATTAAGTCAAGGCTATACTATGAACTAAATTATGCGTAATTATATGGCGGACTACAGTAAAGAAACCGAATTTTTACACTAAATTTTCTTATTATTAATACAAAACTAAGGAACCTAGTTTTTTTTTCAAATTCGTAATAGAATGAATTTAAAAATAAAACGAAATGAAAAAAAATTTAAAATATTATGAACTTTCTTTAAATTTAGAATTTAGCAGCTAAACTTAATTTTTTTTAAAGAGAGGTGTTGGTATAAATAGCTTTAGCCCAACACAGCAAAGAAACAAGCGCAATTTCTGTAAGATCTCTTGTCTAAATGTCTATTATTTATTTACAAATATTTATTTACTAATTACGTACAATTATAAATATTTGCACGCTATTTTAGGACCCTTTGCAAAATAGATATGTGGGCCAGCTGATAGATATTTAATTATAAGTTATTTTTATACAATTTTTTACATTCTTATATCCTATTTATTGAGTTTAGCCAGGTATCGAAGCCGGAAAGTCTGGCGCCACAACCACTGCGACATCGGCTGGATAAATGTCTATTAAATATATTAAGTATGTTCTGCAGGGTGGCGCAAAACGATCGATATGGTTTGAATGTTTAATAACTTTTTAAATTTATTTATATATATTATTTTTATTTCAGAATTTTGTGAAGAGAAGAAACTTGGGGAATTGGAAATAAAACAGTACACAACAGAACATTGATCAAAAATTACGAAGAGTTATGTAAAATGTACTGGAAAAAGCACGAATGTGCGAAGCCGAAAATGGCTTCGCACTTCGCAAAAGGCTCACAACCACAGAACACAGCCGTAAAACAGAATTTTCTTATCATTACAATACTTTTCCTGGTATTTTATAAAATGTAAGATGTAAAAAAAAAATACAGGTAATAAAATTAAGAAACAAATTTGAACTCATAGTTTGAAATCATGAATTTTTAACGCTTCATTATTTAATCGTAAGTAGGTACTTATTAAATAAGATATAATTAAAAAATAACTATTAAAAATAAAATATCCTTCAAAAATTTTTTAACATTTAATTTAAAAAATTCTTCAAAATGCTAATTGAGATTTTTATGTTTATGAAGAAAAAAGTTGTTAAAATGTAAATTAAATGATTTAATTTAAGAAAACAATTGTATTCAATCGTGACTAATGCACTCAATTATCGTTTTTAATGAAAATCAATAAAAACTAAACTGGACTAAAAGTGAATCAATATTCAGCTTTAATTATAAATCTTAACTTACTTTTACATGTTAGTTAATTTTTACTTTTTAAAAAAAAATCTTTAAATTATTTTTAAAAAAATAAAAGCTGCTAATAAAACTTTTATTTTCTATTAGCTCTAACTATAATGGTGTCAGATATTTTAAGATGAGCTGTTAAATTAGGTTAAGATTGCATAAGATATTGTCAAGCTAACTAAATCAAACTTTTGAAATTTTAGAAACTTTAACAAAATAATTGAAAATACTTAAAAGCAAGTAATGAAACAACTGTTAGCTGATGCAACCGACTTAGTAATAAACTACACAGTACACTTGAAAAATTTATTATACAATTAGAGGTACTCCTACTTTAACTCATCTTAGATTTAGTAACATTAAGCAAACAGAACAGAGCTACCTTGTACAAAATTTTAAGTTTCAATCTTTACTAATTTCGAAGATATGATTATTAGGTGTTGGGAGCTGTGTGGGAGATACCCAAACCACCACCTCAATTCGTTCCAAATTGTGGGGATATTAATCAATAATGGCAAAACACAGTTGTTTAAATTTCAAGTTTTATTTTAATTTATTTCGATATGCTTATTAGATCTTGAGAGGTGTCTTAGAGGAAACTGAACCACCACTATAATTCATCGTAAATCTTAAATATAGAATATAAGCAGGAAAAAGCACTCATATATCAAAAATAATAACTAATTTCGAATACATCTTTTAAAGTCTTGCGAGGTGTGTGGAAGGTACTCAAAACATTACTTTAATTTATTCCAAACTTTAGTGACACAAGGGAAATAGGAAAAAACTGCTTTGCACCAAACTTGAAAGTTCTATTCTAATTGGTAATATACAAAAATTAAAACGAAAAGTTTTTGGATATTATTTCAAAAAAATTTGAATCGGTAAATAAGTTACAGGTGCTTAAAAATAGCGAACTTTAATTTTTACTTCTAACAGCTCCTAAATGATGATCCACACAAAAAAAATATGTTCTTGTATGGATTATTCTAATTTTTAGTACATTTTCAAAAAATTTTGTAAAAATGTACCTATATAGTTTCACTCCGTCCGTCCGTCCATCCCTTTTTACGTACGATTGACAAAAAAAATATCAGCAATGGGTAGGTATTGCAATCAAAATAATTTAATGTTAAAACTTTTTTCTATTACCCCTCCCGTTACGGAGCTACAGCCCCTCAAAGTCGGAAAAAGCCCTATATTTAAATAGTTATAACAAGAGTTCTATAAGGTATATTTTCAACCTGAAAACGGTAAAAGACAGCTGCTTTTATAAGCTTTACGAACTTTTAAAAGCCAAATGTATAGGGTTACCATTCGGTTTTAAAATTTACCGTTATCTAATACAAAGTTTTGCAAAATTTTTGGCTCTTCATAACTTCTGAACGGCACAATCTAGAAACTTGAAATTTTAGGAGAAGCTAGATCCTTAGAAATAAGTAGGAGTCAGTTCAGAATTTTTTTTTGTTACGCCCCCTGTTTAGGAGCTGTAAGGGGTCCAAAGCCTTAAATTTTGCTATAAATTTAGCTTTTAAACACATATAGCTTGAACACCTGTCAATATTTTTTTTTATTTATATACAAAATTGAAAGCTCCAAAACGAAGGTTTCAACCAGTGTCAAAGGTTTTTTTTAATTTTAAACTTTGTCCGTCTGTCTGTCTGTCCGTATGTTTACACAAAGTTTTACACCGTTTGAAATAGAGAGAAGAAATTTTAACTACGGGTAGGTATTGCAAAAAAAATAATTTCATGGAAGAACTTTTTTCTGTAGCCCCACCCGCTACGAAGCTACAGCCCCTCAAATTTTGAAGAAACCCTTTATTTAAAACGTTATAACAAAAGTTCTATGAGTTTTTTTTTCAATCTGAAAACGTCGAAAGATAGCTGCTTTTATAAGCTTTACAAACTGTTAAAAAACTTATTCATTGGGTTGCCATCGGTACTAAAATTTACCGTTATCCAAAACTCAATTTTTGCAAAATTTTTGGCCCCACATAACTTCTAAACGGCTCAAGCTAGAAACTTGAACTTGGGAGAAGTTAGGTCTTTTAAAATTAGTAGGAGTCGGTTAAGAAAATTTTTTTGTTGCGCCCCCCTTTTAAGAGCTGTAAGGGGTCCAAAATTGATATTTGGCTTTTTTTAAGCACCTGTAACTTGAATACCTGTGCAAATTTTTTTCTATTAATATACAAAATTTAAAGGTACAACATTATATTTTAACATATGTTAAAGATTTTTCTTAAATTCAAAAGCGGTTCTTTAAATTGAAGAAAGTGTCTCTCAGTTTTATCCATTTTTGCTTAAATAGTAAAATTCTAAGTAAAATTCCAAATTTTGGTTTAATTCCTAGAACCTAAAAAAATGGAGGGAGGGAGGGGGTGGTGAGTGAGATTAGATTCTTGAGAAATTTGGTAACCTTTCCCATTGAAGAGCTATTAGGACTTAAAAATTAAAAATTTTCTATTTTTACAAGTAAGCAGTGACTTATTAGTATATATTTCTATAGTATATATATCCCCCATAGTAAATATATCCCTCACAGTATATATTTCCAAAAATAAACTGAGTTTTTAACACAATATAATTTTGAAAATGTACTTTTTTAAAAACCCTTGGTTTTTTTCATCACTTGTTTTTATTTAGATTTTACTTCACTCTGAAAATTAAAAGTCTTCAACTCAAATTGTTTATAAGTTATAACGAAAAAAAAAATTTTTAAAATTCGATTTTACACAATGTTAAATTAAAACCCTAAAATTTATAATGTTGGATAGAATATCAATTTGGGTTTTGTGTAGTTTAATTTGTATAATTTGTGTAGGGAGAGTTTCAAGGTGAAAATCCATACAATTTTAAAAGTTTTGTTGTTTAAATAGGTATGTAAAAATATAATTATGAAGAAATTTAGTGTTGGCTACAAAATCAAAATTATGCGCCTTTTCCAAAATATTTTTATATGGGTGAAAATGTGAATATACATGTTTATATACAAGAATCTGAATTAAGAAGAATTTTAGAGTTCGATACAAAATCAGGATTGCCGCTCTTTCTTATTTTGAAATATATTAATGCTTATTATTTAACACTTATTTATTATTACTTATATATTTACTTATACTTTGGTAGTACCCTTCAATTTAGCACATTTTCAAAAAATGTTGTAAAAATGTGTCTATTTATATATATATTCAGTCCGTCCAAAAACTATATATATCTATACTCAGTCCATCCGTCCAAAACCTTTTATCGAAAGTTGGAAAAGGCCTATATTTAAATTGTTATAACAAGAGTTCTGTTAAGTGTATTTTTAATCTGAATTTGGTTATTTTTAAACACCTGTCCAAATTTTGTTTTACAAATATACAAAATTTGAAGCTACAGCATTAAATTTTAACATATGTTAAAGGTTTATCTTAAATTTAAAAGGGGTTCTTTAAATTGAAGAAACTGTCTCTTAGTTTTAAACATTTTTTCTTAGATAATAAAATTCTAGGTAAAATTCCAAATTTTGGTGGAGCTCACAATTGATTTCCTAGAACCAAAAAAAATTGATAGATGGAGACAGGAGAGGCATTGGCAGGTCCTCGAAAATCATCATAATTCTGTTTAGTAAAAATTTGGGAACTTTCCCCCTTGAAGGGTTTTTAAGACTTAAAAATTTAAATTTTTATGTTTTTGTAAAACTGTAACTTATTCACCAGTGTATGCTTTCCCAAAATTAAACGTTAACATTGAAGCTGCAACATTATATTTCGTAATTTTTAACACGGTTTCTTCAGTTCTTCAGGATTATATTCTTAGTATTGATTTTACTATTATTCATAATTATTAAATTGATGAAATAACTAAATTATAATATTATGATTTATTTTTATAAAAATAAATGATAGAATATTCAGTAAGAAGCCCTAATAAATTTAGAAAATGTGCTTTTTAAATGTGCACTCATCAGAATTATAATCTCAAGCGACTTTCGGCTTACCTTTTGAGTTATACATGCCCGAAACTTTTTGTTAAATATGGTCTGGCACATTTTAAAATCAGCTTTATTAATTAAAATTTTTCCAAAAGTGCTCAGCAAGATAGATTTTTAAATTTTTCTTAGGCCCCATTACATTATAATAAAATCATGGCATATGATATAAAGCAATCACGATTAACATATCAATGAACTATTTCAAGTTTATTTAACTTCATTTATTCACACCATTCATCGTCAAAAAATTAAAATAAAAAACAAATAAACCATCAAATAAAATCAAATAGCATCATTTGAATCATTGTAAAAATAAATTGAAAAGACCAAATTAAAAATAGGATCGTTTCCATTAGTTTCACACTATTTTAATAGCGTTGAATTTTCAATGTTTGAAAATTGTAGACTTAAATACTGGTGCAATAATTAACTTCACCTTTTGACATATCAAGAAAACTAACAAAATAAATGAATTTTAAATTACTTTTCCTTATTGAAATCGATTTTTTTTTATTTTTCAACTTTACCTGTTTTTTATTTAATTTTTTTTTTTTTACCTCCTAATTGCATTGAAATGATCATTAAAGAGCATTTTCTACTTCCACATAAAAATAATATAAATTTAAAGTAGGGAAACAAATCTAAAATGAACGTGCATGTCGATCGTCTTATTAAATCTACGAAACAAGATAAAAAATTAAAAAAAAAAAACAATAATATAAAATAAACCAAAATACCGACAGACAAATATTTCATGCTATTAAGAATATGGCGCTGATCATAGCCGCCAATATACAAATACAATGTAATAACAAAGTTAGTAGCGCCTAATGTTAAACTACCAGTTCATTAATGGTTTGCTGAGTTAATTTTTTAACTATGATTTTTTTCTTGTTATTTATTAACAAAATTTTTGCTGTTATTTATTTTGCATTTATTTTATATTTATTTTTATTTTTAATTTTATTAATTAATTATTTTACTTTTTGTCCGTCTATTTGATTTGTAGATAAATAGAGCAGTTTTTAAAAACAAATGGCATTGTAAAGACAACTGTACAACTTTCAGTAAAAAACTGAAACAGTCTAGGGTTTTTTTTTTGGGTATTATGAAATATAAACGTCCTTATGATATTTTTTAACCAAACTTTAGGATTAGGCACGGCATTCAAATGTACAGTTTAGTTTCGAGTATAAGGATATGAAAGAATTCTGGAGATTTGGGTTTAGGAAATTTAAGATTGTTGATTTAGATTACAAGGAGTGATTGTATTGTAAGATATTCTTAAACTATAAGCTATAATTGTCTGATTGACGTGTGCTGAATCATTTGAAGGAAGAAAATTGAATGTAAAATGCTAAAGAAACGACAAACTGCTTTACATGAGCTGTTTTGTACCACGACCTAGTCGCATAAAATCCGATTTGAATTAATGTAAAAGCTGAGTTTTATCGTTTATATGAATACCCTATTATTTTCTCATTTTAATGAAGGGAAAATAATAATAATTAAATAAATAATTTATAATAAATGTCTAGTCTGAAATCATTTTACAAATTGTTAATAAATAAAGAAATACGCCCTAATACATTCGACCCTCATACATCTTTAAACAAGTACTATAGTATTTTTTTTGTAATGAAAAATTGCATACTTAAAGGGGTCAGTTATATATTTTTATTACTGTAATTGTTTTATCTATTAAAATATTAAAAATTTATTTTAATTTTTAAATTGCCATAAAACTTGATCCTTGAAATAGCTCTAAAGCGTTTTTCTATTTTATTAAAATTAATATTTGAATTAAAAATGTAAAAAGGCTCCATACAAACTATACTTAGTTTAAGTATTAATCAAAAAGTTATGTAATATATAGAGCACGCATAATCCAACCACTGTTTAAATTTGTCATTATCAATTTAAATCAGTTTATCAGAATCTGCATATTTTTTAAAATTTGCCAAACTTATTACTTGTAGTGCTTTAAATAGAGCGCTGCTAATCAGTATCAGAAAAGTGATCACAGTATGAAATAAATGATGATTTATTACTATTCTACTTTTTTGGACTATTACCATGTTTTCTGTAAAATAATTTTCTATTTAGTTTTTCAATAGTAGTTATTTAAAATCGTGTAGCGTGTAAATTTCACATGATATTTTAAATTATACGTTATCTATAACATCAGTCAGATGGGTTGGTATTGATCGATCAATTCCTCTATATTTTAAATCTTTTGGTACAATTTCGTTAAAATGACCGCAAATTATCAAAACAACAGATGGATAAGTAAATGGTTCCAATATTGTTTTTATAGAAACGGAAAGCTAAATAATTGAAGCAATATTTATGATATGTAAAACTAATTTATATTTCACGCAATATATTAAAATTACACTTATAATAGATTATCAAAGAAAGCAGTATTGCTAGTCGAAAGAGCAGATGTCTTTTTATTAGTGTTACAAAATTGATTATTATGTAAACCACTATCATTAACGGGGTGTCTGAAAATAGACGTTTTAACTTATAATCAGGATATGCTTCTATTCGAAAAATATAAATTATTAGGTACATATGCAAATACAAACTAATCATTTCATATAATTGCAAAATAATATAGATATTGATATCTACATATGGTTGTAAATTATTAAATTATTAAAAATAAATTTAAAATTAAATGTTAACTAAAATATCAATTTAAAATATTATTAAATAATGCTTTAATTATTTATGTAACATTTCAAGAAAATTGATGTTAGATAAAATCCAAACAAATTAATATGTGCTTGAATATGAAAATAAATTAAAACTAATGAACTTTCGAAATTGATAGATAAAATATAGAGCTAAGAAAAAACTAATGGATTTTCAAGTTTTTTGATTCATCTCAAAAATTGAAAGTAAAAAATTGATAAATAATTATTTAATTCTAACTTAAAACCTGTGTAAGTAAAGTGTAATACTTAATTCGATCTTTTGGGACTAGATGTTTGTTGAATAATAATATGTCATTGCACTTTCAGGACAATCAATTTCAGATATATGTTATCTGCATTAATCTGATCGTAGCCAAGAGGGTAATGTTCAAATTTGTTTCTGAAAAAGGTTGGTATCACTGGATTTAGTTGCCAAAAGAAAGGAAACTAAATATGAAAATGTATATTTTACCTTGATCAGCGTCACCCCCTGAAACTATTTAGCAATGCACTTTCGTAAAAATGATAAATCTAAATTTTTTTCGAGCAAATTTCGGAAACCGATGAAGATAGATTTCAAATTCAGGACAAGAATGTTCCTTCTTATTTTCTTTGTGCCTTACAAATTTGATATCTTAAAAATTTTGGATATATATATTGAATTCCTAAGAAAAATAACCTATGGGTTTTCAGTTTGAATTGAATTTTGCAGGTGTAGGGAATAACCGAGTCAGTAGCATTAAATTTTACATTGTGTTTGACCAATTTATTTACAAAGTAACATCATAAGAAAGGTATGTGTGTTGTTATTTAAAATCGAGATATTGAAACATGACTCAGCTGGCAGTTTAATACTGTTAGAAACCAGACCTGTAAACCTACCAGTACCATTACTTGATACTCATTACTTTGCCAAGTACCAATAGATTTCGATATTTACAAAATTTATAAGTAAAATATAATAATGTAAAAGTAATGTATCAAGTAAAATAACTTTTAATTCCCAGAAAGTAATTAAATTTTTAGTTTTCTTTTTAGTGCTAACTGTTTAACTATTAGACTAAAATAAGGCTGTCTATACAGTTGGAACAGTTTTATGAATGAAAATATTTACAAAATACTTGAATACTTGAATAATAATTGACTTTTGATACTTAAGTACTTCTAGGTTATTCAAAATTTGTTTAATTCTAGTAATTTCATGTATTTTTACTTACTTACTTCTTTTACTTACATTTAAATTTTTTAAATATCGAAGCCTCAGTAATTCTGGTACTTGACAAAGTAATGAGTATTAGGTAATGGTACAACTCTTCTTAAGTACAATTTTACCTAGTATTATACAGGTCTGTTAGAACCACTCCGAGAAGTATAAATTTTAAATAAAATGAGAGAAAAGTCTTTCAAACACTATAAGTACCCAAAAAAAATCACGTATTGCAATATGCTTTGAAAGGCCGCCTACATAATTATATTAATCAATCCACCAAAACTACTTGAAGAATCCTACCATTTTTTTTCAATTTTGTTTTATTATATGTAATATGTAATACATCTGGTTATTAACACAAAAAACATAACCATGTTTTATTTTTTTGTAATTAAAAGAAAAATAAAATAATCAAGTAAATTAATTACTATCAAGAAAAAATTTATGATCCAATTCTAGAACAATTCGTCAAAATTAAACAAACCAAGCCAACTTTAATAAATGTTTATTTTCCTATAAAATAGAATTAACAAAAAAAAAACCTAACCAAGATCAAACGAAGACGATATATATATAAAGATTCAGTCAAACATATATATACATATAACAAATTTCAATCTATTAAATAAAATAGAATGAAACAGAAAACTAGTTCTGACACATTGTATACATATTTACCTAATGAATTGATGAGCATAATTCAACCTTCCAAACTACTTCTTCTAACCAAGGAAATGATACGAAAAAAAAACTAAAAACACATATAGAATGAAGAAACCAGCAACTACACAGTGTCTTAGATGCCCATATTTCATTCGTTTATTCGTTAACACCAATATAAACTTTTTGTTCCAGTTGCTTCTTATGTCCAATGGACACAAAAAAAAAAAAAACCAAAAATAATAATAATAAATAAAACACAAATAACATTAAACTTAATAGCCATAGTCAACCTGAACAGAGCCATTTGTCCAATTTAATTCCTTGACACTGAGAACAAAATAAAAAAAAAAAAAAAAAAAAAAAACGCAAAATAAAAACTCCTAAATAAATAGAAATTAGCAATTAATTTTACTCGATAGATCTGTTCTTATACACTTTATTTTTTTTTTTTCTATACTTGTTTTTCTTTTTTCTTGTACCATTCTGTCTGTCTGTTCCTGTTGTTTTGTTTTATGTCTTACCGATCCCTCTCAAATTCCAAAAGTCAAAAAAGAAAAGAAATAAAACTATATACAACTATTACGTAAAAACTTTGTACAAGCATTTTGTTTTTTTTTCTTTCTTGAATAGTGTACTATGTCTGTATCATCCTTACTTGGACTAATAAAAAGTGCCTATAATAGAATTGATATAATTACAAATTACATTAAAATATATAAATATATATTAATGAATTTATTTATGTATATGCTAGTACACACTATCGGGCAAAATTTTCATTATTAATTATGTTGAACTTAAAATTATTTCTGAAAAAATTGAAGCTAGACTAAATGATAGGTTGGTAAATAGTTTCTAACTTAGTGGCAAGTCTATCATAATAAAAAAAGAATCGACTTAACCTATGACCTTGAAATCTGTTGAAAATAAACTAACAATTTTATATTAGACTAGCTAGTACCCGGTGCGCGTTGCTGCGCCTCTCAATGGAGGTTTAATTGAAGTTGATGTTACTGCAAAAAGTTAACACAAAAATTACACACGGTTTACACATGTAAATTTTAAAATGTATGAAAGCAATCTTTTTAAAACGATTTTTCTAGGATTATCCTAGGATTTTTTGAAACTTTCTGTAATTCAAGGCAGTACAAACTACTTTCCAAAAATTTGACGTAATTTACTTCCAAAAAAATTTTTTTGACCAATCGTAGGACCGACTGTTAACAGTCTCAACTCCATTTTCAAGTTGCTTCACACATATAAAATTTGAGGTCAACCGGTCAAATCGTTTCTAATTTAGAGTTAAGTAACGCAAAAATCTATTAAAAGCCACTGTGCTCCACTGGGTTAACGGAACTACACTTTCTCTTTGGGCAAAGCAGTATTGCGCAAAATTGGACGTAATTTGCTTCCAAATCACTCAACAAAATTTTTTTGAGGCTTTCTTTTTAGCCAAAGCAGTACTTCGCAAATTTTGACAATATTAGCTTCCAAAATTATTTTGACCAACCGTCGGGCCGGCATGGGTTAACAAATTCCAAAACTGTTAATAGTGTCAACTCAATTCTCAAGGAGCTCCACGTATACAAAATTTGAAGAAAATCGGTCAAACCGTTTTTAATTTAGAGTTAAGTATTGAAAAAACCTATAAAAAGCTGTTGGGCCCCAATGGGTTAATGCAATACAATAAAATTTTTCTTGGGGCTTTCTTTAAAGCCAAAGCAGAATTTCGTAAAATCGGACAAAATTTGGACCCAAAATTTTTTTTTACCACCCGTCGGCTCAACATGGGTTAACAAATTCCAAAACTGTTTATATTGTCAACTCAATTCTCAAGGAGCATCACGTATACAAAATTTGGAGTGAATTGGTTAAACCGTTTCGAATTTAGAGTAAAGTATTGAAAAAAACTATAAAAAGCTGTTGGGCCGCAATGGGTTAATGGAACTCAACAAAATTTTTTTTGGGGCTTTCTTTTAACCCAAAGCAGAATTTCGTAAAATCGCACAAAATTTGGGCCCAAAATTTTTTTTAACCACCCGTCGGCCCGACATGGGTTAACAAATTCCAAAACAATTAATAGTGTCTACTCAATTCTCAAAGAGCATCACGTATACAAAATTTGAAGTCAATCGGTCAAACCGTTTCTAATTTAGAGAAAAGTATTGAAAAAACCTATAAAAAGTTGTTGGGCCGCAATGGGATAATGGAACTCAACAAAAATTTTTTTGGGGCTTTCTTTTAAGCCAAAGCAGAATTTCGTAAAATCAGACAAAATTTGGATCCAAAATTTTTTTTGACCACCCGTCGGCCCGACATGGGTTAACCAATTCCAAAACTGTTAATAGTGTCTACTCAATTCTCAAAGAGCAACGCGTATACAAAATTTGAAGTCAATCGGTCAAACCGTTTTCATTTTAGAACAAAGAAGTTTAAATACTTGCACCACAGCCCCAACTTGGCGGCCCGTTAGAGCAAAATTTTTGGGCCACGATTTCTTTCCGTACCCAAAAACCCCTATATACAAACTTTCATGAAATCGGCTGGGCAGTTTAGGAGTCTATTCGCTACAAACAAACATACAAACAAACAAACAAACAAATAAACAAACTTTCGCTTTTATATATATAGATTACAGTATCGTGTTATACAATAACACATAACAATAATGATGAAAAAAAAACAAGGGTTTTTTAAAAAAGCACATTTTAAAAATTATGTACGGTTTCACAGTAAGTTTAATTTTAGAAAAATACTAGGGACTAAGTTACTGATTTGTAAGAAGAGAAAATTTTTAAAAACTATTACTTTAATTTTTTCTTGAGGATCTAACCCCAGACGAAAGCAACTATATTCTACTGTTTTCAGATTCAAAATATACCTTATAAAACTCTTGTTATAACAATTTTAATATAGGGATTTCTTTGAATTTGGTGTGCTGTAGCACTATCACCCCTCAAAACCAAAAAAAAACCTTTGATATATGTTAAAGTATAGTGTTGGAGCTTGGAGTTGTATATTTAACTTAAAAAAAAAATTTGGACAGGTATTCAAGATATAGATGTTTAAAAATAGATAAATTTAAATTTTCGACCCGTAACAGGTCCTAGCCAGGAGGCGTGACAAAAAAAACTTTCTAAACCATCTCGTACTAAATTCTAAGGATCTAACTTTCAAGTTTCTAGCTTCAGATAAGAGAGGCTAAAAATTTTGCAAAAATTAAGTTTTGCATAACGGTGAATTTTAGTATCTTATGGCAACTCTATGAATTAGCGTTTCAAAAATTTTCATTATTATCAATCTACATTGAACAAAACAATTTTCAAATAAACTGGTAACTATAATATTATTTTATTTATTTATTTATTTATTTATTTACTTGTTGTACCATACTGATAATATTAGCCGCTTGCCTATTTTGACATTTGGACTTCTTATTAAATAATTGTAATATACACTATATTTTTTTAAAAGTAATGATCCGACCAGTTTTTAAGTTTAACTTTTTCGATTGAAAAGCCGCCACTTTACCACTGAGCTATCTGTCAGATAATAAAAAAAAAAGGTAAAATGTTCTATTATATTTTGCTCAATACTGTATATATTAAAATATATACCTATTTAAAAATCTATTTTATATAATTTTTTCAAGGAAAAACAGGAAAAACTAAATCTTGTTGTTATTGTAATTTTTTTTATGTTCTGCATCAGCTTATTCTGGCACTTTTTTTCGCTGAATTCATTGTACAAAATAGTGTTTATGTGTATTATAGCGCATACAAAACTCTTGTCTAATAAAGACAAAAATATAAAGATAAAAACAGAAATACGCATTTTTAAATTTTTTTCTTTTAATATTTTTTATTTTGCGTTATTTTTTTTTATTATTATTATAGCGAAGGCAATAGTGTTGGTCATCATTAGATGATAGTGTCGTCGTCGTCATTTGGGATTTATTTATATATGTTGAATTAACTATTGTGCTGCCGTTGCTGTTTCTAGTAATTTTGTCTTAAACAAAAAAGGGGAAGAAAGAAGAGTTACTGTGTCAACTCTGGGATTCCAACACGAACATTATTTGGGATATGGAATAAATTAACTCAACTTCTTTTTGCAAGGTTTCAGGTACATATTTTTACAATATATTTTGAAAATGTGCTAAAAAGCGACTTATTTTTACTCTCAAGTGCGTATAAAAGAAAAAGTTATGTGGCGGGTGTTCAATCCTCTCGCACTAGACAAACCAAATTTAGCGATAGCTTTGGCAATAAAATTGAATTTCTTTTGACATACACAACTTAATCAAGTCTTATTAAGATAAGCATATAAATATGAAGAAGTTTAATGGAAGCCATTCGAACATCTAGCACTCGACAAACAAAAATTGGCGTAGATATAAACCCTTTCAGGGGAGGAATTTGTATTGCAAATTAGTTAAATTTCTCTCAAACCGTCTCTTGTATATAAATAAATCTGAGAAAATATCAGAATCCTAGCTCTTCAAGTTTTTAATTTATCATTTACAGTACAAACAGACACATACATCTGATCAATTTACTTTTCGATTCTGATTTGATCCACACACTTGAGTCAATATCTATTATTATCACAAACGAAGGACCAATTTTGTATAACCTTACGTTCAAACGAGTAAAATTTTTAATTTTTAAAAACTAAACCAATTAGAAGAAAATATAATATGCTGCAGTAAGAAGTGTCATTCTATTTTCTTCTTGAAGGCAGTATAAATTGCAGAAGCAGAATAATACAAATCAAATTAATTTTCAGTTTCTTTTCGGTGCAAACATGGTAAAAAAATTGCATGAATTCTTCTTGCATGAATTTCAGGAAAAAAATTAATGATTTAAAACTAGACGAAAGTAGAATTGAAGTGGCATCGGGTTTAAAAAGTTTGAATATTAATTAATCAAATTAATTAATTCTTTTGGATAGTTTCTTTAAAAATTTTTAACTTTAAAAACTAAAATATTTTACTTTTTTCACTATGGGTAAAAAATGAAAGTATTATAATTAAGTTATATCATAAATTAATTGTTAATTATGAATAATAGTGAACTTAGAATATAATTCCTATGTACTCAAGAAAACCTGTTAACGAGTATCGAATTATAAAATTTGGAAATATATGCACTGGTTACTAATAAACAAAAAGAAGAAATATTTAAGTCCTAATAGCCGAGGAAGGTTCCCAAATTTTTACTAAGCAAACTTATGATGATTCTCGAGGATCTAAACCCCAACTCCACCCGCCTAAAATTTTCTGGATCTAGGAATTAAATTGTTATTTCCACAAATATTTTTGGAATTTTAAATAGAATTTTATTATCTACGCAAAAATGTTTAAAACTACGAAACACTTTCTTTAAATTTAAGAACATCTTTTATATTTAAGAAAAATTTTTGACAAATGTTAAAATTATAACGTTAGAACTTTAAATTTTTAATTTTATTAAAATAAATTTGGACGCGTATTTAAGCTTCACAGTTCCAAACAAGGCTCCTAATAATTTCTGACGTTCTAAATTCTCCTGAAATTACAAGATTCCCGCGTGGACCGCTCCGAAGATATGTGGAACCAATAATTTTGAAAAAGTTCAGTTATGCATAATAGTAAATTTTAGTACCATATGGCAACCCTTTGCATCTTTCAAAAATTTACAAAGCTTATAAAATCAAATATCCATTAACGTTTTCAGATTGAAAATATATCATATAGAACTCTTGTTTAATAATGTAAGTATAGCGGTTTTTACGACTTTGATGGGTCGTAGCTCCGCAATGGTTGGGGCTCCAGAAAAAAGTTCTTTATGAAATTGTTTTTGTAATAATTACCAATTTAAAAGCATTTAAAATTTCTTCTCTCTATTTTAAACGGTGTAAAAGTTTTTGTAAACATACTAAAGGCGGACGGACGAACACAGTGAAACTATTAAGCACATTTTTTCAAATTTTTTTTGAAAATGTGCTAAAAAGTGATGATAATCCATGCCTGAAAATAAAATTTTAAATAAAAATGCGAATTCAATAATTTTTTAATATGCATTATTTTTGTTTTAATTATTTAAAGCAAATGTGAAACAAAAGAATAAAATTTTAAATTACTTGGAATCTCAAATCTTCAGTTTTTTACACAAAAAAAAAATATTTAATACGAAATGGTATGTTTGGTCATGGTTTAATTACAAAAATCAATTCCAATCAAAGTGAATTTTTTCTCATCGTATTAAATCAAAAAAAAAAAAAACTAAAAATTTTAAGAAACGATTAAAAGTGTCAACTTGGTGATATTTAATTCATGAAATAAATGATTTTTGTAATTAAAACTGGCACTCATCTAACATTATCAATAAAATTGTCATTTTTTTTTACTACTAAAATTGAATATTTACTTGAATAACTATTTTAGCACCTTGTTCGTTTTCTTATTTGTATTTACCTATAAATATATATATATAGAATATATAAATATATATATTTATAATCAAAATATCCATTAAGTGGTAATAAAGTCATGTCCAGAGAAGCGAATGTCAATAAAGTTAAAGAACAAAAAAAGAAAAGTAGAAAAACAATTAATGTTCAAATTAAAAAAAAAATAACCAAAATCCATTGGAATATTTAAAATACCTTAAAGTAAATATTTATCCAAAATACAACAACAACAACAAAAAATAGCGTTTGTTTCTTTTAAGGTGGCATCTGTTTAAGATTTAATCTTTCTTTCTTCTTATTTTGGTTTCACTTTGCAAATTTCAGTCAATGTAATTAACATTAATTAAAACAAAAAAGAGTTTATAGTAGACTGTGCCAACTCTTGGCAACCTAGAGTAATATAAACATGAACGTAATATAAACATTATATCAACCCGCTATTTACAATTGACTAATTTTGAAATTCAAAACTTTTAAGACTCTAAGTTATAAATATACGAATAATATTAGTTGTATCACAGCTATTCGAACCCCTTGCAATACACTATATGATGTGAAAACGTTAGCCATTAAAGTTTAATACTTTTGAGAAAATTTCAACTACCTAGCATTGGATATAAAGTTATTATCATGTTCAAATGAAAGTTGCCAAGCAACTACTCAAACCCCCTAAGCAAACTGGGTGAATTTGATTATCAAAAACGTCTGTTGTTTAAAAACGAATTTGTGAAAATATCAGAATCGTATACCTGCTTAAGTTTTTAAGTTATAGTATGGACGAACTTTTCAATTCTGGTCCGATTAATATACAAACGTAATGGCAAATTAAATATACCTACCCTTTGACCAAAAAAATGTAGTTAGAATATTTTAATTTTTACTAGATAGTACTTCCGTTAACTTCAACTCTTTACAAAGATAAATAAGAATATTTTAAAAACAAGAAATAGATAAATATATTGACATGCACTTTAGATTTTATAATAATATTATATAAAAAACTTGAATTAAAAAGAGATATTTTGTTATATGTATGGTCCAACACTATTGACATTTGAAATGACATAAAAAATATAAAAAGAAAAAAACTTTTTATGTAATTTGCATTAAATACCACTTAATTTAGAGCTTATTTATTCACTATAAATTAACTATGATGATTTATTCCAATTGAATAATTTAAATTAAAATTTAAAAAAACGAGGAAAATTATAGTTGCCCTTGTCAACTTTTACATAATCGGGCATAATCACTATGATGCACAAAATATAATAAACCATTATTTAATTTCAACTTTGTAAAGTAACTTTCATATTGGTGCAAAAAAGTTGTGTGGCAGATCCCCGAAACCTTAGTCCGTTTGAAATAGAGTAAAGAAATTTTAACCATGGGTAGGTACTGCAAATAAATAATTTCGTAGAAGAATTTTTTTCTGTAGCCCAACCTGTTACGGGGCTACAGCCCCCCCAAAGTGACGAAAAGCCCTATATTTAAATTGTTATAACAAGAGTTCTGCTGAATGTATTTTCAATCTGAAAACGGCAAACGATAGCTGTATAAGCTTTTATTTTTAAAAGGCAAATGTTTAGGGTTGTCATACGGTACTAAAATTTAACATTACGCAAAACTCAATTATTGCAAAATTTTTGGCCACACATATCTTCTGAACGGTTTAAGTTTTTTGGAAGTTTTTTGAAATTTTGGGAGTTAGGTCCTTAGAAATTAGTAAGAGTCGGTTAATAACATTTTTTTGTTAAGCCGCATTTTCAGGAGCTATAAGGCTCGAAAATTTTTAAAAACCTGTAACTTGAATACCTGTTAAAATATTTTTTTCTTAATATACAAAATTTAAAGGTACAACATTATATTTTAACATATGTTAAAAGATTTTCTTAAATTTAAAAGGGGTTCTTTAAATTGAAGAAAGTGTCTCACAGTTTTAACCATTTTAGCTTATATAGTAAAATTCTAAATAAAATTCCAAATTTTGGTGGAATTCACAATTTAATTCCTAGAACCTAAAAAAGTTTGGGTGAAGGAGAGTAATGAGGATTATATCCTTGAGAAATTTGGCAACCTTCCCCATAGAGGGGCTTCTAGGGCTTAAAAATTAAAAATTTACTGTTTTTATAAGTAAGCAGTAACTCAGTCACTTATGTATATATTTCCTAAATTAAACCTTAATATTGAAGCTTCAACATTATATTCCAATAAAATACTTGGTATAAATCAATATATTATTTTGAAAATGTACTTTTTTAAAAACCCTTGGTTTTTTTCATCACTTGTTTTTTTTAAATTAAATAAGACACTAATTGCATTTTTATTTAAAATCTATCATAGAGAATTTCTTATAAAAGGAAAAAAACTAGAAAGAAAACAGAAAAGATCAAATATAATAAAATTTAAGATTTAATCCAGTATAAGGAAATCAAAATAATTCTTCAATTTAGCAGTTGTGGGACAGATCAATCAAATTTAATAAAATTTTTTGGCATTAAACTTAATTATGTTTTAAAAAATTTAAGAGATCTGGAATCTGGATTGATTGAGGGATTTAACAGTATTTTTAGAAAGAATATAGACTTTCCATCTTTGACTTACCAATTTTATTAAACTTAACTACTATTAATATACTTTTGATAAAATTTTAGACACCCAGCTTTATTACCCAAAGTTCTCATGAATGTTTGGAATGAAATCAAAAGTTCATAAAAAATTTAATTTGAATTTTTGGGAATAAAAAATATTTTGTTCCATTCAAACATTTCGTTCTAGAACTTTAATATTTCATAAAACTAAGAATATTATATTTAGATACCTCTCTATTAAATTGGAAAAACAGCGAACAATCTACTTACTTGAGGTAAAGGTAATCTATTAATTATATTAATAAGAACAGCTGTCGTAAGACCATTCCAGTTTCAAGAGACACCTTACAGAAGAATATTGAAGGGATATAGTTTCTTAACAGGTGGGACAACAGAAAAAAATAAAGATAACATATGAAATTCACCTTCACACAACTTAACTCAACTCAATTTAAAATTTTTTCTTTTTATATCTTCAAAAAATTTAAAAAAAATGCGCCTATAGAGTTTATCTCAGTCCATTGGTCTGTATGTTCGTCGCCATTCGTCCGGCCGTCTAAAAAGTCCAAAAAGCCCTATATTGAAGTTTTTATAACGACAATTATGTAAGGAGTATTTTCAATCTGGAACTTTTAAAATATATATAGGAGAAAAGTAGAGGGTTGCCATCCGGTACTTTAATTTACAATTATGCAAAACTCAATTTTTGCAAAATTCTTGACCCCGTACCTTCCAAACTTAGGTCACTTAGATCTTAAAAAATTAAAAGTACTATAAGATATTTTATAAGATTTTGAAACCAACTCTAAAATACTTCCTAACTGTAATTCCTACATAGTATTTATATAAAATTATAAAAAGCGCGAAATTTTACAACACGAGATTTTGAAACGCAGTATTTTGACACGCGAAATTATGAAAAGCGAGATTTATAAAAGCACGAGATTTTAATACGCTCTCGTTTGCAGTCACCAAATGACCGCTGTATATAATCTAAAATAAATGTATATAATAAGTATATAAAATAAATTTATTGCTTTTTAATACAGTCGTACGAACTCAGTATTTACTAAGTAATTGACGGCTTATTAATTAAAAAGTTAGTAAAATTGAATTACTTAGTAATTTGTTTCTGCCGGTGTTTAGGAGCTGAATGAAATTAAAAACCAAGTAATTTTAGATAGTGTGCAATTTCAATCCAACTAAAAGCCATTTAAACGAATATTCTAAGGAAAAATCTGTGATACGAAATGTTTAATTTGGTTTTGGGTGAAGGTATTTTTGTGATTCGGGTTTAGGAAAACATAATATACAGTTAACAGCTTTTCTTAATTACAAATGGCTTCATTTAAAATTAATGAATGTGTCTCTTCAAAATTCAATACACATTAATATACTATATATATTTTTAAAGTTCTATGAAAATGTTTCGTATATACTACATTTACGTTTTGTATTATAGTATTATTTTATGTATATATATTGTATATGCATATATTTATGTATTGAATTTTTTTAATTTTAGAAATGTTCTGTACTCAAAAACCTTATTTTTTTTGATACCAATTGAATCTACAAATGATAAAAGTTTGTTTTAATCCCTGTTGATATTTGTGCATTAAAATTTAAAACCATAGGCATCAAAGGATATTTACCAGCTTGTTTTTATGTGTACACCTACTACAATATAGGCAACACTATGTTTCTGTTTGTTTTATTTTTTCTTCAAATTTTTGTGTTCAATTTTTATTATAATTTTTTTTTTCCAATTTTAAAATTTATTGTGCTTTATTTGTTTTTGCAATGTTTACCTGATTTATTCTATGGGATTCAGACTGAACAGACTGAAATAAAAATTGAAAACTAAAAGAAATACAAAAATTGTCATGATATTGATCAGTGATGATGAGAAAACCTTGTGTATTCCGGAAATATTGTTTTACTATAAATGATATAAACATTGTCATTGTTGATCCTTTGTTAGAGTTTAGAATTTTTTGTGTATAATGTTTCCTTTCCTTCTGTTTTATATTTTTTTTTATTTGAAAATTTTAAATACACCAAAGAAATCAAAAAGATAATAAACAAGTGATGAAAAAAAATCAAGGGTTTTTAAAAAAAGCACATTTTCAAAATAATATAGTGTTTCATACTAAGTATTTTATCGGAATATAATGTTGAAGTTTCAATATTAACGTTTAATTTAGGAAATATATATGTACATAAGTGACTGAGTTACTGCTTACTTATAAAAACAGTAAATTTTTAATTTTTAAGCCCTAGTAACCCCTCTATGGGGAAGGTTGCCAAATTTCTCAAAGATATAATCCTCATTACTCCCCTTCACCCAAACTTTTTTAGGTTCTAGGAATTAAATTGTGAATTCCACTAAAATTTGGAATTTTTCTTAGAATTTTACTATTTAGGCAAAAATGGTTAAAACTGAGAGACACTTTCTTCATTTTAAAGAACCCCTTTTAAAATTAAGAAAAACCTTTAACATATGTTAAAATATAATGTTGGACCTTCAAATTTTGTATATTAAGGAAAAAATATTTAAACAGGTATTCAAGTTACAGGTGTTTACAAATAGAAAAATTACAGTTTTCGAGCCCTTATAGCTCCTGAACATGGGGCTTGACAAAAAAATTTTGTTAACCGTCTCCTACTAATTTCTGAGGATCTAACCTCTCCCAAAAAGACCCTAGCTTGAACCGTTTAAAAGATATGTGGGGCCAAAAATTTTGCAAAAATTGAGTTTTGCACAGTAGTAAATTTTAGTACCGTATGGCAACCCTAAACATTTAAGCGAAGTATTTTTGTAAAGTCTATAAAAGCAGCTCGCTTCAACCTTTTTTCAATTGAAAATAAACCTATCAGAACTCTTGTTATATCAATTTAAATATAGGGCTTTTTCGAAATTTACAGGGCTGTAGCTTCGTCACCCTTCAAAATTAAGAAAAACCTTTGACACATGTTGAAATATAATTATAGTGCTTTGAATTTTGTATATTACTAAAAAAAAATTTGGACAGGTATTGAAGTTACAGGTGTTTAAAAATAGCAAAATTTCAATTTTCGAGCCCTTATAGCTGCAAAACAGGGGACGTGACAAAAAAAATTTGTTAACCGACTTCTACTTATTTCAGAAGATCTAACTACTCCCAAAATTTCAAGACCCTAGTTTGCATCGTTTAGAAGATATGTGTGGCCAAAAATTTTGCAAAAATTGAGTTTAGTATAATTGTAAATTTTAGTACCGTATGGCAACCCTAAACATTTATTTTTTAAAAATTTATAAAGTTTATAAAACCAGCTTTATATCAGATTGGAAATACACCTAATAGAACTCAAGTTATAACAATTTGAATATATGGATTTTCCCAACTTTGGGGGGCTGCAGCTCCCTAACAGGGGGGGGGCTACAGAAAAAAATTCTTCTACGAAATTATTTTTTTTGTAATACCTACTCGTGGTTAAAATTTCTTTTCTATATTTCAAACGATGTAAAAGTTTTTGTAAACATACGGACGGACAGACGGACGGACAAAGTGAAACTATATAGACAAAATTTTTTGAAAATGTGCTAAAAAGACATATTTCTACAATCAATCGTAGATATGATATATATTATAGGCTTTGCGAACTAACGTCAAAATAAACTAAAACCGGAACTGAAAATAAACGAATACCAGAAAACAATTATTGAATTCTGGCGTTAGTTCACGCGCCGACATTATACAATATTCTGCAAAATTTATTAAATTTATTTGTAAATCAAAATTTCATTAAAAATACGAAAAAGAGATTAGATTAGACAGTGTCCGATACTGGCACGAATATAATACAAACATTATGTCAATTAGTTAATTATCTTTTGTAAACCATGCTGTCTTATTTCCAAAAAAGAACAGTCGAATGCAATATTATATTTCAAAAAATAAATTAAACCGAAAAAGGGTAAATGATTTTAAATCAAACTCTTATATCTCTGCTAATTATAAATCTGACCAATAGCGTAACGATAATGACGCCGCCATTCATGTGGAAAGTCGCAGGTTCCAACCCCGGTCAGAAGATATCTAATCAAAAAAATATCGTAAAATTGTATAATTATATCGTAATATAAGATAAGATTTAATAAAAATATTTTAATAACTCTTGTGTAGGACAATAGACGAAGCAGAAAACTAACATTTATGTATTCATTATCTTATACAATGCTACCGAGTTATCAACGACTTACAGAATAAAACAATTAAGGAAACTGAAGTCTATTCTAAATAGACTTTGTGTCTATTTATATATGTCCTATACTCCTTAAAAGAATGGAAAAGGAGGACATAAATATTCTGGAAAAGAGAATACCCTGAACTGATTTTGTACCCAACTCTTAAAATTCAGTACAAACTTTTTTCAGAATATTTATAAACTAGAAGGGATTTTACAGTTGGTTACTAAATTTGTGTTACCCCCTCCCGAATATTAAAATATTTGTATAATTGCAATATTGTTAAAACATAAAAAATTAATTCAAAATCACAATTTAAGTAATTTGCTAAACAAAAGTTTAGGAACGGTATCCAAAAATTTATCTCAAAACAATCAATAGGAGGATTTCATCGTTACTTACAATATTAAAGTTTGAATATTTTTCTTAAGTGGGGGGCTCTTGGGCTCTAATCTTCGATTTTTTCTTGTGAATATATATACGAAGAAAATCATAAGGAAGGGATTTGATATTGTTTCAAAAACCAGGGTATTCCCCCTTTTCTAGAATATTTCCATATTTTTATACGCAAGATTGTGAATTTAAAAAATGGTGATTCTTGTTTATACAGTTTTTTGGATTCTATTTTATTGATAATAATAGCTAATCGTCATCTGACAGATAGATCAGTGATAAAGCGGCAATTTTCAATCGAAAAGTCTCGGGTTCAAACCCTGGTGGGTATCTAGAAGTCCAAATGTCAAATAGGCAAAGAATTATTATTATCAGGCAATATTTACTGTTGTCTGTATTACAAATAAATTAATAAATAAATAAATCTAATCAACTTTGTTTCATTTATTTTAGTTTTTTAACATTTTATTTTTTTGAAATAAAATAGAATTACTAATTCGTTTGACTTTATTTCATTTGACTTTTTTTCATCTCCTCCCTCCGTAACTAGATTCTAATTTTCTTCTTTGTTTTTTTCTGAAACTGTTTGTGTATGAAGTCTAAGTATACTTATTCATAGGATACAATTTTAATGGATTCTTTTATATGAGCCACATACATTTTAGGCTAGAGATTTCTTTCAACTACAAATCAAACTAAAGAAAAAATTAAACAAATTTTAAAAATGACAAAAATCCTTATATGTCAGGACAATGAATTTTAATATAGCTTCTAATGGCAAAAAACAAACAAAAAAAACATAGAGGTAAACGGAAATAATAATGAAATAAGATGAGACAGAAAAGACAACAAAAGTAGTAATAATAATAATAATAATAGAATCATAAAAGAATGTTTTTAATTCGACTCTTTCACGCCTGACAGGCAATTGGATATTTACAAATTGCAAATTTAATTGAACTTTATATATAGTTTTTTTTTGTTATTTTGATTGTGTTGTACATCTGTACATCTTTTTGGAATTGAAATCTTGTATACAAAAAAAAAAAACAAAATGATGGTTGATAATAAAACGGTAAACAAAGAATTTCACAATGATTAGTATTTGCATTTTAAAGACGTGAAATGAACATAAATTGAATTTTTGAATTGATATAAAAACTTCAATAAAAAAAAGCCAAAAAAAACAGGATAAACTATTGAATTTAATTACAAAAATCTTGTTTCAGACAATACTGGTAATTGTCCTTTGTTTTGTTTATTTTCTGTGTTTTCATTAAAATTTTTTAATTCAAATTGTCTTTTCTAGATATATTTTTTTTAAATAATACAGTTTAAATGATAGTAGGTAACTTTGTTTTCAACTAACTTTTATGGAAAAGTGTATTTGTTAAAAATTAACTATATTTATTTCAATTTTATATTTATCTTTAGTTTCTTTTATTTTGTAATTGCATTAGCTAATGGATAATATTAAGTGAATCTTCTTCGTTATTTCTAAAAAAATCTTAATTCATTTCAATCGATACATTAATCGAATTTAAGAACGTTAAAAAATTTTATATTCTAAATTAATTTATTAATTTTGTTTTTATGTTATTTTATATTTGTCAACAAATTAATATGAAAAAAAATTTTTGATCTAATTATTACAACTCACAGATGATGTTTATAAATTTTTATATAAAAAAAATATTCGATCAAAATTACTGAGGAGTCCAATAGTGTTGGATTGATGAAACACTCCAAATGGACTTTCTTTTTGACGTCAGAAAAGAATGATGGTTTAGATATATAATCATGTCTAAATGCATTCGCTATTAAATAAATTTATATTTTATTTATTAATTTTGTAAAAACTTAAAGCCTAGTTGACACTATACTAATTATTAGCTGCTATTTTACCAGCAACATGTATATGTATTTAATAAGCATAATGTAAACATTCGATTAGCTGCTAGTCTTTATCTGCATACGCTAATAAAAAAAGTTGATATTTATTTTACTTTTTCAAATATTCAATACTAATTAATATGGCGTAATTTAAAAAAAAAAAAACATAACAATATAGCTCGGATAGCGTTTAAAAATTAATTTGTATTTGTTGTTATATTTTGTAATTTTGATCGAATATTTTTTTTATATAAAAATTTATAAACATCATCTGTGAGCTGTAATAATTAGATCAAAAATTGTTTTTTCATATTAATTTGTTGACAAATATAAAATAACATAAAAACAAAATTAATAAATAGGAACACAGCAACATCGAAATTCGAAAAGATTATATCTAAAAGTTATTTTATTTCATCATTTATTAATATTACAAAAAACCAAGATGTAATTATGGAGGCATTTATATATTCTCTGCATTACAGGAATTAAGAATATCGAAATATAACTTTTAGGAACTGTGTAAGAGTGTTCTAAATTACCAAATAAGTCGCCACTTTCCAAAAATCTCAGCACAATTTCAAGCTTTAATTTAGCAGGCAAAGCTTCTCTAAAAAGTGTGCCTTGTTTTAATATAACTGGTTCAACCAGTGTAACAAGTTCATTAAATTTTTCAGGCGTCATACGGAGGTGATATCGGAAAGTGTGCGGATCTCTATTTTTACTTCCTTCAAAAAATTACCAATGAACCCATGATGTTTTCGGTTTGCAATCCCCTTTCGCACCCATAATCTTCGCCATTTTGATTAGCAATAAGTAAAGCTTATTAAAAGTATATTGTAAACACTACCACAACATGCACATAAATGTTGCTAGTTAACTAGCAGCTAAAAATTAGTATAGTGTCAACTAGGCTTAAAGGTTGATAAATTTGTTTTTGAATTTATTTAAAAAAAAAAAACGAGGAAGATTATAGTTGCCCTTGTCAACTTTTAGATACCCGTGCATACCCACTATGGTGTATAAAATAAACCGTAATTTACTTCCCTTATACATTTAACTCATTACCCCATAATTTTGACGTAAAAAAAAAAAAAAAAATTAACAAAAAAAAAAAAAAAATCACAAAACAAAAAACAAAATTTTCATTCATTGTCCCAAAAGTTTAGCTTAAAAAAAAAAAAAAAAAAATAAAAAAAAAAAAAAACAAAAAAAAAAAAAAATTGGCCCACCCTCAAAGTCCGAAGGTCCGAGTGATGTCCAACTTTGCCAAGTAACTTGCCCTATTAATTTATCTGCCCAATTTTAATTTTAACCTTGTAGCTTCATTAGATTCAAAGTTATTGAATCGAAAACTTTGTATGGCAGCCCCCCGAAAATGGGGCCCAAAAAATTTTGAAACTTCATATAAGTGCTCGATTCATTATATAACTAACCGTGCGTAATTTTCAGCCTCGTAGTATAATTAGTTTTGAAGAAATTCATATTGGTGCAAAGAAGTTGTATGGCAGCCCCCCGAAAATGGGGCCCTAACATTTTGAAACTTCATATAAGTGCTCGATTCATTATATAACTAACCGTGTATAATTTTCATCCGCGTAGTATAAATAGTTTTGAAGAAATTCATATTGGTGCAAGGAAGTTGTATGGCAGTCCCCCGAAAATGGGGCCCTAACATTTTGAAACTTCATATAAGTGCCGGAGTCATTATAAAACTAACCGTGTGTAATTTTCATCCCCGTAGTATAAATAGTTTTGAAGAAATTCATATTGGTGCAAAAAAGTTGTATGGCAGCTCCCCGAAAATGGGGTCCTAACATTTTGAAACTTCATATAAGTGCTCGATTCATTATATAACTAACCGTGTGTAATTTGCAGCCTCGTAGTATAATTACTTTTGAAGAAATTCATATTGGTGCAAAGAAGTTGTATGGCAGCCCCCCGAAAATGGGGCCCTAACATTTTGAAACTTCATATAAGTGCCGGAGTCATTATAAAACTAACCGTGTGTAATTTTCATTCTCGTAGTATAATTACTTTTGAAGAAATTCATATTGGTGCAAAAAAGTTGTATGGCAGTTCCCCGAAGACTTGGTCCGATTTTAACCAAAAACAATAGGGAACCTAGAAATTGTCTAAAAATTACTTTGTGAAAGTTTCAGAACTCTAGCTCTTATAGTTTTTGAGTTATCGTGCTGACGGACGGACACACATAGCTAGATCGATTCACTTTTCGATGCTGATTCGATACGTACCCTTGACACTATATCTAGCTCTTATATTTCGATGCGTTACAAACGGAGGAGTAATTTTAATATACCCGATGTTCATATATGTATGCACGGGTATAATTAAAATTATTTCAATTCGTTTTTAAATGTCACATATTTTTTTAATTTTGCGTATCAATTCTTAGATCATTTAAACCATTGGTTTTTGAAATATTGATGATTGACGCTGGAATTTATATAGCATACTAATTTTTTTAAAACAGTAAAGGATGCTAACATCCAATTTTCGGTGACAGTGAACTATTTGCATATAAAAACGAGGAAGAGTGTAGTAGAGTAGACTGGGACAACTCTGGGATACCCGCATGATCGTAACATATACATTATATCAGCCGGTTATTTACTTTTGGCAAAATTTCAAACATTCAGCTTTATTAGGTGTAGAGTAATGCTCATATAAAAGAAGGAGTTGTATGGCAGCTACTCGAACCCTTTGCAGTAGACCAACCAAATTTTGCAGTAACTTTGGCCATTACACTAAACTATTTTTTGAAAATTTCAGACACCCAGCTTCATTAGGTGTAGTGTAATGCTCATATAAAAGAAGGAGTTGTATGGCAGGTACTCGAACCCGTGGACCAAAATTGCTGGATTTAAATAGCGATTCCGGTTTTTGCATAAAAACGAATTTGTGAAAATTTCATAATCCTAGCTCCTTTACTTTTTGAGGTATCGTGATGACGGACGGACGGACATACATGGCTAAATCGATTTATTTTTCGATTCTGATCCGATCCATACACTTGAGTCTATATCTACCCTCCCTCCTTCTCAGCGTCACAAACATAATGGCAAATTTATTATACCCTTTGGCTATATAGTCATACGGGTATAATGAACAACAATGCACTTTTGATATTATTATACCCGTATGACTATATAGTCCCTTTTACCGTTTTTCGATTGAAAATAAACCTAACAGAACTCTTGTTATATCAATTTAAATATAGGGCTTTTTTGGAATTTGCAGGGGCTGTAGCTTCGCCACCCTTCAAAATTAAGAAAAACCTTTGACACATGTTGAAATATAAGTATAGAGCTTTGAATTTTGTATATCACTAAAAAAAAATTTGGACAGGTGTTCAAGTTACAGGTGTTTAAAAATAGCAAAATTTCAATTTTCAAGCCTTTATAGCTCCTAAATAGGGGGCCTGACTAAAAAATTTTGTTAACCGACTCCTACTAATTTCTGAGTATCTAACTTCTACCAAAATTTCAAGACCCTAGCTTGTACCGTTCAGAAAATATGTATGGCGAAAAATTTTGCAAAAATTGAGTTTTGTGTAGTGTTAAATTTCAGTACCGTATGACAACCCTAAACATTTGCCTTTTAAAAATTTATAAAGTTTATAAAACCAGCTATCGTTTGCCGTTTTCAGATTGAAAATATATCGAACAGAACTCTTTTTATAACAATTTAAATATAAGGCTTTTTCCAACTTTGGGAGGCTGTAGCTCCGTAGCAGGTTGGGCTACAGAAAAAGATTCTTCTACGAAATTATTTTTTTTGTAATACCTACTCGTGGTTAAAACTTCTTTTCTCTATTTCAAACGATGTAAAAGTTTTTGTAAACATACGGACAGACGGACGGACAGAGTGAAGCTATATGGGCACATTTTTACAAAATTCTTTGAAAATGTGCTAAAAACTAATCTTAAAAATTCATTTTGGTTAGTTTATTTTTTTTTACTAAACATTTCTTAAATATGTTTATAAATTATAAACCATAGAAACAAATTAAGTTTTGTATTTTTTCTACAATTACAAAAATTCAAATGCGTTTCTATATTGAGTTTTATATTTCCTTGAAATTTTAGTTGATTGTTGCGATTATTCTTAGAAATATAAATACTGTTGCTCACATTACATTGAATAAAGATTTAAAAATAATTGAATTTTAGTGTTGACTATTACAAGTTTGAATTTTTGTGTTGAATATTAAAAGTTAAATATTAATAATAAAACAATTAATACAAATTAATTTTACAAGTTTAGTTGAATATTTATATTCTAATTATTAGAATATAATTTGGTACATTAAAGTCAAATTCAAAAGGTAAGCTAAAATATAGCAATAACAGATAGAACTTTAATATATTTTTAGTGTTTTATTAAAAAATTTAATTTAGTTTACGCCATGTCAAAGAAATGGTGTTGGAATGACGAATATGTTCGTTATGGTTTTACATTAATAACGGAGAAGGATGGAACGCAGCGACCACAATGTATTCTGTGCTGCAATAAATTTTCAAACGCCAATCTCAAGCCGTCGAAACTAAATGAGCATTTTACCAAACAACATAGTGGTAGTGGTGTAGATGCTGGCCATGATTTTGAAAGTTTGAAATTTAAACGAGTTCGATTTGATAAAAGTGGAACTATCACGACTTTTGGTTTTATATCACATGAGAAGCCGTTGTTGCAAGCGTCTTATCAAATTTGCATATAGTTGTGCCAAGAAGAAGAAACCACATACAATAGCTGAGAAACTTGTAAAGCCTTGTGCATTAGAAATGGCTAAAATAGTGTTGGGTACTGAAGCACAACAAAAGTTTCAAAAAATTCCTTTGTCAAATGACGTAATCCGTACTAGAATTTCTGATATAAGTAAAGACATCTTACAACAAGTAATTGAAGATACTAAAGCTAGTAATGTTCCAGTGGGTATTCAATTGGATGAATCTACAGATGTTGAAAATTGTTCTCAGCTGATGGTTTTTGTACGATATGTAAAAGAAAAAGAAATTCTTGAAGAATTTTTGTTTTGTGAACCATTAG
This sequence comes from Dolichopus griseipennis, assembly GCA_963082915.1. NCBI lineage: Eukaryota > Metazoa > Arthropoda > Insecta > Diptera > Dolichopodidae > Dolichopus > Dolichopus griseipennis. Next base: position 308,914,490 of record OY720441.1, read on the forward strand.
AATTAACTACAAAAGGAATTGATATATTTAATAAAGTCAAAGACTTTTTATTACAATATGAGATACCGATGAACAAAATAGGATCAATTTGTACTGATGGAGCTCCTTCCATGTTAGGCAAAAATTCTGGATTTGTAGCGTATGTAACAAAGGAAGTGCCTCACGTTACAATTACCCATTGTATTTTGCATCGACATGCGCTAGCCACAAAGACATTGCCTGAAAAATTAAAGAAAATATTAATCACTTCAGTCAAAGTTGTAAATTTTATCAGAGGTTGAGCTTTAAATCATCGTCTCTTCCGTGCTTTATGCGAAGAACTTGGCGCCGAGCATACTGTCCTTTTATTTCACACAGAAGTAAGGTGGCTATCACGTGGACGTATGCTAAATCGTGTGTACGGATTGCGAAGTGAAATAATCCAGTTTCTTAATAATCAAGGCAGTAATTTAGCTGATGAATTCAGCAATAGACATGCTATAATTCAGCTAGCGTATTTGGCAGACATATTCACGCACTTTAATGAATTAAATATTTCAATCCAAGGCTTTGGAGTGATGAAAGAAACAATATTACCACCGACATTAAAGATCATGTGCAAAAGTTGAGCGAATCTTTTGAGCGATATTTTGCTACTGGAGATATTGATATTTCAGAAAAATGGATATTAGATCCGTTTATTTATAATCTGGACTCAATGGATGACAGTAATTTATTGAAAGATGATCTTGTTGATCTACGGACAAATGGACGTAATCAAATGGAATTTGAAACAGTGAATTTGGAAAATTTCTGGTGTGCTGAAGTAATGTCATATCCACGATTAGCTAAAATAGCGCTTCAGCTTCTTGTTTCATTTGCCACAACATATTTGTGTGAGATGGGATTCTCGTCACTTGTACATATAAAAACAAAAGCTAGAAATAGACTTAATGCTAGTAATGATTATGCGTATGGCTATTTCAAAAAAGATTCCCCGGTTTTCAAAAATAATTGAGCAAAAGCAACAACAAAAAAGCCATTAATAAAAACTTTGATAATTTATAATTGATTATTTCAGCTAACAATTAAAATTTATAAAAAATGTGTTACGCACATAAAATTAATAAAAAATATGTTTTGCATAATGTTTGTTTTTTAATTTATATAACTCAATAATTTCTGGTAAGGGGTGCGAGAATATTGTTTGAAAATTTTATGGGTGCCGGTAGCTAAAAAGGTTAAGAACCACTGCTCTACACCTAATAAAGCTAAATATTTGAAATTTTACAAAAAGTAATTAACCAGATGATATAATGTATATGTTACGGTCATACGGGTATCCCAGAGTTGACACAGTGTACTCTACTATACTCTTCCTCGTTTTTTTTATTACTTTTCCACTCCTTTAAGAAGTATAGGACATTCACCAACTCTATTTTGAGAAGGCTTCATTTTCTTTAATAAAATTATTCACTAAGCCGTTCATTATTGGGCTGTAGCTATTGTTTAAGTTCATGAATGCACAAATGTTAATTTTGTGCGCCATCTATTATATTACAGAAAAGCTACTTAAATATTTAAATAAAATAATAAAGCTACTTAAAATCTTATCTTATAGTATGATATTAACTATTACGATATAATTATACAATTTTACGATATTGTTTTATTAGATATGATCTAATCGGGATTTCGACCCGAGATCTCCCATTTGAAAGGCGGCGTCTTTACCACTATGCCATTGGTCCGATAAATTTTTGATATTATACAGCTGTTTAAATGTGAGGTATACAATGTTAATGAGATAATTGATGTTAATTGTATTCGGCTTCAACTATTCATCAATACGTATACTGCATCAGATGTAAATGAAGTGTTTAACCGTAAAAATTTTCCAAATTTTGATCGAAGTTTGCTAGAAGTTGTCTGCCAAATCCACCACAACCTAAATTACATTGTAGGCCATTGTTCCTAATGAGCAATCGCAATCTCTTGCTCTATTATTTAATACAACATTTACAATTTAAAATATGATGAACATCAAAAACCTTTAGTTCTCACAACAATGAACAACTTTAACATTTTTATCATAAAAATTTTAAACTATTTCAATTATTTAAATATTTTTATCAACCCTTTAAAAGAATGTCTAATAAAAATAACACTTTTTTTTTATTTACATAGGAAGGAATAAATCTGTTACAAGCATCAGATAGTAACATATGATATCTATGTGTTTCATGACCTGATTTTATCGTTCTACTTATGCAAAAAAAAAAAAAACGGAAATATTCTAAAATAAATAATATCACATTTTTACGATCCCCGCAAAGTCACATACATACATTCATTGATTGAAATTTAAATAGGATATTTATGGCTAATAGATGTATTTATACAATCCATTCAAGCATATTGGACTTTGCAATTCCTTTTTCTTATATATGAAAATTGGTTTTATATGTATATATTATATAGGAAAAATATTCAATGAATGTAAAAAATTTTTATGTTGCTGTTGCGAACCCATTCAATAATTTTTTTTTTTCCTTCAATAATTCCATTTGATATGACCTCAAAATGTATGCAAACAATATGATAGTTAACTTTTTTATATAATTTTTTAAAAGTTTACCATTCTTTATTTAAACTATATATATATATATATGAAATAATTCCATATATTATGTATTGTGTATTGTATTTGTGTGTTATTAAATTTTTAAATTTATGTAAAAATGTAGAGCATTCCAAAAATACTTTTGTATATATTTTAAATATTTTATAGAATTTTTTTATTGTAGATTAAGGAATCATAATATACGTATATCTGATTATAAAATTTCTAAACCAATACATAATTGTGAGTATTCAATTAAAAATATTTTTTATGGTAGAAAATTTAAATTGATGCTAGTTCTTAGGATACAGTTTAAGTTCTAGTCAGCATTTAAACATATTTAAGCAAGTTAGTTTGACAAAATAGCCTATAGTACTACTTTTTAAAAGATGAATCGGAGTAATAACTTTTCTGAGAAGCACTTGATTGACCAATTTTAAATTGGAGTGTGTAATAAAACTGGTAGTAATCTGTACCACCAATTTTCAGAAACGTAAAATTAATATGACAGAATTTCCCTAAACTAAAACCAGCGTAGTTTTTATTGTTCTGAGTTTCGGATTTATGTATGCTTCCTAGACTTTGGAAGGAGCTCCCCGAACTAACTCATTTTTCCCTTTTCTTATTTATTTTAAATTTTGGACATGACTTTTATTTTAAATTTTGGACACAATATATAAGTTTGAAGTATCTGTCTTTAATAATTTCGATGAATTATTTTATCTACTTATTGCAAGGGAGTTTTGCAACTATCCACACCGGTCCGCGTGACAGTTACTTCGATTCCCGGAGTACAAATTTTTGAAATAAAAAGGTATAGAATCGGTTTAAATCCTTAAAGTTTTATTGTTTCAAATATAATGCTCGTCTACACTTGCATAATAGTTCCGAAGTTTCCACAATTCGAATCCATAATCCAATCAGCAATTTTCTATTATATTTCATTCTAAGTTACCTACTGTAAACATTTTCTCCGGATAGCTTTAATCGTTTTTAAGTTATTGTTCGAACAAAATAGCTTCTTAAGTTTTTATATATAGCTTAATTCGTGTTCGAACTTTATAGATTTATAATTAAAAGTTTTACATATGACATCAGCTAAAGTTATATAATCGTCAACCGAATATTGCTTACGCTTAAATAGTAATTGTGTTCTCTCTATTCTTTAGTTCTAATAATAATCTACAAATTAAATGGCAATAAAAGAAAACTTATTTAAAAAGTGAAGAAAAAGTTTAAAACTTATTGATCACATTTCATCCAACTGTTTCAATTTAAAAATCTTTTTTTTTTCTATTTATTTGCTGACCAACAGCACTTCAACTTTACCAGATCTCAGGGTAAATATCAATAGAAAGTTTCATTTAAAAATAGAACAAAGTTTTTATTTAAGTTTTTTTTTGGTATTGTGCAAAAACTATTACAAATCTAAATATGAAAAGATATTTAAACGTAATAACAAACAAATATTTTGTATTATATGGCTAAAATTAAAAATCCTTAAGAAACCATAACACATCGGAAAAATTCAATCAAAAGAAAGAAATTTAAGATTTATATTAAGTGCAATAGTCAATATTGTTTTATACTTACTGACAGTGACATCGGGTAAACGTCAAATTTTAAGTTACAGTGCAAAACCAAGATTCTGCTTGTTGACCATTCCGTTATTTACTCCATTTGGCTTATTCCAGACTAGTATTCGAGATTCAGATTTTTTTTATTTTTTTACACAGCTTTTTTCCTTACTGTTCTTCAAAAAGGAGAGTCTTTGTTATATGTGTGTGTACTTAAAAGTATATTTTGAAGACAAGAGAATATAAAATAAAGGAGGATACGACAAATAAGACGGAAATTCCACAGCCATGAAATTAGTTTATAGGAAATAGAGACGAAACGTAATGAAAAAACTAGATTCAAAAAAACGTCTAGTCTGTAAAGACGGTTTGCAACAAATTTTTATGCTGATAGATCTTATAAAAAAATTGACAATTATTGAAACTTATTGTGTGTTACAGTGCTAGTGTAATTCCCGCATTATTTTTAATATTTTAATTTTCTTAAAATCTTTGTAAATTTTTCATTGGAATAAATAAAGATATTTAGAAATTCCTTAAAGTTTAAAAATCTGGATCTTGGCTTCTTTTATGCAGAAAATTGAAATGATTTTGGAAAAAATGTTCCATTACCAAAATTTTCTTCAATGACAAACTGAAATGGTAAGAAATTTACGACAAACGCCGAGCGGTCCGGGTTTTTACAAAATTTTTACACCTTTTAGAACAAAGAAATGAATTTTGACTACACCGTATATGCATATATTACAAAAAAATTAATTTCATAGAGCATATTTTTTTGTGCTACGCTTGTTACAGAGCTACAAACTCCCAAATTTCGAAAAGCCCTATTTTAAATTGTTATAATAAATGTTCAAGTTTTATTATCAATTTAGAAATGCAAAAATTACTTTTGCTTTTATCAGTCATTTTAAATAAATGTAAAATTTATAAAGGGTAGCCAAACTTTACTTTAATTTACCTTTATACAAAACCCTAATTTTCGAAAAATTCTTGCCAAAAATTGAAAATTTGTCATGTTTTACCATCTTTAACTTAAATACCTATCCCACCAAATGTGCCCTTGATTCCTGTCATCCCTTATTTGAATTTAAAGTAGACTTTTAATATTTTTAAATGTCAAATATTAATTAACTAATAAAAAAGACGTCGGACGACGGGTATAAGTAAAAAATGTAGGTTTTGTAAACAATTTAAAAGTTTTATAAAAATAAAAACTGTTGCAGTTAGTTATTTATTTAAAATACAAAAACACATTCTTTTATTTCTGTTTAAATATATAAGTATTCTTCTAACTCTTACTCTTGCACTAAAGAATTAATAAGAGCAAATTTTTCACCTAAATAACATTAACTTAACATTAGAATAGTTTTGTCAGTTTTCTAAGTGATATTAAAGTAGAAGTACATGCATAAATGACAGAAATAGCCTTATACGTTTTTATCATAATTTTATGTATGTACCTTCTAACAGATTTCTTATACGATTTGATTTTTTTTTCTTCTGTTCATACAAAAGCATTTTTATAATGTGTATGCCTTCTCTTCTTATGTATGAAAGTTTACCTAAAGAACATTCTGAATTAACATTTTATTAGTTTCTTTTTTTCTTTCTCTTCTGTAGATAAGTATTATGTAGCCCATACATGGAGGACAAGGTTTTCAACTTGGTTCACGGACATGTTTAAAAACCTTACCATACACTATTCAACCTACCATCGAACATTTGTATACTTGTTTTTTTTTTTTTGTTTTGAAAAATATGTTAAATGTCAAAAGAATCTGATAATTTTAAATTTAAATTTTTAACAGTTTTTATTTAAATATATAGTTTTTCCTATTTAATTTTTTTCTTCTAAAATTATGATATTTAATATTTTTTTATATTTTAAAACATTTTTCAAATTCTTTAATTAATTATTTGCTATTTTAATTAAGGTTTTCTTTGTTTTTTAAATCGGAGTATCTCAACGATCTTTCGTGCCAAAAAATGAAAAAAACGAAAAAAAAGAAAACAAAATGACATTAAAGTTGTTCAACTTGCCCATACACGATAAAACTAAAATTCAAACCTAGAACTCCGCCCACAAAAAATCAAAATTTTTTGATTTTCTTCCAACCAACTTTTCAACCTTCAAAATGGTGTTTCAACTTGCCCATACACGATTCAACTTCGCAAGTACGCGTACCAAGTTGAAGATCCGGTCCATCGTCGTATTATATTTAGATAAAATTGAAAAGATTATCCAGAAAACTTGTTTACTCAAACTTGTTTCATTTAAAAACTCAATTAATCTTTCTTAATTTTAGAGTTTCTATTTCCTATTAAAGGACGTCATAATCTTCTTGAAATCGTAGCCAAATAAAAACTTTTTTTATTAAAATCAAATTGAAACAATACCTCATTACCTATAAAACAAAATATTTTGAAATCCATCATACAATATATCATTACCCAAAAAAAAATAAAATACTGAAATGATTTATATTAATCTGATAGCTCATTAATGACCAGTTTAATTTCATTTTATTCTCATTATTTCAGGGGAATTCCAAAAATTCATAAATTCTAAATAGCATCATTAAATCAGAAACGCAATTTTTTTTTTGATTTATGTCTAGTTTATAAATAATTTGAAAAAAACATTTTCATCGTTCATCCATTGATTTAAAAACGAAAATGAAAATTTTAAAATACCATTATTTATTATTTATTTTATACTTTAAGCTAATGATATAAGTTACTCGAATACAGTAAGTATACGTAATATAATAATGTTAATTTTAAGATATGTTTTCAAAGGTTTTATAAAAGTTAATATTGGCTATAGTTATTTAACCTAAAACAAATGGCTGGGTGGCACAATAATTAGAGAACCGACGTTTCATTAGACAGGTCCGGGTTCGAATCCCAGAAAAAGTTAAAAAACTGTAATGTTTCATCTTATCTAGTATTAATCTCATGCTTAAATTGTATGGGAAATTCATTAACATAAATTCTTACAACATATACCTATGATAAAGACAAGCTTCATAGCCTTAAAGTTGAGCAGTTAGCACTTTAAAAAAAATAGAATTTCTATAACCTATAGTTTTAAAAATTTTCCAACAAATTTAATGAAATTTAAAAAAAATTTTTTTTTTTAAATGTTAAGGAAATTATTTGAATTTAAGCGATACAATTTTGAGTACTTGGCTCCGGGCCCTAATGTTTTTAGATCTTATGAACTCAATTTGGGCACATTGTCCCATTATCTGTTAGTCATAATGTTATTATATTGGTGGGGCATTTCACCATTATAATTTTTGATACTTTTTGATCTTATAACCCACCAAAATGCCATAATTTAGGATATTATGACTCACCTAAAAAAATCCTAAAAACTATTACATTATTATATTATTAAAACAATTTTCTATATTTTACTCTGCCCCGTGATCTTCACGCTCTTCAACACGAATCACTTTCTGTCCTTCCCTTCTTTTCCTAATCTTCACAACTTTATTTACCCTTCCTTTAGAAATGGCAGCTGCTGCTTCTACTACCGTGTCTGTGGCTGGACTCGGGACTATTTCCACGATAACTTTATGAATTATGTTATTGTTGATTATAAAACATATAATATTCATGTCCCTGTCATTTTCAGAATTAATTAAACTTGTGGGCTATTACAAGATTCCACGATCAATTAATCATGGTTAAAGAATCGTAGAACCTTCAATAAAAGTTGTTAAAAATAACTAAAATGTTTTTAAAAATGTGTTGGTGAATGTTCCGTGTTTTGACCCATAACTAGGGTGGGATATATTACCCCTCAATTTAAGGTGAGCTATTCGTTAAGGTCTTTGTGTCTCACGATTGGTGGAATATATTGCCTCGACAATATTTGAGCAATATGTCTCACAACTAGTGGAACGTTGCATTGTCTTAAATTACATTATCCTCGTATATATTTAAAAATAAGTAATTATATAAGTTTTATAAAAATTACAAAGCTTCAACCTAAGTGGACTGTTTTAAATAAACATTATTGTAAAATTTGATTGCACAATTTAAAACAAATAGAGGACAAAAGAAGTTGAACCCTTAAACTCTGAAAGCAATGTTTTGTTTTTTGGAAAAATTTTAAACGAAGCTTAAAATTTACACTGCAGTTCACCGAAAATACGAATTAATCAAATTCTATTGTTATTGTTGTTATTAAATTCATCTGTTAAAATAAAATTTTAAAATCAATCAAAAATTCATTCACTAAAAATTCATTTTTCGGGATGTATATAATTCAAATTTTATTCCAATTTTCTAAATTTACCTCAAAAATTTTTTGAAATCAATGAAAAAGAAAGTTAAAAAAAAGAAAACTGATTAATAAATAATTTAAGGCTTATTCTATATAAAAATAAGTAGAAAATTATACCGAAAAATCTTTCTCTACTTAAAAAATTGAAAAAAAAAATAAAATTAAAATACGTTATTAAATGCAATGGCTGGTTTCTCTATACATATAACATCTATAACAACTTTAAAATAATATAATTTAATATCATTCTTTTATATAATTTAAAGACCTTCTTTATTGATGTATTTCATTCTTTTATATATATATATTTTTTTTTTTTTTTTTTTATTATACAATTGTTTTATTTTCCCATCATTAAGAGCCGTATCATTACCAGCTTCATCATACATATATTTAACTATAATGTTATGGTAAGGATACTTAAAAAGCATCAGCAGCGACTATTTTTTTCTTAATACAATTATTATCAACTTCAATATCATTATCAATATCAATGTGTCATTGTCATCAACTCAATAAGTAAGTAACTAACTAACTAACCAACTAAATATATCCCAAATCCCAATTTTTTTAAAATAAATCCAGAGGGTATAATCAAAAACGATAAAAGTGATTTTGCGCAATTCCCTTTTATTTAAAGCTTTTTGTTTTTCTTTTTATTTTTTTTTTTTGTAAATCAAAAGGAAATAAAATGGCAATGAAATGAAATGGTGGACACATTATCATCATATCAAAATCATTTAGAAAGCGCGCGTCGTATTTTTTGATATTTTTTTTTTTGTATTTTGTGTTTTATTTTTTGTTTTTTTTTTTTTTTTTTTTATTAATCCATAGTCCAAATCAAAGGACAAGAATATTGTTAAATTCTATAGGACGGGACCGATGATGATGATGATGCTATTGATGACAACAACGCAAATAACAACGATGACAATGATGATGGCACAAAAAAGATTTACCGACTACTCAATTTTATTTTTCAAAAAATTAAAAATAAAAAAAAAAACAAAAAAAAAAAATAAACCTTGAATTGAACTAATGTCAAAAATAATGAAGAAAAAGTGATATAGAAGAAAGAAATGCTATGAAACTCTAAAAAGTAGCACTAACAAAAGTGAATTGGAAAAATTTTAAAGAGTCGATATAGTAGAAAACTAAATTGTGCATTGATTTTTTGAAATTGTATAGGTAAAAATTTCATTTTTGTAAATTTAAACAATTGTCAATATTTTATTTTCTTCAGATTTTGTATGTTTGACTGTAAACGTTGTTATGAATCGCCAACAGAGTGCCGCCATCAATTTTGATACAAAGTAAAAGGCTTCAGAAAGATTATTGTCTATAAAGTAAACTTTTACAGAATTTTTTACAAAAATTGAGTAAATACAATATTAGTAACCTTCTTCTTCTTCTATTACTTTTTATTTATTTTCTTTCAATTGAATTCAGAAACTTTAATATAAATTCAATATTTTGCACAGAATCATCTATTATATATGTATATTTTTATATAGGAGAGATGTATATATATATACATCTCCATATTTCTTATTTCTGTTACATATACAGTATGCTGCAATTTTAGAGTATTCAATTTTAAATTTAAAAAAAAAAAAAAAACACAAAATCTATTGAAAAGGTCAATACAACATTTTGTTTTTGGAAATTGATCGTATTTAGTTCTAGTTGACAGAATTTTTCAATTAGACGACATTGATGTCAGTTAGTTTACTAGATGATTGTCAGATATTTCTGTTCTTTGTTGGTTACTTTCCTCCGCTTCTGCAGTCTTTTTTGAATCTTGTCAAATTAAAATAAAAAAAAAGGAATTATTTTTGGCAAAACTTCCGCAAAGGGGTTGTGAGCTATCAAGATGACGTCATCACATAAGGGTACTAAATATTTCAAAGTTTCCGAATATATATACCATTAGTGGCGATGGCGCCATCTAGTGGTCGAAAAATGCATTACAAAAATTTCCTAAGATTTTGTAGCATTTTAATTAAAATGCTATATTTTTCCTGTAAGACCATAAACTAGAACCAACATCATAAAATATTGTAGAGAATGATATTGCCTTTCATATAAATCCGGTTTCATCTGAATCGGTGCTACCGTTTTTAAGATATTGCAATTTAAAGTCAAAATTTAAAAAAAAAAAAATAAAAAAATCAAACTTTCAAAAAAACTACTATAACTGTGAAATTTTCAAAAACACCCTGTATTATTATTATACCATTAGAAAGGTCTCTTAAAACTCTTTCCAACGGTATATAATAAGTATGGCATATGTTGACAAATAGCCCCACCAGAGAACATAAATGCAAAAATTAACCAACAATTTTATTAAAAAATACATTTTCATACTTTATTTGTCATAAATTTATTTTGCCTTTTTGGCAAATTTAAAAATGTAAGAATGCATTTTAGGTTTGGATACAATATTGAGTTTGGTTCTGACAATTTGTTTTGAGGGATTTTGGAGGTGACAACCTCAAAGTTTTAAAATTTTTTTTATTTAAATATGTATGTAAAAATATAATTAGAAAGGCCCTTAGGCTACAAAATCAGAAGTAATTTTATTTGTGAAAATAGAAGCAATTTAATTTTCCAAACTTTTTTATTTAAATAGTTAGGAAGGAGTTTTAGAGTTGGTTTCAAAAGCAGGGTTTTACGCTTTTTCCAGAATATTTATATATGTGTATATGTGGGACTCTCAATTAGGAGGGATTTTAGAGTTGGATTCAAAAGCAGGATTGCCGCTTTTTCCAGAATATTTATATATGTGTATATGTGGGATTGTTAGTTGGATTCAAAAGCAGGGCTTTACCCTTTTTCCAGAATATTTATATATATGTGTATATGTGGGATTCTCAATTAGGAGGGATTTTGGAGTTGGATTCAAAAGCAGGATTGCCCCCTTTTCCAGAATATTTATATTTATTAATTAGGGTTGATTATTTTTTGTATGAAATAGCTATGCCGAATTCTCATACCATTCTTTTCATTATAGTGTTGGATTCAAAATCTAGTTTCAATAATTGAGTTAGCGAGGGTTCGGGGGCGGCAGCCCCCGTAATGAAAATATAACATTATTTAACATGTTTTATTACAGTGTATTAAAAAAATTAGAAACTTATTAACTTTTTTAATGAATTAGGTATCCGAATTCTTATACCATTCTTTTCATTTTAGTGTTGGATTCAAAATCTAGCTTCAATAATTGAGTTAGCGGGGGTTCGGGGGCGGCAGCCCCCGTAATGAAAATATAATATTATTTAACATGTTTTATTACAGTGTATTAAAAAAATTAGAAACTTATTAACTTTTTTAATGAATTAGGTATCCGAATTCTTATACCATTCTTTTCATTTTAGTGTTGGATTCAAAATCTAGCTTCAATAATTGAGTTAGCGGGGGTTCGGGGGCGGCAGCCCCCGTAATGAAAATATAATATTATTTAACATGTTTTATTACAGTGTATTAAAAAAATTAGAAACTTATTAACTTTTTTAATGAATTAGGTATCCGAATTCTTATACCATTCTTTTCATTTTAGTGTTGGATTCAAAATCTAGCTTCAATAATTGAGTTAGCGGGGGTTCGGGGGCGGCAGCCCCCGTAATGAAAATATAATATTATTTAACATGTTTTATTACAGTGTATTAAAAAAAATTAGGAACTTATTAATTTTTTGAATGAATTAGGTATCCGAATTCTTATACCATTCTTTTCATTTTAGTGTTAGAATTTGTATCAATTTTACTATATGGCTTTATTTGGTAAAATTTTAGAAAATGATATGGCTTTATTTCGCATTCATACGTAAAAAAATTCTCGATATGGCTTTATTTCGCATTTGATTGTTGTACAGGTTGTTGGAACAGTATAAGCGTAATTTTATATCCAACTCAAAACCCTGTCAATCTTCAAAATCTTAGTATATAAATATTCTGGAAAAAGCGTATAATTCTGACTTTATACCCAACTCTAAGGTCCTTTCTAATTATACTTTACATACATATAAATACCTCAAAAATCCTCTAAACAAAACCCAACTCAATATTGTATCAAACTATAAAGTACATTCTTAAATTTTAAAATAAATATTTCAAATGGAAAACAAAAAGGCAAAATAAGATTATGACAAATAAAGTATGAAAATGTATTTTTTAATAAAATTGTTGCGTCATTTTTGCATTTATGTTCTCTGGTGGGGCTATTTGTCAACATATGCCATACTTATTATATACCGTTGGAAAGAGTTTTAAGAGACCTTTCTAATGGTATAATAATAATACAGGGTGTTTTTGAAAATTTCACAGTTATAGTAGTTTTTTTGAAAGTTTGATTTTTTTTTTTTTTTTTTTTAAATTTTCACTTTAAATTGCAATATCTCAAAAATGGTAGCACCGATCCAGATGAAACAAGATGTTTATGAAAGACAATATCATGCCCTACAATAGTGTAAGTAGTTGGTTCCAGTTTATGGACTAACAGGAAAAATATAACATTTTAATAAAAATGCTACAAAATCTTAGGAACATTTTGTAATGCATTTTTCGACCACTAGATGGCGCCATCGCCACTAATGGTATATATATTCGAAAACTTTGAGATATTTAGTACCGTTATGTGATGACGTCATCTTGATAGCTCACAACCCCTTTCCGGAAGTTTCACCTTATTTTTTTCAAAAATTTTAATATAAATTCAAATTAAATGTGAAATACATGATTACTGGATGTCTTTAAGTTTTATGGAAAATGATTAAAATTAAATTCCTGTTATTGGTTTCAGTAAAATAATTTGTAGATCATTTAACATTTATAATTAAGTCTCTTAAAAAATTAAAACTCCTGTCAGATCAATCGTTCTTAAAGCTTTACCAAATGGTAAAGACAATCATTTATGTATATCCTCTCCCTCTCTAATTAAATTAAAACGAATCCGGGCCTTTATTAAACCAACCAATAATTTTTTGTCTTAAAATCTTGCGTTTTATATTTTTTTTTTAATAAGTAAGATGCACGAAACTCCACAAATAGATAAATCTAATTCAGAATCTTGCATAATTATAAAGTCGCATATATACTCATATTCTGTAAAAGGCGTACAATCCTGATTTGAAGGAAACTTTAAAATTTATTCTTACTATACTTTTATAGATTAATAGATATTGGTCTGTCATAGAATGATGATGTTAATTATGGTAAATTAGTTTTTAAATTTATATATTTGTCAAATAATGCAGTACATAAAAGAAAAAGATTTCATATTGGTTTAAAAAATTTGTATGGGAGTTACCCGAAACCATATAGTCCGATTTTAAACAAAAACTACAAGAAACCTATAAAATGTCTACAAATTACTTTTTGTGCCCGGCCAATGGACGTACGGACAGATGCATATATAGATAGATTGATTAACTTTTCGATGCTGATCTGATCCGCACGGCTATCAAAAGTTATTATGTTGTATTTGTAATTTATACATATACATCAGAAAAAAATGCTTCTATCCGGAATCGTACCTGCGCACCATCATGTCAGAGTCAAGTGTATTAAATACTTGTACTTATAACAAACGCATAAGTCCGTTTTTATATGAAAGTGTGTCTGCGTGTGTGTATGCATGTGTGTCTTATAGCACGATACTATGAATGAATAAGTATGAATGCTTTCTTAGGAAGATTAAGTTAGAATGAATGTCAATAGTAAGGTTTAGTTTAAAAAAAAAGGCCAAATCAGTCCACAGGATCAGGAGGCTCCCATATAAAAGTAGACTTTTCGAGAAATCTTGAGTTCTACCCGGCAGAATGGTAAATTAAATATTGATGGGGACCCACGAAGAGTAGCTCTAATAAATTGTTTCTAGTCTCATGGGATTTATACATTCTATGAGATTCGGAAAGGTCATGTTCTAATAATTCATCAAAGTCTTAACCAATTTTAATGTAAATTGGTATGATTTCTGTAATTGAATACATCCAACCCAACACTTGACCCTTAATGCATTTGTTACAAATCATTTTTATAATTATAATAATAATTTAAATTTTTATATTTCGAGGCATCTTTTAACATTTGGTTTATCTCTGGAAATAAAACATTTGTCAGCATAATACGTCATTATCGTTCCAACCATGATTTTTGTAATGCCTATAAGAAAGCATTTGTTTAATAAAAACATTAAAATCTTATCTTTAAGTTTATTTAGAAATCTTCTGCTTTTATAGTACGTTGTTATATACTCGTATATATGTACATTTCAATAGAAAATAAATTAAAATAACAAAAACATTCCATTGATACTAAACATTTAAAAATATCTCTTAATTTTCGGCTCTTAAATATTTTTCTAGAATACCAGCAGTCTTTTAATAAATGCCTTACTTTTTATACCTCCCAGTAAATAAAATCATTCCTTAGAATTTTTCAATTGAAAACTAATAACACAAAATTGTATTAGAGACTTAAAGAAACCCTCAAAATACCATCATAATTAATTTATAAAAAAATAAAATAAAATCATGAACCGTCATCATCCATGATCCATGATGATATAAGATATCTTTAATATTTTTATTTTACAAATAAAAAAACATTTTCACATAACTAATCTCGTTAAAGGGTACCGCAATTTTTAACTGAATTTAAGTTTTAATGGTCAATATATTAATCTGAGCAAGCAAAATTAAGTCTCAAGAAATAAAAGAATGACGGAAAAGAATTCCATCAGACCAACAAACAGAACTATGGCATTTTCTTTTAATTTGAAGAATAAAAAAATACAGAAGCGAATATAAGAAAAGAGCAGAAAAAAAAATGACAAAAGATAAAATTAAAATCCCGAAATAATTAAATTGGATCGTCAAAGAATGTACTTTTAAGAACACGGGTCATCAGTTAATTTAGAATATTATTGTATCTTATGTCTTTGCATAGTGAATATGACAGAATTATTTTCTTGGCCACCACCAAATAAATTAAATTAAACTTTTAGCAAACATTTGATTTATATAAAGAAATATACCGAAAAGATTGCTAGATATAACGGTTTTTATAAAATAAACTAAAATAACAAGGATACTTTCAAATGTCCTTTTTGTCCTTAAAGGATAATATGCGCCATTAAACCTATGTATTTTTTGAAAGCTGGCAACACCAGCTATCTTTAAAATATAGTAGGACCAAATACGCGAATACTACTTAAAATTTAGAATCCCCAAAAATTTTTAACTTATTTGTAAATATAGGCTTAAATTTTGTAATAGTTTTTGATCAGATCATAAGTCATAGATTTTTTGATCAGATCATGATTCATACTTTTATTATAAATTTTACCATATAAAGACAATTTATCAACTTGAAATATAAGGTGTTATTACTCCTCCCTGCTATTAAATTTTATATTCCATTCAAAATAATCTTATGTTTAAATATAGTTAATAATTATATTTTATTAATAAATACAAAATATGTATAAACAAATAGTTTAATTCAATAATATAACTCACAGATACAGATATATCTAATAATTCAAATTTCAAAAACAATTTTACAATATACCAAAAATAGAATTGTATCATTTCAAAATCTAAGACGTTTCTTTCTATGTATGTAATGAAGCTAAACACCTATAAAGGCCTAAAACCAAAATTACATGTAGAATTCATTAAGATCATTTCTAACAATAAGAATATAATATGCCCTCTGCTCCAACATCTGCCTATAATATAGACAGGCTAATTAGCCCAACAGTTGAACAATTAGTATTTACAAAAACAATAAGAGGGTGGCATAAAACTTTTAGTCCTAGTAGTTAAAAATAATTTTTAAGTTGTTCGCCGATCAATAGTAAAGTTAAAGTCCTTTCGACTTTAAATTAAATACTCAACTAAATTTCATGGTTAAGCCTGGTCAAATAATAGGCGAACCTCAAATCCATCTTTATAATTTCAGGTTATTCTTTTTATTTATGATTATAAGATCTCTAATCGCTAGTCAATTATTAAATTTTGAAATTCTATTTAATTTTTGAAATCTTTTCATTTGAATTAATTGTAATTGTAAACTTGTTCCTTAGTACTGAGCATATTTAAATGCTGAGAAATTAATTTCTAAAGAAAAAATTTTTATATTTTCATTTTTAAGTTTCTTAACTTTAAAATGAACCACACACACAGTTTGAAATTTTTCGCGTTCCATCCTTATTCATTTAAAATATCTTCTTAAATCTTAAGATATTTTTATGATACTTTTGTGTACTGTAAAGAAATTAACAAGCTAATTAATCTGTTTTTTTTTAAGTTACTAAACATTTTGAAATTTTTTTGAATTGGATTGGATATAATGATACCTACTTAAATTGGATAAAATTTAATTTATAAAGTGTTTAAGGTAAAATACGAATACGATTGTGATAAACAAAAAAGCTTTAAGACATATGAAATCGTAATTATCGGAATTACTTAAAAATTATTCCCTCATATTATTTTATATTAGATTTATATACAGATTCCAATAAATAAATCTTCTTGCAATTTCATGATTCTTCAGCAAAATATAAAAACTTAAATTTATATGAAAAGAAATTTTGCTTTTGTTTTTTTTTTTTTTAATCCTCCCAAGAGACTGAATTTAAAGGAAAAAAATTTTCTTTTGATCAATTAAACCGCTTTTAAAATCAATGTGATTGTAAATAACAGTGAAAATTGATTTTCTTATTTTGATTGTAAAGAAGAAAATAATATCAAATGATTATCTTTTTATTTTTTTTTTAAAAAGTTAATAAGGTTTCCAAAACACGTATAATTTCCAACAAAAACAACAACAAAAAAAAAATTATAATTTAATATAAGTATAGATTTAAATGAATTTCGTACGTAGCATATCAATCACTATCTATTTCCTTGTAATAGATAAATCTTAGAAATAAATGTCAATAATTCACACTGTCATACTATTCATAATTTGTTCGCAATTTTTCTTCTCTCTCTCTCTCTCTCTTACAAATTCCTTTCTCCCTTACATTCTCTACTTTAAAAATAAAAAAAAAAAAGCAAAAAAAAATAAAATTTTGCAAATTCGCAATATAAAATTGTAAATTAAATCTTCCGATTAAAAAGCAAAGGGAAATTATGATAACTTGGCAAATTAGTTTCCGGTGTTGAAACGATGAAATAAAATTAAAAATGGTGGTATCTATCATCAGTAACTTGATTTCAAATTTTTCAATTTCCTTGAAAAATTTTTTATTTTCAAAAATAAATATACAAGTAAAAATAATTTTTAGTTTTGTTTTGATTTTTGTCAAAATTTATAAATATATATATGTATATATATCATTTGTGTCAAAATGTATAATTGATATAATTTTGATTTTAATTGGGGTAAATTAAAAATTATCTTACATAAACTCAGTTCTGTTAGGTGGAATAGATACCTATAAGCTACACTACTGAATCACCTATACTTAATCATTTATTTTAATTTAAGTGGTGAAAAATCACATGAATACAAACTCAAAAGTCAGTCAAAGAATTTAAGCTATATTGAATTTTACTGTAAAACAATGGTAGAACCAAGCAAAGATTTCTCTAATATAAGAATGTTATTAGGAAATAACCACTTGTAAGATATAAAAGTTGGCAAAACCTTACCAACATGTAAAATCAATATGATTTTCAAACCTCGAATTATTATAAATATTTCACGCACTAAATAATGATGGCAATGCTCAAACCTTTAAATTCATTTTATTTATATGATTAAATAATACAATACAAATATGTTTTTTACTTTTTTTATACCTGTATGACTATAGGTCAAAAGGGTATACTAAATTTGCCATAAATCCATATCCATACACTTGAGTCTACATCTACCCCACCCTCCTTCTCTGCGTCACAAACGTAATGGCAAATTTATTATACCCTTTGACTATATAGTCATACGGGTATAAAGAAAAGAGCTAAGATTTTCAAATTTTCATAAATTCGTTTTTATGCAATAGTCGTTATCGCTATTGAAATTTATGGATTTTGGCCCAGAGGTTCGAGCACCTGCCATACAACTTTTTTTTTTTATATGAGCATTTTCTCTATACCTATTGAAACTGGGTGTCTGAATTTTCCAAAAGTCGTTGAGTTTTATGGCCAAAGCTGCAATGCAAAATTTGTTGGAGTAGTGCAGTGGGTTCAAGTAGTTGCCATACAACTTCTTCTTTTATATGAGCGGTGAGGGTAATACCTAATAAAGCTGGGTGTCTGAAATTTTGCCAAAAATAGTTTAGTTTTATAGCCAAAGTTTCTGCAAAAATTTGGTTGGTCTACTGCAGTGGGTGTGAGTTATAGTCGTACAACTTCATATTCCAAATGAGCACTACTTTATACACAGTAAAGCTGAATATTTGGAATTTTGCCAAAAGTAATTAATCGGATGATATAATGCTCATATTACGGTCATACGAGTATCCCAGAGTTGACACAGTCTACTCTACTACAACCTTCCTCGTTTTTCTCTAAAACAAAAATTTAAAAAGAAAAATAATGCATTCTTCTTTTATTAGAAATGTTTTTATTTTTATTTATTAACCGAAATTAGAAAATTGCAGATTGCGCTATTATTTAGTTTAAATTTTTTTACCTACAAAAAAAAAAAATACTACTTAAAAAGATATTTTAAAATTTGGTAGTCAGTGAGTGGTGTAATGTTTTTTTATCAGAATTTTTATTTGTTAAATTTCAAAAAGGAATATTTATACAAAACGTAATTTAAAATATTCAAAGTATTAAAAAATTGTTTGAAGTAACTCGATATTGCAAAATATTTAAAACGACAGTAAAATGCTAGAAGAGATATCATACCCCAGCAAAAATACCTAAAAACAACTGTGTAATTGCAAAACCCTGTGCACTAGTTTTATAAATTATAAAATCAATATAATGTGGAATGTTAATGTCACCTTAGTTTACCATTGCTTCTTTTACAGAGTTTAATCTATTTTAATTTGTTGTTGAGTATACAAATAAATTTATGCATTAAAATTAATTATATTGCATGCTACAACTGAACGAAATACATATTTGATATCTACTGAGTTTTGTGTAAAAATATAATTTCTAAAAACAAATTATATTATCAATTTATTTTTATAAACTAATTTCATCAATTCTTTAAAAATTATGAATAATAATTTAATCCATATTTAAACGAGGAAGATTATATTTGCATTATACCCGTGCATACCCACTATGATGTATAAAATAAACCGTTATTTATTTCCCTTATGCTAATATATATATTACAAAAAAAATATAATAAAGTAAAATAGTTCAAAAAAAAATTAACTCATTATCCCCTAAACAAAATGAAACCATAAAAAAAAAAAATTTTAATTCATTATCCCATAATTTTTGGGATAAAAAAAAATTTAATTCATTATCCCATAATTTTTGCTTAAAAAAAAAAAAAACCTAAACAAAAAAAAAGAAAATTGGCCCGTCCTAAAAGTTGGTCCGAGTGATGTCCAACTTTGCCAAGTAACTTGCCTTATTACTTTACCTGCCCAGTTTTAATTTTAACCTCGTAGCTTCATTAGATTCACAGTTTTTGAATTGAAAACTTTTTATGGCAGCAACATACACATTTGAAACTTCATATAAGTGCTCGATTCATTATATAACTAACCGTGTGTAATTTTCATCCTCGTAATATAATTAGTTTTGAAGAAATTCATATTGGTGCAAAAAAGTTGTATAGCAGTTCCCCGAAGCATTGGTCCGATTTTAACCAAAAATAATAGGGAACCTAGAAATTGTCTACAAATGACTTTCTGTGAATTTCAAAACTCTAGTTTTTTTAGTTTTTGAGTTATCGTGCTGACACACGGACGGACGGACGGACAGACACACAGAGCTAGATCGATTTACTTTTCGATGCTGATCCGATAAGTACCCTTGACACTATATTTAGCTCGTCTAGATCGATGCGTTACAAACGGAGGAGCAATTTTAATATACCCGATGTCATATATGTATGCATGGGTATAAATATAAGACCAGCGCAATGAAGAAAACCTATTAGCATGTGTCGAAATATAATGTTGGAGCTTTAATGTTTATGTTTAACCTTGAAAATTGCTGATACAGGTGTGTACGTTGTCTAAGTTGCTGTTTTTTAAAAGTTAGAAATTTTTTTAAATTTTAATAGCCCTTTGAATACGGAAGGCGCAAAAATTTTTTTTGAGAAAACTTAGGTTTATTCTCAAGGATTCAAATATACGAAAAATTTCAGTTTAGTTGTGAAAATTTTCCATAGTTTAGATCTTTTGCTAGAATATTTTTATAGAATTTATCTATTAATTTTATATGAGCAAAAATGCTTAAAAATTAAGAGACATTTTGTTAAATTTCAAGAAAGCCCTTTAAAGCAAAGAAAAGCCTTTAGTACATGCTTAAAGGAGCCACAAATTCAACTATCCAGCTTTCCTGTTATAGGCAACCTGCAGATGATTAGCTTCTTTAATTATAATTAATAATATCCAATAACCATAAGAGATATAAAAAAAACACAAATATTTAACTAAAAACAACTCTAGTGCAATACCTAAAACTCCAATTTATGGTATGTTAAATAAATAGTTAAATGATTAAATTTATGAGTAATTTTAAATAAAGTACAAGAATTTTAATTACATTTATATTTGAATTTAATAACAATAATTAAAATGTAATTTTTTAATATTTTTTAATTAATCTCAATAAAAATACGAGACTTGAAGCAGAGTTAAAAGATATGCTTCTTAAATATATTGCTAATATAAAAATGTAATAAAACTAGAAATCAATAAATTATAAAATTTTATTTTAGTTGTAAACAAAAAAAAAAAAAGTTAAACATAACGTATTAACCTTGCTAGTTTTTTTTAAGATACTATCGCAATTATAAAATTCGTTAATAAATTATGATCAAATAAATATATGAGTTATAAATTATATTTTTATTATAAAATGGAAATTAAAAAAATTAAATAAAGATTTAAAATAAAACTTAAAATAAATAAACGACCATTAAATCCGGATTTAAATGCTATTAATGAAGTAAATAATTAAAATATTAAAGTTTAATGTCATGAGAATTAATTGTAAAGTTTAAAATGAGTTTAATACATTTGCTAAATGACTCATTATAATTTAAAACAAGTAAAGAAACATTAATTTGATGCAAAAGACTTAGTAATACCATACACCAGAAAAAATTAAATTATATTAATAACTAGCTAATGCGCAATGCTAATGCGCGAAAACTAACTGTGCGCGTTGATGTTAACGAAAAAAATTAACATAGAAATAAGTTATATTAATTGTCGTGCCAATATGGCAATAAACTAATTTCTATGTTAATTTTTAACTCGAAGTTTGTTAATAAAATCAAATCCGTATAACCCAACAGCAACATTTATACAAATTTTGAAGTCAATCGGTCAAACCGCTGTTATTTTAGTACAAAAAGTTTAAATAATTGCACCCCAACCTCAATTTGGCGGTACCGTTAGAGCAAAATGGTTAGCCCAGAAACACAAAACCCAAGAACCTTTGTGCATACATATTTTCATGATAATCTACAAACTGCAAACAAACAAACATTCGCTTTTATAAATAGATTTTATCTTAAATAATTTTAGAAAGACATTTTATAAATACATAACTAATGAAAAATAAATAATATACGTATATATAGCAACAGATATACTTCATATAGATTCTGAGAGGCATCTTTGGGAGACGTTATCCGAACCATAACTCCTATTCACTTAAGTTTCATGAAACATAAGTTGAAGTCTTTATCATAAATCATTCATGGAGATTATAATTTGGAAATCCGCTAGCGAATATAACGGGCATAAAGAGGAAACACTAATGAAATCTAGTTTCTACCGCCGAGTCCGGAATCAAATTTAAGACTTTTCCATCTCTAAAACTCCGATTCTGACTGCGACTCCACAGCCCTGTCTAAAACTATGTGATGGTAGAAAAAAAAAGAAGTTCTGCAAAAAAACAAAAAATCCTTCTATCCGTTTGTTCAACTGTCCGTATGTTTCCAAAAGTTCGAAAAAGCCATACATTTATAGTTTTGTAACATAATATCTCAAAATTTCAAAATCAGCTTTATTGAATACACAATAAAGAGATCTTCAACATAACAACTATAGATCAACCTTTCACACAAGACTAACTAAATTATTGTCAAAAATCTTAAGATACAGAACATAATTAGATTCAGACTATGCTTCTTACATAAAACAAAAATATATTGGATCTACTTGAATAATTTCAAAAGCAAAGATGGCTTTTGTATAAAATCGAATGCTTAAATCCTAGTTTTTTTAGTGTTTTAGTTATGAACGGAGGAACGGATATGGCTACATTGACTCAGTTTTTGATACCGATGCGACTCATACACTTGAGTATATTTCTACCTTATCTTCTACACAGCTTCACAAACGTAATGGTACATTTGCATAAAAATTCAAGAGTTGAATTTGAAATCAAGATTAGAACGTTGAATATAACTGGAGGTTGTTGGAGTCCCGAATTATTTGAAATGATCTGTTGTCGAAATATTAAGGAGAAACAATAGAAAGGTTTAACGAGTTTTACATAAAACCAGCGTTACAAAGGCTTTTAAATTAATATGTTAAGTACGTATACGTAAACAAGTTTTAAATTTAAATTGAATTTTATAGTTTGGTAGTTACTTCAACATTAAATGAATTCAAAAGAAATAAATTTAAATTACAGAACAAATAAAAATACAGACATTTGGGAGATACCACCCGTCAAGGGCAATACATAAACTCTATTTATTAGATTGTGACTTAAATCTTCTTCCCTGTTGCCATGTACCTGATTTCTTCTTCAAAAACTTAAAATCATAATTTAAATGAAGTCAATTTCGGAAGCGTTCTGTAAGTGTACCCTTCTTCATTTTTATTTTAACATTTTTAATGAGCAACTGACATGATTCAATACCATAAGTTTACAGATTGTAATCTTATAACAGAATTGATTATTCATATCATATGTATTTTAACATATTATTTATTAAATTAAAATTAATTCATTCTTAAAATAAAAAAATACATATTTAACTTTTATAAAAAGAGGTCAATAAAGTCATTACTAAAATAACCATCAGCTAAATAAATACTATAGGGTCCATTTTCCAATGTAACTACAAAAATGCAAAACATTTTTCATAATTCAAAAATAATTCAAAAACCATTTATTGTATTAATTCGTATTTATTATAAAAAAAACACACTATGAAATTCAAATTAAGTGAAAAATAAAATTATATATGAATATAAAAAATATAATATTATCACGATAATATTTTATAAAATTAATTTTTATTTTGTTTTTATTTTTAAAATTTAGTATTTTGTAACTTCCTAAAGTATCATGAAAGTTCATAAAATAAAATGCAATTTAAATACATTTTCTCCAATTTAAGTCAATTTCTTTGATAATATCTTTATCATAAATTTTTTTTTACACTTTAAAAATATTTAATTTCGAATTCATTAATCTTAGTAACACCAAACAAATATTAAATTTACTTAATTGAACCTGAAATAAAATCCGTTATTTGTTTTTAAGATTATCCATTCATCTTTTCGATTAAATTTTTAAAAAGTAAATGACAATAATACTTAATCTTGGGAACATAGTTCCTTTTAATTTTTTAACATTATATAAAAGCTGAAAATTTTTTATTTTACATAATTTTCCTAATAACAATAACCTGTTCATCTGTCCGGCTTATTTTTCATTATTTTTTTGTCTTATAGAAAGGTGGAAATCATCGAAAGATACTACACGCATTCACACTTATTTTTGACTTTAACATTCTAAAAACACCCGCCCTGTTTTAAGTTTGTGCTAATTGTTTATGATATACTGTAATTACAGACTTCAGTTTAGGTGATCTGAATTAATTGCTAATACGAAAGGCCTAGTTCTTTTAAGCCTTCGAACATTTAAATATTGTAGAAGCTTTGGCGCTTCTATGCTTATGTGACATTCTAAGCAGATTTAGTGTTTTGTTACATTTTTTTTTATTTCATTGCTAACATTAGGAATCTCTAAATTCCTATATAAGTCGGAATTTCGTACGTACCAAGGAGCACTCATTATGCTACGTAGCACTTGATTTTGAAATGTTTGAATTTTCTGAATATGTGTTTGTTTAGTGCAGCTTCAAAGTTGTATGCCCTACAACCAGATAGGTTTTATTATATGGTTATATAACAAAATTATATACTCTATTGGCAATCTAGATTTTCGATCAAGGAACTAATACACTTCTCTTAATTTGTCCGGCTTATAATAAATTTATTTAAATCGGCTGGTTGACACAGTGGTTAGAATGCTAAGTTTTCATTAGAGAGACACGGACTCGAGTCCTAGCAAAACATGAAAAAATAATACTTTCATCTAGTTTTCGATTTGACTCGCAGATATCTTTCGCCATTGTGTTTAAATTAAAAGCCATTGTTGTACCATTGTTGTAAGACTTTTATTAGTTTAAGCTCAGCTTTTATGAACAATTTCTATTTAAAACATAAATTTAAAACTTTTGACTATTGTTTTTTTTTTTGTATACAGAGTGCTCCGTAATTGATTGTCCAGCCAAGGCGTGCTATATAGGTTCTTATAAAAGGTAATATGTATGGAGGGTAAGCTGAGACTTTTCTGGTGTCTTAAATATAAAGACGTTAATAAAATTTTCATATTTTTTTTTTTAAGTTTTATTTAATAAAATGCCATATAACTCCGCTTCTAAATCTTGTACGACAATTCTGTACAATTTATTTGAAATATCAAAAATTGCATCTATTATTTTCTATCTCCTTTGGATATATTATATCTTTTATCTGTGAATCTTCGCAGACGGGGGTTTCTTTTCATGTGATTTTTAAAAAATAATTAAAACATATATTAGTTTTGAAACAAGTGGCCATACATAAAAGCAATAAGCGGATCTAAAACTATATAGTTATTTGCTTGCAAAAAAGTGCGGCTGCGGCTCTGGCCTTTAAAACCTTACATGATTTCAAAGCTTTATCACGCACTGTATCTTATGTAGTGGTCAGTTAATAGATAAATACATAAAAATATTTGATTTATTTTATTCTGTCATAATTGAAACTTTAGCAATTGTTTTTACGTCAAAATATTTTCTTTAAATCTATTTTTTTTCCTAAATTAAAAAAAAATTTTTCGTCCTTTATTCACACGTTTAAAATTTTATTTTGAAAATTAACTTTGTGGATAAAAAAAATAACCTGGATATAATAATTGTCACTTGGGTATTTTTTGGTGGAAAGTTTTCTTCATTAATGTAACGTGAGCTAAAATAAAAAAAAAAAAAAAATATGTGAAAAAATAAGAAAATCAAACTACATCTGGCATTTTTAATGCCACTGATCGCAATTTTGGTTGTTTTTCTATATACTGCAAAATGTTGATACTGTCATTATTTCTACTGTTGTTTTTGTTGTTGCCGTTTTTGTTTTTATTTTGGTAATTTTAACAAAAATCGTGCCAACTATCTTGTTGTATTGATAAAGAAGCAAAAATATTTTATTTATTTAGTTCTGTTCTATACAAGAATAATAAAATCAGCAAAATAAAAAAAAAAAAAAACAGCAACAGTAACGCGTTTAATCTACAGCAAGGTGCATTAAACTTCACATTAAAACCATGTCGAGCCCATTAAAGATCGTTTTACCAATATAAAAAAAATTAAAAAAAAAAAAAAAAATTAAAAAATAAAAATAAATTGAAACAGAATAAAGTAAAAAAATATTTAAATATACAAAAAAAAATAAAAAAAAAACACAAAATAAAACAGAACGTTTTTCTTAATGCACGATTAGTGGTGTGTGAAATTGGAAAATATCACCGTAGATTTTAATCAGGTGTCGATTAAGAAACTTTTTTTATTTGCAATTTTAAATTCTTTTTTAATTTAATTTTTTTTTTTTTCAGTTTTTTTATTAATTTTGTTTTTTTTTTTCTTTCTTAAATTAACTTCACGCTATTATTTTAACAAATCGTAGATTTACCATCTTCAGTTTGTTTGTTGGTTTGTTTCCATTGAAACATTAAACAATCTACCATTTAAATTAAAGATTAAAATGCAAAAAAAAAAAAAAATATTTAAACTAAATTAAAGAGCATATTAAAGTTCTGTATTTTGAATTGAATACTATAAAAATCGAATTTTTATGACTTTTTATTTTTTTAAATGTATAATTTTTTAAAAGGTATAAAAAATAAGCATAAAAAATTATATAAAATTAATCGATCTTTACTAACATTAAGGATTTCAATAAAAAATTAAAATTATACTCCTAGCTATTTTTTTTCAATTTAAATTGTTTAAAATGTGCCTATATAAGAGTAGTTTAACTCTGTCTGTCTGTCTGCGCATTGGCAAAACTTCTACAATCTACACTGTTTCAAATAAAATTTTAAATATGGGTAGATACAAGAAAAAAATTTAGTCCTATATTTATAAAAAAGTCTTATATTTAAATTGTTATAACAAGAGTTCAATACCTATAGTCTGATAACGGTTAAAGACTGCTGTTTTTATATGCTTTATAAATATATGGAAGTTAAATATATACGGTTACCATACGAGACTTTTATTTACAAAATTGACTTTTTTTTATGCAAAATTTAGAAAACCCTCATATCTTCTAAACGTCTATAGTTAGATCTTTAAGAATCTGCAAAAGTTTTATCAGTAAAAATTTTAGTCTCTTCCTAAAAATGAAAATAAAAGGAATAAGAATCTTTAGAAATAAAAATATTTTTTGCAATTTAATCTCGGGTATTTTTTGTATTTTGTACGGTATTATGGATAGATTGTTCAGATTGTTTTATTTAAATCTGCACTTAATTTATTTGTTCCGATATCAACTTGGATTATCCAAATGGGCAGTGAAGTTGAAGTTAAAGATGCAGGCCATGCCAATATTAATATTCGTTTAATGTGCTGCTTAGGTCTTATTCAAATTTAGACTCATATACATATATCTGTTGAAACTGGGTTTCTCCCAAATTTTTCCAAAAGTAGTTTAGTTTTATGGCCAAAGTTTCTAGAAAATTTGGTTGGTCTACTGCAGTGGGTTCGAGTAGCTGCCATACAACTCCTCTTTTTATATGAACATTACACTACACCTAAAGAAGCTGGGTGTCTGAAATTTTGCCAAAAAAAGTTTAGTGTAATGACTAAAGTTACAGAAAAATATGGTTGGTCTACTGCAGAGGGTTCGAGTAGCTGCTATACAACTCCTTTTTAGCACATTTTCAAAAATATTTGTAAAAATGTGCCAATATATCTTCACTCTGTCCGTCCGTCCGTATGTAAATACAAAAACATTTACACCGTTTGAAATATAGTAAAAAAATTTTAACCATAGGTAGGTATTGCAAAAAAAATAATTTCGTAGAAGAAATTTTTTCTTTAGTCCCACCCTTTACGGAACTACAATTTTTTTTTACAAATATACTAAATTTAAAGCTGCAGTATTATATTTCAACATATGTTAAAGGTTTTTCTTAAATTTAAAAGGGGTCTTTCAAGTTGAAGAAATTGTCTCTTAGTTTTGACAACTTTTGCTTAGATAATAAAATTTTAGGTAAAATTCCAAATTTTGGTGGAGTTCAAAACTTTAATGTTTTTATAAAACCGTAACTTATTCACCAGTGTATATTTTTACAAAATTAAACGTTAACATTGAAGCTCCAACATTATATTTGGCACTTGTTAACAATTTTTCTTGAGTGCATTGAGATTATATTCTAAGTATCTATCTATTGATTTCACTATGTGCTAAAATGTGCTTTTTAAAAACCCTAGGTTTTTTTCATCACTTGTTTTATATGAGCATTACTCTACACCTAATGAAGCTGTGTATCTGAAATTTTTCCAAAAATAGTTTAGTTTTATGGCCAAAGTTTCTCCAAAATTTGGTTGATCTACTGCAGTGGGTTCCAGTACGTACCAGTATATGAGCATTATTGTTATTATGGTCTTAATCCATATAAAATTTAAACATGAGATAGTACTATGCCCTACAACATGTAGAAACGTCTTAGAATTTCAATAGATACAATTCTTTTTGTTTTATATTTTAATAAAATCTGTATTTGAATTATATGGTATTCTATATCTGCGAATTATATTATTGAATTAAATTATTTGTTTATAATTTATATTTGTATGTATTGATATATTAATGTATTTTTTTGTTAAAGTATATAATTATTAATTATTGATTAAGCCATTAATTTGAACCCAATGGTGAGTGCTAGCTGAGTCGAGTTAAAAACTAGATAAAAGTTTTTTTCACTTTCACTAGGATTGGTACCCAGGACTCTCGCATGAAAGTCAGCACTCTAACCATAACCATCTTAACATAAATCTTAACTTCTTTTAAAAAAATTTCAGTGCCCAACTTTATTACGAGTTATGCTGATAAACGAGGAAGTTTTATCGCATATAACTACTCGAACCTGCTAATCAACCTACTTAAATTTTAGTCGTGAAACCAGGAACATATAGTACACCTTCAGAACTATGTTTAAATAAAATATTATTAGTTCCTTTTATAATAGGTACACAAGTAAACTTTAAATGTAACTATCATTATGACTAAAAATTGAGTTTAAATCATTTTTAATTATAAGGCATATTAAATCAATTAATATTTACAAAATAAATATATATATATTTTGGTTTGTATGATTCATTTTTTTTTAGATTAAAATTTTATTTAATATGCCAATTAAAAAATATTTTAGTAATAATTGGTTTATTTGTTTTAAATAATTTAGTCACCTGTTGAAACACTTTTACTTTAAAAGAATAAGACAAAAACAAAAAGAAACGCAGGAATATTAAGATAAAATGACCTTCTTTAAAAAAATACACGCAATAAATTTTATGCAATATCTTGTAAATCCAGTTTATATATTTTTTCTAAAGCAAGCTTTATTTAAACATTGGAAATAAAAAAAAAAAATTTTTATTTTTTTAATAATTACATTTAAATTTAATATGATATTCCATTTTGATTGCATAAACAAATACAACCAAAATTTATTTCAATTAAATATCGAAATTTGAGAAAACATCTAAAAGAATACATTTTATTTTTCATTAGGTAAATATATTTGAATAAAGCTAATATCAAGATAAAATATAAATACATATTTGCATTATGGTAATAAATTA
Organism: Dolichopus griseipennis; assembly: GCA_963082915.1. Lineage (NCBI taxonomy): Eukaryota > Metazoa > Arthropoda > Insecta > Diptera > Dolichopodidae > Dolichopus > Dolichopus griseipennis. The sequence continues at coordinate 308,944,289 of OY720441.1, forward strand.
GTTGAAATTCATTACAACATACACTGAAATCTTACAAAAAAAAATTACACGAAAAAATCTAATAAAAAACTACTACTGTTAGTATTATTTTATTGCTACCGTTGCTGTACCATTTATTGCAAAAAAAAACAAAAACCAAAATACCTAAATACAGTTTTATTAGTCGCATATGGTACGACATCTATTGACAAAATTATCATTGACACCATCTATCGCCTCTTTTAATTATGTATGTGGGAATGTTAAAATTGAACATTACAAAAAAATTTTAATAAATATATATATATATATATAAAATAAAATATTTTTACAATTTTATTTTTTAAATATTTTTTTTTCTAATTACCATTTAATATAATATACATTTTGCTTCATATTATATGAAGTGATAAAGAACTAGTGTTGCCATAGTTCTTTTAGAAATGCTTTATAATTTATATTAAGTTTTTTTTGTTTTAAAACTATAACTAGCTTAAAAAAATAATAATAATAATGCTCTGTTCTTTCTGAGCCAAAATTAATTTTAGAAGTGCAAAATATTAAACATATGTTTAACATAATAAATATATTTAGTTGCAAGTTCTTGTTATAAAGAATCCCGGCTAAATCAACAAAATTATACCTGTCAATTAATTTTTTGCAAAATATTTGTATTAAATAAAATATATATATATACATAAGTTAGTTGAATCTAATTGAATAATAATTGAATCTCTTGTGGTAGGTTTATGTACCTCTACTTCCGGAAGCCACACAAAAAAAAATTGGCATTTTTGTTCGCCAGCAAAAAAGAATCTACTGGCATTTTGTAACCGTAGTGGAGTATTCTTAGGTAATAATTTAAATGATTTTTATACGGAAACACCTGCAGATCAACTTGTAGAATGCATTGTAACGATATTGTGTAGATGCCCAATTGAGTAACACATCGATGTGTAAACAAATATGGACGCCTGCTTGTTCAGTTCGACTAAAATTTGTTTGTGGTTCATCACCTATTGCATTCCAATTCTTAAAATGGTATGACCCGTCGTTGGTATAACAAATCCGGAAACATAATAAAATTAAAAAATTTTTACTCGGTTCGCCGTTAAACGGCGTAGATTGTTAGATCTGTGTCGATAAAAAGTAAATCTATTCTATTTGTATTGAATAAATTTGGGTTATGACACTTTACTGAAAAAAAACATCTGAAAAAAAAAAATTACTAATCTTTAAAAAAACAATCCCGAACAGTAAAAAATCCCGCAAAATTAATATCCAAAAAAAGTTGGAAAAATAAAATCCCGAGCAAAATAGGAACTCGAAATAAAAATCTCAAAAAAAAATCTTGAATTAAAATTATTTGTTTTTAATAGCGTCAAAATTCAGCCGCCGAAATTATTTTTATTTTAATCATCTGGTAACTCTTTTATACGTAATATATTTTACGTTAAAATAATTCCAAGTCTAAAGTCCTTTCTAATTCCCAAAATTTAGTCAAAATATGCCAGCTTACTTAACTCAAATTCTCTTACTATTTTAATTATTAATACTAATCGTAGTACCTACTAGAGATTTTTATTATATTCATTTCTGTTACATCATTTTATTTAACATCTGGTAACACCCTAATCCATCAGATAAAATTTAACTTAATGCAATTTTATGCGTTTGTTTTTTATGTTTTTTAAATTTTTAATCAAAGCATTTCATTTATTAACATAAATTTTTCAATTGCACCTGTAAATTTACAACATATAATATTGAATAATAGTAAGTATATACAGGTACCTGTAAATGATTTTCTTTATATAAATTTTTTTTTGTTTTGATTATTTTATTTTGAATTTTTTGCTATATTATTATAAAATCAAATATTGAATTAAATAACCTCTATAATTTGTTTTACTTCACATTTTTTTTTTTTTAATCCTTTTGTGTCTGTCAGTTTGTTTTTGTTGTTTATTTTCATTTATAAATGACACTTTAAACCCGCCTTTAAAATTAAAAATAATAAAAAAACAAATAAATATAAATGCAATTTTTTTTAATAGTTTTTTAACAAGATAAGACATAATATTTATTTCACATTCATAAAATTACTTTAACATTATCAACTTACATGAATATAATTAACTTTTCTTAAATGATGCAAGAAAAACCAATAAACTGGAAAAAAAATTAACATAATTTAAATGTTGATTAACATGAATTTAAAAACTTTAAAAAAATATTACTAAAATGCATTTAAATATGAAAAAAAAACAATTTTTTAATTGTATTTTAATTAAAAAATTAATATAAAAAATATATATATGTACATTCCATATAATAATAATTATTTAATAATATTATATGCGGGCTTACTTCCGAATAACACCTTCAAAAAATTAAATTGCTTTATACTTGATGGACGAAAATTTAATCTTATTTTGTTTTAGACTTTTTGAGACCCTATATGAATAAACGCGTTTTTTTAGCACATTTTCAAAAAATTTTGTAAAAATGTGCCTATATAGTTTCACTCTGTCCGTCCGTCCGTCCGTCCGTCCGTCCGTCCGTCTGTCCGTATGTTTACAAAAACTTTTACACCGTACTAAATAGAGTAAAGAAATTTTAACCATGGGTAGTTTTTGCAAAAAAAATAATTTCGTAGAAGAATTTTTTTCTGTAGCCCCACCTGTTACGGGGCTACAGTCCCCCAAAGTTGGAAAAAGCCCTATATTTAAATTGTTATAACAAAAATTCTGTTAGATATATTTTCAATCTGACGGCAAACGATAGCTGGTTTCATAAACTTTATAAATATTTCAAAGGCAAATATTTAGGGTTACCATACGGTTCTAAAATTTAACATTACACAAAACTCAATTTTTGCAAAATTTTTGACCACACATATCTTCTGAACGATTCAAGTTAGGGTCTTGAAATTTTGGGAGAAGTTAGATACTAAGAAACTAGTAGGAGTCGGTTAACAAAATTTTTTTGTCAAGCCCTTTATTTAGGAGCTAGAAGGGCTCGAAAATTGAAATTTTGCTATTTTTAAACACCTGTAACTTGAATACCTGTCCAAATTTTTTTTTAGTGATATACAAAATTCAAAGCTCTATAATTATATTTCAACATGTGTTAAATGTTTTTCTTAATTTTGAAGGGTGACAAAGCTACAGCCCCTGCAAATTCCAAAAAAGCCCTATATTTAAATTGATATAACAAGAGTTCTGTTAGGTTTATTTTCAATAAAAAAACGGTAAAAGAGAGCTGCTTTTATAGGCTTTATAAAAATATGTCGCTTAAATGTATAGGGTTGCCATACGGTACTAAAATTCACCATTATATAAAACTCAATTTTTGCAAAATTTTTGGTCCCATATATCTCCTAAACGGTTTAAGATAGGATCCTGAAATTTTGGGAGAAGTTAGATCCTTAAATATTAGTAGGAGCCTGTTAATAAAATTTTTTTGTCAAGCCCCCTGTTTAGGAGCTATAAGGACTCAAAAATTTAAATTTTGCTATTTTCAAGCACCTGTAACTTGAATACCTGCCCAATTTTTTTTTTATTAATATACAAAATTTAAAGACCGAACATTATATTTTAACATATGTTAAAGGTTTTTCTTAAATTTAAAAGCGGTTCCTTAAATTGAAGAAAGTGTCTCTCAGTTTTACCCATTTTTTCTTAGATAAATTTTTGTGGAATTCACAATTTAATTCCTAGAACCTAAAAAAATGGAGGGGGACGGAGGGGGGTGGGAGGAGTTAGATGAAGTTAGATCCTTGAGAAACTTGGCAACCTTCCCCAGTGAAGGGCTATAACAACTTTCAATTAAAAACTTTACTATTAGCAGTAAATTTTATAAGTAAGCAGTAACTATTTCCAAGTAAATATTTCCAAAGTTAAACTCAGTATAATACAATATAAATTTGAAAATGTGCTTTTTTAAAAACCCTTGGTTTTTTTTCATCACTTGTTTTTTAATCCGAGCAGAGCTAGAACTGTCAAGAAAATTATCGTGTTTTTTTTGTTCTTAAAGCTCACAGCTTGTGATTCGTGTTCTTTTTTTTTAAATCAGAACGGGGTCAGAGGGTGCTCTACGTGCTCAATAAAAATATTTCGAGTAGGCGGAACAAAGTAAAATACAGAGACATTTTTACGTTTAAGATTATAATTGTAAAATAAAAGTCAAAATGTTTTGTTTATTTAAGGTTGTCCATTATTAATTTAATTTTAATAATTTATTTTGTTGTAATAATATGTTGACAATTTAAAACGTAACTAAAATAAAAATGACAGTTTTTTAAAATCGTGTTTTTTTATTAAATTTAAGTGCTCTGAGTGTACTTTGTACATGCCCTGCTCGGAGCTTGCTCATTTTGTTCAGATCATTCTCAGATTTTAGCTTCAGATTTAAAAAAAAAACGCCTTAAGTAACAAAAAAATTAACAAACATTTTTAAATTAAGGCTAATTTTCATTACAGCAATTTACTGGGCAACAGCAATTTACAGCAATTTATTTTAAAAGTTAGAGCATAGGCAGAAGATTCAAAAATACTATTTGTGCGACAAAGAAAAAACGATAAATTACTGGGAGAAACATCCATAATCCTTAGACAAGTATTGAGAGAGTGCCATAATCCTTGGCAAAAAGATGTTCTCTAAGGTCTTTTTCCTATAAAGTTGCTACTACATACAAAAAAAAAGTGTATTCTACACAAAAATTTTTTGCGTAGAATTTTAATTAATTTTAAAAAATATTGAAATTCCATTTAAGCTCCCATATCTTGGAAACTAGAAGAGACCTAGCTTAGCTCCCATACACAAAATTTATCTACTCATAAGTAGGCAAAATTTTCTCATGAAAACCTGCCTTTAAACTATGAAATGAATTTGACATTAAACTATGTCGGAAAATTTTAAATTAGTACTACAAGCTATTCGATTGTCTAAATGAATTTTTTTAATAATATATTTACAATTTAATTATATGTATTTTGAAAAGCCTTTACCTTATTTTTATAAATGCTCTAAAATATTTTCTAACAAAATGTCACATGCCAAATGTCACCCATCGTGTATTTCATGAATTTACCTTATTAATTCATCAGCCGTCGCAGTAGTCTTGTTTCAAATAAAATTTTATTATATAATTTTTCATCTAAATATATATAGCTACATGTGTATAAATTTATTAAAAATCGGACTTAAGAAGATACTGTGCAGGTTATCTTAATAGAACATACTTCATAAATTAAAACTAAAAATTTATTATAATTAAATTTTCATTCATAATGAATGATGAATTGATAAAATACATAAATTATAATATTATCATTTAATTTTATATATTTATCTCATTATGAAATACTATATAATATTAAAAATGTGCTTTTTTAAAATCCTTCTTTTTTAGGCTTGTTTTAATTAAAATTTAAAACACTTTGCACAAGTTTCGATTATGAAACTCAATTAGTTTTAGCAAATTTATAAACAAGCCCATCAAAAACCCATCATTAAGTAAAGAATTTATAATTTTTAAGATGCATCAAAAATATTTTACGAATATTTGTTACAAAATTATACATGTATTTACTTAAAAGGCAAAATATATTTTGACACGTCTTATTTAAAAGAATTGCACTATGGTAACACAATTCAATTTTTGATTGTAAATTTATTATTTTCTTTTAAGACAATTGAGACAAACTTTTGCGTTTTCTTTTGTTATTTTTATATTTCATTAAAATTGTTTATATACATTTGATCAAATTATCAGTATTTGCTACTTTTGATTTAAATAAAAAAAAAATTTTCAATTATTACATTGTCATTCAAATAAAAATAAAATTAATTTTAATTTTCAAAATAAATTAAGTTTCAGAATTAATTTATATTTTGAAACATAATAATATTTAATATTTAATTCATATATTACATGTAATTACAATTATTTAAGGTTATAATTTATTATAGAAAATAAATTGTAAATTAAATAATTAATATAAAATACAATAAACAGTGATAATTAATATTTATGTAAGTATATATAAAATATATTAATTTATAATATAATTAAAAGTAAATAATTACAAAAGCATAATTACTGAAACAAACTTAAAAGGAAATTATTATTTCCATACTAATAAAATATACCTATATATATTTATATTTTGGTAATTTTAAATGACATATACATGTATAGACTGAAATGTTCAGATAATGCAGTAAGACAAAAAAGATTGATTAAATTTTTTTTACAAAGAAAAGGAAAACAACAATTAAAAAAAGAAAACGTAAATATAAAAAGGTAATTATTAATGAAATAAAATTTTAAAGGAGGAAGAGTGTAGTAGAATAGAGTGTGTCAACTCCTGGATACCCGTATGACCGTAATATAAACATTATATCATCTGGTTAATTACTTTTGGCAAAATTTCAAACATACAGCCCTAGTTTAGTGCTCATATAAAAGAAGAAGTTGTATAGCAGGTACTCGAACCCGTGGACTAAAATGGCTGGATTTAAATAGCGATGACGGCTATTGCATAAAAACGAATTTGTGAAAATTTCAAAATCCTTGCTGTTTTATTTTTTTGAGTTATCGTGCGAACGGACGGACATACATAGCTAAACGATTTATTTTTCGATTCTGATCCGAACCATACACTTCAGTCTATATCTACTCTACCCGTCTCTGCGTCACAAACGTAATGGCAAATTTAGTATACCCTTTTGAGTAATAGTCATACGGCTATAAAAATTATTAAGTTCGTGTAAGAAAGTTTTTTATGTGAAGATTATAGTTTACTGTTTAAAAAGATTAGATCAAATATTTGATCAATTATTAGGATTAAACAACAGTTGACAAAGAAAATGATATTCAAAAACAAAATGAAAAAAATCTAAATTTATAATCTTGTGAATTAGATCCGATACCTCATTTTGTATAGACATAAAACTTATTATATATTTTTGAACAGCGTCACCTGAGTCGACTGAGCGATGTCCGTTGGTATCCTTTACAATTAAAAAAAAAAATAATGGTACTTTGATTAAATTTATATTGTACTAAAGATGAAAGAAAAGTGGGGATTACCAATAGGCCAAATCGAACCATGGGTTCGGATCCTGGAAGCTTTGCTAAAACCAAAGTCCAAAGAGCATATCTTTGAAACTATCAAATTTGGTGCTATCAAATTTTTCGAGTTTCCTTTGTGTTCCTAAAATTCGGAATGAATTGCAGTGGTGGTTAGGGTATCTCCAAAATTATTCTATCCAGTTCGATTATATTTTATTTTAGATTTGATTTTTAAAATCGTACATTATTAAAACCCAATTTGTCCTTATTTTTATAAATTCATATTTATCTATCAGGAAAAAATCAAATATTTTATATTATTAATTAATTCTTATAGAGATATGAATTTTGATTAAAACAATGTCTATCATAGAACCTATTGTATGGGAAACATATGATACTGTTGATATTCGTGATATATATCATGAAAATATTGAGGGTCTTGCTAAATTTGTATTTGAATGTCAATTAGATGATTTACTATTGCATCCAAAAATGAAAAATGAAAACAATGAAGTATATACAAAAATGTATGAATACCTTTTAAAACAGGGACAAAGTTTAATAGCATTTGATAGAGAAAAAGAGAAAGTGATTGGTGTTATAGTCTGCTTAATAATGACAGACGGTTTCAAAACATGGTATAAAAATTTAAATTTTTTCTTTGATTTTCTTAATTCCAATAATACAAAAATTTTTTAATTTTGAAGGTCAAATTTAAGATTACAAGCATCGGAAAATGTGCGTCACAAAACTTTTTTTAATCTTTTTTATATAATGGCTTGCCAAGCTCATGGACTTCAACCACCTGGAACCCCAATGGACAGTGTTCATGTATTTCGTATAGCAGTACCAAAATGTAATAAAGGTAATAACTGGAAACCGAGACTGTTAAATGCAGTTATAAAAATGACAGCAAATTTAAAAATTCCATGTGTTACATATGTAGGCTTTTCAATAAATGATCAAATTCGAGCTGAACGTGCTGGTATGCAAGAACAATTAAAACTTTATTATTCACATTATGTTGATCCTGATACAGGAAAACGACCATTTCTCTTAACTAAAAGGGATGAACTTTGTGTTATTTTTTATAGAAGAGCTGTTGAAAAAGTAACACCTTATTACAAAATTTCTGATGAATGTAAAGTTACTAAAAAAAGACCTAAAAGTTCAAGAAGATATTATAGAAATGATTTGCTAACCGGAAAACATTAGTAATGGAAATAATAAAATTATCAAATAAAACTTATCAAGAGTTTTAATAAGTTTGAACGACTAATAAAACGTAAAATGTAAAAAAGGGGAAACAATTATTTATTTTTAATTATTTATTTTGTTATATAAAAGTATAAAATATCTTAATATAGCTACTTCATTATTGGTAAAATAAAAATAATTTATTCTAGTTTAAAATGTAATTTTGTTTCACTATCATTACTTTCATAAGATAAAGTGTTTAATTCAACGCAATCTATACTTTACTTTTAAATTTTAAAACTTTCAATTTCTAAAATCATGGAATGGAACAACATCAAAACAAATTACTAACCGTTAAAATTATTGAACATAATATTAATTCGAATAATGAACAGCGACCTAAGTGAAGTTCCAAATGTTACGGCCACCTTTGCGGAGAGCGGTCATGAAAATTACACACGGTTAGTTATATAATAGGACCAGTGCTTTTATAAAGTTTTAAAAAACCCAAGGCTTATATTCAGGTGAGCTGCGATACAAAGTTCTCAATTCGATAACTGTGAATTCAATGAAACTAAGAGGTAAAACTTAAAACTAAGTAAGTTGTTTGGCAAGTTTAGACATTACATGGACCAAATTTTAGGATGGACCAATTTTTTTATTTTGTTTTGCTTTTACGGTTTTTTGTTAAACCAAAATTATGAAGGGTTTGACCCACCCTTGTCTTTTATTATTTTATTTTTTTATATTACTTTTTTGAATAGTTGTGAAATAGTTGTAAACTGATTTTGCACACAATGTGCCCATATAGTTTCACTCCGTCTCTCCGTCCGCCCAGTTTTTAACTACAATTAACTAAAAAATTTAGCAACGTATTGCAATAAAAACAATTTTATGTTAAAACTTTTTCCTGTAGTATGTACGAAGTACGAAGCTACAGCCCCACAAAGTCGCAAAAGGCCCCATATTTAAAAAGTTATAACAAGAGGTATATATTAAAACTGAAAGCAGTAAAAGACAGCTGCTTTTATAACAGAGTACGATATGCAGGCTTTGTGAAAGTCATATGCTTCTTCAGGGACTGAAAAAGAAAAAAAAAATAAACCTAATTAAATTTGTGTCCTGCGATTAAAATTAAATTTGAATGGTTTTTATTTTTTTAGTGCAGAAATATACATATAATAATAATTAATTAAATTTGAATAGTTTAAATGTGTTCTATCTGTATGTTTATTTGCAGGGCTACAAATGATATAATCGTGCTAATATTTGTAAACCCTTTGTACAATGTACAATCTTGACAGTATTATATGGGAATATAGAGTTTCAATAAAATGAGTAGCACTGAATCATAATTTAAAAACCCATTTTGCTAATTGAAAGAGTACATTTTTAGATTAACTTTAAATAATCGTTTTACGTAAAAAGTCAAGACCGAATACCGAAATTTTTTGTCAAGGTGATTCTAAAATCGGTTTTCGAACGATATGTTGGAGCGTTTATAAAGTTAAAGCTCATATACGCGTAAATGAATTAAAGAAAATTTTCAAGTACATAATGTCAAATACATCAAATAATATAAGAAAATATTTATATACTTTTCATTTTTTTATTTTATTATTTTTTTTAGTTATGTCTAATATTTTTTTATTTTTTAACTTTTGTTATCTTTTTCTTTGAATTCCTATTTGATCTTTTAAAATTAAATATCTTCTACTTATTAATAATACATTATTAAATTATTTTCAGTAAAATTTATTAATGAAACAGTGTATTCAAACTCAGATATTATGATTGAACCTGTAGTATGGGAAACATATGGTAATGTTGAAATTCGAGAACTTAGTGGTGAAAATATCAAACCAATCACACAATTTGTTATCGATTGCCAGCACGATGAACTTCCCTTACATCCAAAAATAAGACAAGAAATACATGCAATTTATACTGATTTTTATAATTATATCTTGAATAAGAAAGAAAGTTTAATAGCAGTTGATCGTGAAAAAGGAGAGCTAATTGGAGTCATAGTATGCTTGACAATGACAGAATATATGAAGACATGGTAAATATTATTTTAAGTACAGTAAAATTTTATGTTTAATAAAATGTTTAAGGTTAAGTTTAAAACAAATCGCACAAGAGCCACGTATTAAAACAATATTTAATTTGTTTTATTTAATGACAACTGAAGCGCATGCTTTGCAACCTCCGGGTACACCCATGGATAGTGTTCTAGTTTTTCGAATAGCAGTACCCAGACAGCAAAAAGGAAATAATTGGAAGCCAAAATTGTTAAATGCTGTAATGAGAATGACTTCATCTTTTAAAATTCCATGCGTAACGTATTTAGCATTTACAGTCAATGATCAAATTCGAGCCCAACGTGCTGGTATGATAGAACAAAATAGAATTTATTACCTACAATATGTTGATCCAGAAACTTTCAAACGACCATTTGTTCTTAATTCAAATGAAGAATTATGCGTTATCTTTTACAGAAGAAATGTCGAAACTCTAATACCATTTTATAAAATAAAGGGCCACTGCATAATACAGAAAAAAGTTAAAAGTTCTAGAAGATATTATAATCCAAATTATATATTAAGAAAAGGTGATGTTCATTTTGCAGAATTTGTGCGTAAATTTCGTAAATTAAACAACATCATATCAGAAAATAAAAAAGATGAAACAGAAGACAAAATGACTGGAAACTACAAGAAAAATGTTGCAAGTTTGAAAACTGGCGAACGCAAGCAGTAATAAAGTTTTGAACTTGAATTGAATGAAAAAAAAAAATAAAAAGGGAATCAACATGATCAGGAAAAAATGTTGATTCTTTATTTATAGTTTTTATTTCATTTTATACAATAATTGTAGTACCTACATCAAAAAAGTGTATTAAAAATTGGGTTGAAATGAAAAAAATTACTATAAAAAAATTCTAAAAAATATTTTACACAAAAATTTAACAATCTGTAAATGTAAGAACTATTAAAAATAATTTAAGTTATTGTTACAATCATTAGTGAAATAAAAGTAAAATCAAACTGTTGTTGAATTGACTTATAAATTTTATTTTAAAATTAATTTTAGTTGCTGTTGCTTTATATCCCCATCTAAAATCCCTCTAAATTACTTTTCTTACATCAATATTATAACAAATTACCGAAACCAACCAAACTGCTATATAAACGTTAAATCAGATTATCAGAACTCAAAATTGCCTGTTCTTTAGTGAAATTGCTTGTACAAGTATATAAAATAAAACTCGGAAAAAACGGAGTTTTTCACAAAGATCAATTTTTTGCAGGACGGGAGTGCAACAGACCCATAGGTATTAAGGCCAGAACTTGAAATCATGGATTGTAAATATCTACATATTATGTGATACTTAACAAAAAAAAAAAAAAATCAATTACAACACGAAGATTAGACATATTATGTATCACTTTGTATTAATTTTGTATTATCTAGACCCTGTCGCACCAATCACTTACCAGTAAATCTTATTTGAGAACAAAGTTTTATTAAATTTGATTCGTAAAAAATCTAATAGTAAAAAATTATTTGATTAATGATATGTTGCACCAACACTCAACATAGGGCCCTGTTAAAAGCACTCATCATTGATTTCCATTTAATAGAACTGTTCGAATATTTAAGAAACGAAAAGTTATTTTTACCACATTTTCAAAAAATTTTATAAAAATGTGCCTATATAGTTTCACTCTGTCCGTCCGTCTGTCTGTCCGTCTGTCTGTCTATCCGTCTGTCCGTCCGTATGTTTACAAAAACTTTTACATCGTTTGAAATATAGAAAAGAAATTTTAACCACGAGTAGGTATTACAAAAAAAATTATTTCGTAGAAGAATTTTTTTCTGTAGACCCACCTGTTAGGGAGCTACAGCCCCCCAAAAGTTGGGAAAATCCCTATATTCAAATTGTTATAACAAGAGTTCTATTAAGTGTATTTTCAATCTGAAAACGGCAAAAGATAGCTGGTTTTAAAAAAATGTTTAGGGTTGCCATACGGTACTAAAATTTACCATTATGCAAAACTCAATTTTTGCAAAATTTTTGGCCACACATATCTTCTAAACGGGCCAAGCTAGGGTTTTGAAATTTTGGAAGTAGTTAGATCCTCTGAAATAAGTAGAAGTCGGTTAACAAATTTTTATTGTCACGTCCCCTGTTTTGCAGCTATAAGGGCTCAAAAATTGAAATTTTGCTATTTTTAAACACCTGTAACTTGACCAAAACACCTGATCCAAATTTTTTTTTAGTAATATACAAAATTCAAAGCTCTATAATTATATTTCAACATGTGTCAAAGGTTTTTCTTAATTTTGAAGGGTAACGAAGCTACAGCCCCTGCAAATTCCAAAAAAACCCTATATTTAAATTGATATAACAAGAGTTCTGATAGGTGATGATCGAAAAACGGTAGAAGAGAGCCGCTTTTATAGACTTTACAAAAATACTTCGCTTAAATGTTTAGGGTTGCCATACGGTACTAAAATTTACCACTGTGCAAAACTCAATTTTTGCAAAATTTTTGGTCCCACATATCTTTTAAATGGTTCAAGCTAGGGTCTTGAAATTTTGGGAGAAGTTAGATCCTCAGAAATTAGTAGGAGTTGTCAATCCCCATGTTCAGGAGCTATAAGGGCTCGAAAATTGAAATTTTGCTATTTTTAAACACCTGTAACTTGAATACCTGTTTAAATATTTTTTCCTTAATATACAAAATTAAAAGGTCTAACATTATATTTTAACATATGTTAAAAGTTTTTCTTAAATTTAAAAGGGGTTCTTTAAATTGAAGAAAGTGTCTCTCAGTTTTAACCATTTTTGCCTAAATAGTAAAATTCTAAAAAAAATTCCAAATTTTGGTGGAATTCACAATTTAATTCCTAGAACCTAAAAAAGTTTGGGGGAAGGGGAGTAGTGAGCATTATATCCTTGAGAAATTGGGCAACCTTCCCCATAGAGGGGCTACTAGGACTTAAAAATTTACTGTTTTTATAGGTAAGCAGTAACTTAGTCACCAACGTATATATTCCCTAAATTAAACGTTAATATTGAAGCTTCAACATTATATTCCGAAAAAAAAATTAGTATGAAACACTATATTATTTTGAAAATGTCCTTTTTTAAAAACCCTTGGTTTTTTTTCATTACTTGTTTAACAATAATCTGATTACCGACATTATCTAAAATGCATAAATCAAAATATTTCAAAAATTTTTCTCTTTTAAAATTAAATAAAAACGAGGAAGAGTGTAGTAGAGTAGACTGTGTCAACTCTGGGCTACCCGTATGACCGTAACATATACATTATATCATCCGGTTAATTACTTTTGGCAAAATTTTAAACATTCAGCTTTATTAGGTGTAGAGTAATGCTCATATAAAAGAAGGAGTTGTATGGCAGCTACTCGAACCCTTTGCAGTAGACCAACCAAATTTTGCAGTAACTTTGACCATTACACTAAACTATTTTTGGCAAAATTTCAGACACCCAGCTTCATTTGCTGTAGTGTAATCCTCATATAAAAGAAGGAGTTGTATGGCAGCTACTCGAACCCTCAGCAGTAGACCAACTAAATTTTGCAGTAGCTTTGGCCATTACACTAAACTATTTTTGGCAAAATTTCAGACACCCAGCTTCATTTGGTGTAGTGTAATCCTCATATAAAAGAAGGACTTGTATGACAGCTACTCGAACCCTCAGCAGTAGACCAACTAAATTTTGCAGTAACTTTGGCCATTATACTAAACTACTTTTGGCAAAATTTCAGACACGCAGCTTCCATAGGTATAGAGTAATGCTCATATAAAAGAAGGAGTTGTATGGCAGCTATTCGAACCCTCTGCAGTAGACCAACCAAATTTTGCTGTAACTTTGGCCATTACACTAAACTATTTTTGGCAAAATTGCAGACACCCAGCTTCATTGGGTGGAGAGTAATGCTCATATAAAATAAAAAGCTGTATGGCAGCTACTCGAACCCAATGCAGTAAACCAACCAGATTTTGCAGAAACTTTGGCCATAAAACTAAACTACTTTTGGAAAAATTTCAGACACGCAGCTGTAATAGGTACAGAGTAATACTCAATTTAAAAAAAGAAGTTGCATGGCAGCTACCCGAACCCATGGACCAAAATGGCTGGATTTAAATAGCGATGACGGCTATTGCAAAAAAACGAATTTGCGAAAATTGCAAGATCCTAGCTCTTTTAGTTTTTGAGTTATCGTGCGGACCGACGGACAGACGGGAGGACAGACGGAGGGACATACAAAGCTAAATTCATTTATTTTTCGATTCTGATCCGATCCATACACTTGAGTCTATATCTACCCCTCTCCTTCTCTGCGTCACAAACGTAATGGCAAATTTATTATAACCTTTGACTATATAGTCATACGGATATAATTAACTTAAATGTTTGGTGGGTCATAAGATCCTAAAGATTTTTACTGTTATATAACCCAAAGCTGGTGGGATATATTGCTCTACAATTTTAGGTGAACCATTAAATCCTAAATTAAAATATTGTTCAAATATTGTTCTGAGAATATATCCCACAGTCGGTGGGACACATTACCCTAAACGAAATTTAGGATTTACCCTGGCCACATAGCACGTCGCCGCAACTAACTTCAATTTTATTTATGCTTTTTAATTTTATATTAAATTCCTATATAAAATAACTTAAGGATTTAAATTTGTATTACTAAAGTTGGTTGCATGGATTACTATTGGTTGCATTGATTTTCTGTTGTTTTATTACTTGTTTAAAATAATTTAAGTCAAAATATTATTTTTTAATTAATCAAAAAATACTTATTAATTTATTTTTATTATTACTTTTTATTTGGTATTTTGTTTTTAATAGTTGAAAATTAAATTTATTTGTAAAAAAAAAAAATTTTATTTAGGCATTAAAATTAATTTAAGAAATAGAATTTTCAAATGATTGAACCAATAGTGTGGGAAACTTATGGCAGTGTTGTAATACGTGAACATAGTAATGAAGATGTTGATTTGTTAGTACATTTTGTTGTTACTTGTCAGTTAGATGAATTATTAGTATATCCAAGAGAGAAATCAGAATTATATGATATGTATAGAAAATTTTATAAATTTGCATTAAGCCAAAGAGAAAGTTTAATTGCAATTGATAAAAATTCAGATGAAGTTATCGGAGTAATAATTTGTCTAGTTATGACAAAGGAAATGAAATCATGGTACTTTTAATTTAAAAATTTTTTAAAAATTTAAAGAAAAAATTAAAATTTTTATTTTTCAAGGATTAATTTAAAATTAATAGCAGAGGAGGAATCCCATATGAAAACAATTTTTAATTTGTTTTATTTAATGATTAATGAAGCACAAGCATTACAACCATCTTGTCAATCAATAGATTCACTTTTAGTTTTACGAATTGCAGTACCTAGATATCATAAAGGAAGTAATTGGAAACCAAGACTTTTAAATGCTGCTTCTAAAATGGCTGCTTGTTTAAAAATGCCATGTATAATACATTTTGCATTTTCAAAAAATGATCAAATTCGTTCTGAACGTGCTGGTATGAAAGAACAAGTAAGAATTTATTATTTACAATATATTGATCCAGAAACTAGAAAAAGACCATTCAGATTAACCAAAGAAAATGAATTATGTGTTATATTATATAAAAAGGAAATTAGAAAAATAATTCCATATTATGAATTAAAAGCCGCCTGTACCTATCCAAAAAAGAAAAAAAGTTCTAGAAGATATTATAGGCCTTCAATTCCAAATTATATTTCTTATATTTCAATTACATCTGATTTAAGTACAAGTTTAACCAGATTAATAAAAAGAAGATCATCAAATGTAACAAAAAGATACAAAAAGGAGAGAAGTCTAAAATTAGAAAGAAAAACGATTGCAACAAAGTCTTTTCATATTTTAGTATCTTTATAATACTTAATGTGATCTATTTTTTTTTTTTTTTAAATATTATCTTATACACTATTAAATTGCAATCATTTGCAGTTCACATTACAATATAAATAGTAGTTTAGAAAGTAAAAGTAACAATAAGTTAAAAATAATAAAATTATTTGAATTAAACAATAAAATTGGCGTAATTAAAATAAAAATAAAATGTTTACTTTATTTCCATAATAATTACTTTTAATTATAAATCTTTTCAAAAATCCTGCACTTCAAAAATTCCGCCTAGACAAAACCGCGCTCTTTAGTTTTTCTTTTTTTTTAAAAACTACAAAACTATGAGCCACTCTCAAATTGTTGCAGAACTGTATACATTCGAGAACACAAGTAAAATATTTCTATACAATCGGTCGTCTATCGGAATTCAATACAAAAATAAGCCGTTTCACTTCGAAATATCAGCCAACAGTCGTAAGAGTTAAAATACACTAATGCAATAAACATACAACCGTTGAATATGACAAGAAATCCATACAATATCAATACGATCGTTGTCTCGAATATTACCCACATTATAAAAAAAATTTATTTAATCAAAGTTTTAAATGTCTTTTTTATTTTTAAGTTTTTATTATAATTTTTTTTGTTTTTTTATTTATATCATTTAATTACAAGTTAATTAATAAAAATTCCATTGTGTCGTTTTAATTTTAGTACCCTGCATTAATTTATATTAATTTAAATTATAAATTGAATATTTAAATTCTTCCATAAAACAATTGAAGAAATATTTAAATAATAAATTATGGATGAACCTATTGTATGGGAAAGGTACGGTACAGTTGATATTCGTGATATGAGTCATAAAGATACTGATAAATTATCGGATTTTATTATTAAATGTCAATTAGAAGATTTAGTTTTACGTTCAAAATCACATTTTCAGGAGTTTGATATATATAGTTCTGTTTATAAATATATTTTAAATCAAAAACAAAGTTTAATAGCAATTGATCGTGAAACAAATGAAGTTATTGGTGTTATTCTATGCCTTATTATGACAGATCATATGAGATCATGGTAATTCTTAATATTAAAATTAACAATACATAGTTTTTCTAAATAAATTTTTAAATTTTTAGGACAAATTTTAAACATTTAGTAGCTATTCCACCTTTTAAACCTATATTTAATTTATTTTATTTGATGATAAAAGCAGCACATAATTTACAACCACCGAATACACCTATGGATAGTGTTCAAGTATTTAGAATAGCAGTACCAAAATGTCATAAAGGTATGAATTGGAAACCGAGACTTTTAAATGCTGTTAATAGAATGACTGCAGCTTTAAGAATACCATGTGTTACACATTTGGCATTTACCAATAATGATCAAATTCGAGCTTTACGTGCTGGTATGAGAGAACAAATACGATGTTATTATTTGCAATATGTTGATCCGGAAACTAAAACTAGACCATTTAATTTAGCTAAAAAAAATGAATTATGTGTTATTTTTTATAGAAAAGATATAGAAAAAGTAATTAATAAACCATTTACGTTTAATGAATATGTTTGCCCAAAAAGAAAAAAAAGTTCAAGACGATATTATCCAAATGAACCTATAGATAAAGTAATTTTATAATAATTTAATAATATTAAAAATTTTAAATTAAAATTTAAAGGTTTTATTTTTTCGTACTATACTTTATATAAGCGATGGTAGATATTTTCTCGGTTTAAGGCCCCAACCTGAAAAAGATAGCAACTTGAAATCTAGTTCAAGAGTTTTCTGTCCAGTTCTTTTCATTTGTTATTACATAAAACCACTACTTTCATTATTCTGAAAATTCAAAACAATAAAAGTGATGGTTCGGAAAGCTGCAACCAAGCTTATCTTCGGAAAATTTAAATTTAGTACAAGGTAGTTTTCCTGTTTCCCCAAAATGAGCTGAAGAGGAGATTTACGTAACTGTCAATTTAATTTATCAGATGTTGTGTATTACTAAGTCGGTTGAATCGATTTATTGTTGTTGCATTACTTGTTTTTAGTTTTTGTTTACCTATACTATATAAATTTCGTTAAGATAGAATCATTATTTATTCTATCATCGTGCAAAATCAAAAATATTTATGGCGGCGTGCCATAGTTCAAACAATTTTCGATATTCGTGTCAGCCCCGTAGCTTTCGCTCCTTTTTCTATGGGTACTTCTTTGTCCCTGCCTTAGTGTTTCTTTTTACAATTTCCTTCCTTCTTCCATTGAAAGAATGGGAGCTGCTGCTTCTGCAACCAACTCTGTGTCTGGGGACGGGAAGCGATAGCGCGTGTCCATAACCAAATTTCATTTTTATATATATGTTAGAAATTTATGTTTGGTAGATGTTAGGAGTCTTGGGGCAATAATCCAGAATTGCCTCACAAACTCAACAAAAGATTAACTTTTGCAAAATGGTAAAAAATTTCTTTAACCTAATATAATGGGTCTATTTTAATTGCTTTGGCTTCGAAATTGGTACATAGATACCCGAAACCCTACTTCTTTACATCCAAAGAACGTATGTTCAAGGATTTACCAAACTGGCTACTGCGTTTTTAACGCATAATAAGAGGAGAATTGTATATCCATAGGAAAGATATGGATCAGAAGAGAATCGAAATATAAACAATAAATAGCTATGCGAGTTCTTTCTTCTCTTTGAACCAAAATCCAAAAAAAAGAAGCTAGGAATCTTAAAACTTCACAAAATTTTTTAAATACAAAGCTGTTTATTTCGGTTTCATTTTTTTTTCAATTATTGAGGGAAGGGACGGACCGACAACAAGTTGTTTTATCTATTCAGGAGGCTGACGCTGATAAAGAATATTTATTTTAGAGTTTTATCAGCTAATTAGTTTTAACACAATTTTTGAATTATATTACAAAACCAAAAACAATTAAAGAATCTTTTAAAATAGTATACTATAAATGGAATTTTATATGCATAAATATATATCCCATGCAATTATCTTGTTTTAATATAAATTAATTGTTAATTAAAATCAATAATAAAAAATATCAGTTATTTAATTCATGAAATTGCTTGTTTTTAAAAGGGATAATACTTATTATAATAAAGGATTAAGATGTAAAAATTACTGATTGGTTTTGAATTATTTTAAGAATTAAATTGCTTTTAATTTGTACATTAAAAAAATAACATTAAATTTTTGTAGTTAAAATATGTACAGGATGGCGCAAAACGACCGATATGGTTTGAATGTTTAATAACTTTTTGCATTTATTTATATTTCTTATTTTTATTACAGAATTTTGTGAAGAAAACTTTGGGAAAAGGGAATTAAAGGAAAGAATATACGTAAACAAGCCAGCGACATACCAGAGCTAAAAGAAAACATTCACAATGAAATTCAAGACATAACACCGGAAGTTCTACGAAAATCTATGGAAAATGTGCTGTTGATGAAGAGCACGAATGTGCAAAGCCGAAAGTTGTCACCACTTAGGGGATATAATTTTTCATACTTAAGCTAAAAATATTACCAATTAATATACTGTATAACAAAAAATAAAAATAATAATTAACCATTAAATAAAAAAGTTATTAAACATTCAAATCATAAAGGCCACCCTGTATTTAAATGAAATCAATTAAGTATTATAAATTAAAAATAAAAATATACCTATAAATATTTTATATATATACTAGCTAATACCTGGTGCGCGTTGCTGCGCATCTCAATGGAGGTTTAATTGAAGTTGATGTTACTGCAAAAAGTTAACACAAAAATTACACACGGTTTACACATGTAAATTTTAAAATGTATGAAAGCAATCTTTTTAAAACGATTTTTCTAGGATTATTCTAGTAATTTTTGGGTAAACGGAACTACACTTTCTCTTTGGGCAAAGCAGTATTGCGCAAAATTGGACGTAATTTGCTTCCAAATCTTTTTTTTGTCAATCGTCCGGCCGGCATGAGTTAACCAGTTGCAAGTCTGTTAAAAGAGTTAATTTCATTCTCAAAATGGAACATATATACAAAATTTGAAGAAAATCGTTTAAACTGTTTCTAATTTAGAGTAAAGTAACCACAAACTTTATAAAAAGCTGTTGGGCCGCAATGGGTTAATGCAACTCAGCAAAATTTTTTTGAGGCTTTCTTATTAGCCAAAGCAGTACTTGGCAAATTTTGACAATATTAGCTTCCAAAATTATTTTGACCAACCGTCGGGCCGACATGGGTTAACAAATTTCAAATCTG
Organism: Dolichopus griseipennis; assembly: GCA_963082915.1. Taxonomy (NCBI): domain Eukaryota; kingdom Metazoa; phylum Arthropoda; class Insecta; order Diptera; family Dolichopodidae; genus Dolichopus; species Dolichopus griseipennis. Next base: position 308,964,767 of record OY720441.1, read on the forward strand.
TTAATAGAGTCAACTCAATTCTCACAGGGGAGCACGTATACAAAATTTGAAAAACAATGGGTTAATGGAACTCAACAAAATTTTTTCATGGGGCTTTCTTTTTAGTTAAAGCAGAATTTCGTAAAATCGGACAAAATTTGGACCCAAAATTTTTTTTGACCACCCGTCGGTCCGACATAGGTTAACAAATTCCAAATCTGTTAATAGTGTCAACTCAATTCTCACAGGGAAGCACATATACAAAATTTGAAGAAAATTGGTCAAACCGTTTCGAATTTAGAGTAAAGTATTGAAAAAACCTATAAAAAGCTGTTGGGCCGCAATGGGTTACTGGAACCCAACAAAAATTTTTTATGGGGTTTTCTTTTTAGCCAAAGCACAATTTCGTAAAATCGGACAAAATTTTGACCCAAAATTTTTTTTGACCAACTGTCGGCCCGACATGGGTTAACAAATTCCAAAACTGTTAATAGTGTCAAGTCAATTCTCAAGGAGCATCACGTATACAAAACTTGAAGCCAATTGGTCAAACCGTTTCGAATTTAGAGTAAAGTATTGAAAAAACTTATAAAAAGCTGTTGGGCTGCAATGGGTTAATGGAACTCAACAAAATTTAGTTTGGGGCTTTCTTTTAAGCCAAAGCAGAATTTCTTAAAATCCGACAAAAAATTTGGACCCAAAATTTTTTTGACCACCCGTCGGTCCGACATGGGTTAACAAATTCCAAAACTGTTAATAGTGTCTACTCAATTCTCAAAGAGCATCACGTATATACAAAATTTGAAGTTAATCGGTCAAACCGTTTTCATTTTAGAACAAAGAAGTTTAAATACTTGCACCACAGCCCCAACTTGGCGGTCCGTTAGAACAAAATTTTTTGGGCCACAATTTCTTTCCGTACCCAAAAACCCCTATATACAAATTTTCAAGAAAATCGGCTGGGCAGTTTGGAAGTCTATTCGCTACATACAAACAAACAAACAAACAAAATTTCGCTTTTATATATATAGATATATAGTATGCAAAGCTAAAATTAAAATATTTTTTTACCACATATACATTCAACTGACATCATTTTTAACAGG
>OY720441.1:309566051-309726233 GCA_963082915.1 Dolichopus griseipennis
CTGGTTCATGTGTAATTTGTTTAACTGTTTCAGATGCATAATTTGGTGGTATTCTTGCAATTGGTATACTAATATCTTGATCATTTTTTTCAACTTTTGGTTGTGCCTGTGGTAATGATGTATTACTACATCCTCTTAATTGTTGTTGTTGTATGTATTGTAAGTATGATTTTAATTTATGTTGATTTCTCAACACATGACGACAGAGTGCCTATAATTAAAGAAAATATAAAAGAAATTAAAATCAATAATTATAAAAATTTTGCTAAAATTAATTAGGTATGTAATAACAATAAGTAGATATACAATTATTTTAATTGTTAACATAATTTAAATGGGAAACTAACAAATAAATAAATTTATTTCTAATTTAATATAGGTACCTACACGTATTTTTTTTTTAAATTAATAATTTGTTTATAATTTAATTATTATTTTAAATAAAAATAAATAATTTTGAATAAGTAAGTAAATAAAATCAATTTTAAAATACATACCATTAAGTCATATAACCTATGGTTTGTCAATCAAATATATTTTGAATATCTCAATATATGAATAATTTTATATAGAATATATATATGTATGTATATAGTAAATAGTACATTGTAATAGCAAAGCAAGGAAACAAATAGTATAAATTTTTATTACCTTCTAATAAATAATGAATAAAAAATGACAGGTGTAGAACGCATAAAAATTGAATTAATTTTTAAAATCTTTTTTTTTTTTTTTTTTTTTTTTTTCTATTAATGTATTTATTAATATAAATATATACATACATCCATATATGTATGTAGTACGTTTTTATACCCGTATGACTATATAGTCAAAGGGTATAATAAATTTGCCATTACGTTTGTGACGCAGAGAAGGAGGGGGGGTAGATATAGACTCAAGTGTATGGATCGGATCAGAATCGAAAAAAAAATCGATTTAGCTATGTATGTCCGTCCGTCCGTCCGTCTGTCCGTCTGTCCGTCTGTCCGTCTGTCCGTCCGTCCGCACGATAACTTAAAAACTAAAGGAGCTAGGATCTTGAAATTTTCGCAAATTCGTTTTTTTGCAATAGCCGTCATCGCTATTTAAATCCAGCCATTTTGGTCCATGGGTTCGGGTGGCTGCCATAAAACTTCTTTTTTTATAAGAGTATTTCTCTGTACCTATTACAGCTACGTGTCTGAAATTTTGGCAAAAGTAGTTTAGTTTTATGGCCAAAGTTTCTGCAAAATTTGGTTGGTCTGTTGCAGTGAGTTCGAGTAGCTGCCATACAACTCCTTCTTTTATATGAGCGTTACTCTATACCTATTAAAGCTGGGTTTCTGAAATTTTGCCAAAAATAGTTTAGTGTAATGGCCAAAGTTACTGCAAAATTTGGTTGGTCTACTGCAAAGGGTTCGAGTAGCTGCCATACAACTCCTTCTTTTATATGAGCATTATATTTCACCTAATAAAGCTGGTATGTTTGAAATTTTGCCAAAAGTAATTAATGTTTGTAATAATAATGATATAATGTTTATATAACGGTCATACGGGTATCCCAGAGTTGACACAGTCTACTCTACTACACTCTTCCTCGTTTTTTCTTAAATGAACATTGTTAGTTATTATTATATAATATAATACCTAGTAGATAATAAAGTACGATCATTATTATAAATATAAATTTTGTACAGAATACAAATACATTACAAGGAGGCTTTAAGGATTTAAGTACAGTCATTCTTTTCCTGTAATTTCGTCGATTACAAACAAAATAATTTCTATTAGGTATCAGTTTATGACTGTGCAATTTTTTTAAAATATTTCATCAGATTTTTTGTTTTTTGTTTGCTGTTGTTCTATTTTCTGTGAAAATTTCAAACACTCAAAATAAAAATCAAAAAAACGAAAAACATACATTCATTTTTTTTTTATTATAAATTTAATTTTAAATAACAACCTACATAAATTGAAAAAAAAAAAAAAAAAAAATAGGTATTACTCTACAATATAAAAAAAAACCCATAGACACAGGCAAGTTAATATAAAAGTATATAATAAAAAAAAGAATGGAACGCATTTTATTCAAACAAAATCTGATATTTTAAACAATCACTATTTCATCAGACAAACTTTAAAGAAATAAATACAAAAATATTAAAAAAAAAAATATTTTGTTTAATAATAGATAAGGGAGAGAGACGAGAGAGTTTAAAATTGTTTCTTAATTTTGTTAGTGAGAGTTCTACTGAGAGCAGGGATGAAAAATGAGTAAAGTGAAGTGTACTAAAAGTATAATGAAAATTGTACTAAATTGAGAATAATTGTACTGAAATTTGTTTATATATGTATTTACATTATACAACAGTAAAACTACATTAACAAACAAAAAAAAACAAATTCAATTTAAGAATTAAGACAAAAATCACATAATTCTTATCTTTAAGTCCTAATTTAATAATTCTTCTGCCATTATAGCAGCATTTTGTAAATTTTTTTTAAATCAAGTCTTTCTCCATCTTAAAACTATGGCACTGGTAATTTTTTATTAAATCCTTGCTTTGAATTTTGCAGTCTTATTTTGCAATTATTTGCAGTCTATTTTTGCATTTTATTTTCACTAAATTTTGGATCGAAAATATTCTCTCAATATTTGTAGAGGAATGTGGTATTGACAATATAGCTTGAGTTATGCGATATATATTTCTAAACATATATTGATTCAGTTCATTTTTTATTAGAGAAACTTCTGGCTAAAACTCTGAAATGGAACATATTTTATATTTTCGAAAAAAATTCACAGTAGAGTGTATTGAATTTAGGTTCGAGTGAACTACTGTATTTTCTGGATTCAATTGTATTGAAAAAAGTACAATTGTATTGAAGATTTCATCACTGACTGAGAGTAACCTGAAGAGTAACAGAAAAGAGCAAGAGCATTGACTGATCACTGCTGAATAGTGAATACATTATAAATATAAGATATAATATGTACATATATATTTTTACTATTTATTACTATTAATATATACGACAATATTAAGTAAAGTAATGATCACTGATCAATGATCATCATATTATATTTATTATAAATAAATGAAGATTTTAATCAGAAATGATAATGTTGTATGTCCAATTTTCATCATTTATAAATTTTATATAAAACTCTTGTATTTATTAATGTTTTATGTTATCAATATGATAGTTTTCTTGAATTATTATAAATTAAAGTTATATTTAATTTAAAATTAATTTTTTTTTTAGAAATTGTTATTAATAAACTAATATAATTATAGGTGTATACAAATGTTTATTAATTTATTTTTATGTATACAAAATATAATGTTTAATTTATATTATTTATAATGTATGTACCTAGTTAATGGCCCACTTTAAGTTAGGAAATACCTTTTTAGGAAGTATTTTGAACTTAAGCGTTTTTTTATGAATTTCATAGAAATTGGAAGAAAAGACAAAAGAAAAAAAAAAATAAAATTAAATAAAATAAAATTGATTAATAAAAATGTTAATTTCTTGTATTAATTATTTAAATTTTTTTTATATTGCATAGGTATTAAATTATTCGTAATTTTTTTTAAATAAAATTAATTCATTTTAAAGAACCAAATTTTAAAATAAATTTTAAAATAGATTTTGTTAAAAATAATAATCAGACTGTCAATAGCCTTTTCTTTTTGTTCTTTGAAATTGTGCATTCATAAATGTCTTATATGGGGAATGTGTTGTGTTTATGAAGGTCAAAGAAATTTAAATGGGAAATAAATGTTGAAAACATTTTTCTAAATATTTCTATAAATTAATTTAAAATTTGGACATTTTTATATTTTTTGATAGCACAAAGGTACAAGAAACTTTATGTAGTTAAGTTAAAAAAAAAAAAAAAATAGATTAAATAAAATTTAAAACATTTGGCCTTTTGCGTCTTAAATTGTTTTATATATATACATACATATATAAGCTATTTTATTTATACTTTTTATTTAATTGTGCTAAATTTAAATTTTTTTCATATCATTCTTTATACTTATATTCTGGAAGAATAATTTGATTTATGCGTTTGTTATTTTCATATTAATGACTTGAAAATTTCTTTTTCATACATAGTCGTAGATTATACATATATAAACCATATATTGTATATATATATAATATACATAATATGTTTGTCAAAATTTTTAAATTTATAAAATTAATTTATAAATAAAATCCTATTTTAAATTGTTTACTTTTCAAAAAGTTCAAGCTCAAGAACTGTATATATATTTATATTAGAATCATATATTAAAATATTAAATATACTGATTGTATATAAGTTGTAGATACTTATGTTGGTACATAAAATATGTTAAAAAATTAATATTTAAATGAAAATATTTATTATTTTTAAAATATGTAGTATCCAGTTATTGGGGTTTGAGTTGAAAATAAAAATTGGGGAATTATTTGTTTATTCTATAATTGTATTAATATATACATAGTATCGTATCACAACACAATTGATAGTAACTGCGTTTAAATATGATAGAAACTTGTTAATGTATAAATATAAATAATGTAATAATAATATACAAATATAAAAACTATTTACTATTTTACTTTTTCTATTAGTATATAATTACATTAATAAAAATATATGTATGTACATAATTTTCATTCATAACTACGTTCCGAAAATATTTAGTGTTAAACTCCTATTAATAATATATTCTATTATTTATATTATCTTTTAATAAATAACTATTAATATTTAACCGTTTACTTTTTATTTGTGAATTAAAATTTTAAATTTAATTTACTCAAAAACTGAAAAAATAGACTTATTGAATTTTTGTTTTGGTATTTCTATACGATCTTTAACGAGTTTCCTGATAAAGTTTTTTTTCTTCAATTTCTTATTATTAGATTCTTTTTTTTTTGTATATTAAAATATTTAATAAATATTTATGTATATAAATAATCATTTCCAAATTTAAATAGTATCTATGTACTACAAAAAGAAATAACTTTTTTTTTTTGCACACGATTTCAAACTTTTTTTTTATATAAATATACATATATTTATTATTATAAATTATTATTATTATATATTTATGCTCAAAAAAATAAAAAATTTTTGAATTTAATTTATAGTTATAACTTTTATGTATTTTTAATTTTGATTTTTTTTTTTTTTAGAAATTTGAAGAGAAAAATTAATGAAATAAGAAATGGCCTTAGCGACAATAAGTTTTTTGTTTTTTTTTATAGCATAAATGTGTGCAAAAATTATATACATATATATGTATAAATATAGTTGTGTATACAAAAAAAAATAAATTAATTTAAAATATATTAGAATTTTAATAAAAATTGTATGGGATTTAAAATAAAAAAAAATTAAATTTTTTTAATAGAATATACAATATTATGATAATAGTAGGTATTGTATTCTAACCTATAATGGTCTCAAATAAACTGATGGGTTTAAAATATCATATTATCATTTATGATATGTATATAATATTTAATTAATAAAATAATATTAATTATGAATTATTTTATTTTGTAATTAATTAATAATTAATTTTTTTAACAAAAAAAAATTAATTAATTGATTAAAAAATAGAAAACAAATCAATATTGTGTTTATGATAGATATACCTATATTCGATTTAAGTAAATTTATTAATTATTTAATTTTATTAAATTTCGTTTTTTTTGTTTTATTATATTTATTTTTTGTAAATTGCAAAAATAAATAGATTTTTTTTTTTAATTACCTTGGTTCCCAAAACCATTTTGTTTAATCGAATTTATTGAAATAAAATATGTATATATTCCAATGAACTTAGAATGAAAATTTAAAAAAGTCTTTTATTGTTTTTTTTTTTTTAATGTTTATTTATAAATAAAACATAAAAATATAAATAATAAATATAATATTAATCACGTTTTTTAGTCTCTTTTGAACAGTTTTTTTTTTTTTTTTTTAAAGTCTGTAACAGTTATTTAAATATAAAATAAATTAAGCCTTCAAGGCTTCGTTTTTATTTTTTATATTTTAATTAATTTTTTTTTTTAAACACTAACTTTTATAAAAGTTCTAATTTTTTTTTTAAATTTCTTAATTAATATTAAAGTTTTTTTTTTTTAAATTAATTTCAAAAAATAATTTTTAAATTTTACACAATACTTGAATTTATTTTATTTAAAAATTAAAAAGAAAAATTTCTTTAAAAAATTTTTTTATATTTTCTTTTTTTGTAGGTCTTTACAGTTGAAACTATGATCAAGAACTGATTAAAAATTATTTCCACTCAAAGTTTTATTAATTTCTTGTCGCAAAAATTTTTATACACTTATTTTTTTTTTGTTTTTTTTTTTTTTTTTTTTAATTTAAACAAATGTTTCAATAATACAATATGTGAACAAGTGAAAAATAATTTATTTGTGTATATAAATATATATATTTTGTAAATATATATATATTTCATACAAGAAGTATATTTAAAGAAAAGCTTTTTGCTTTTAATTTAATTAAAAAAAAAAAAAAAAAAAACGCTTATTATTAAAAACTAATGCCAAATTTATTATGATAATATATGAAATTTGTTGATTACTTTTGAGAGAAAAAATGAGTGTAAAAGAGAGTAAAAATCATAAAAAAAGGATGCTACGTACGAAATACGAATAACAAATTGATGAATTGTGGTGATGATCACTGATATGTGATTAGCGATCGGTGTTTATAATATTATTTATATTTATATAATAAAATAAACATTTATAGGTTGGGTGTATTTTAAAAATATGCACATATACTGAATACTCATAGGTACATATATAATTTTTATTTACGTAAATAAACTGAAGTTTATGCGAAAGAAAATTTGAGCTTTTTTTTTGAGAAAAAATGTATATAACCTTAAATTGATAAGAAAAATTTAAATACACCTATAAAAATTTTTATTTTGCAAAATTTTCTTGACAACTGCCTAAGTTTTTTTTTTTTTTTTTTTTTTTTGGTATTATTATTAATTGAAAAAAATTAAATATTTAAATTTAATTTATTTATTTTGAATTTATTTTCTCTCATCTCATAAAATAAACGTCAATTGATTTGTTTTTTTTTTATTTGAGTACAAAAAAAAAAATTCTAAATTTTTTCAGGAGATACTTAAATATGAGTAACCTTGATGTAGAATAACTGCTTTTGAAAATACCAAAATGGTAAAAATTAAAAAAGAAATAATGGTTACTTTACATGGTAAAAAAAAAAAAAACAAAAATAAAAAGACAATTATATATTAACCTTAATATAATAATATAAAATGTCTAAAACTATTTGAAAAACAAAAACACTCCAATGCGTTCTAAAATTGAGTTTTTTTTTTTTTTTTTGTTGTACTTTTTAAGTGTTTTTGCAATAAATTTTTTTTTAAAATTTTTAGTATTAATTTAGTTTTGTTCATTTAGAAAAGGTAATTTATGTATAAAAGTTTTTAACAAGAGGTAGTCTACCTACTTTTTTAGGTTTAATAAGAAAGAGAAAAATTAAATTATACCAACATATAGGTATATATATATATATATAATACATATAGTTTAAGTAAGTTTGAGTTTATATGTGTATTATTTATATAAAATTGATAATTACTTCTTCTGTTCTTGTACACATATTATTATGTTGAAATATCAATCATTATAATTGGTAGGTAACTGATCATACTGGTTTTTATATCAATTATTTTCAATAATACCATGTTTGATTATCTGTGTTATTATTTTAATTATGTATATATATATAGCTCAATTTTAATTGAAACTTAAATTTATTTTTAATTTTTTTTTTTTTTTGTAAATTTTACAAAGTTTATAAAACTGAATTTGGTATAGTTTTAAATAAACATGATCATATATATATATTCATATGAATTCATATATACCAATATATTTTAAAAAATTAAATATTTTCTAGGGAAAAAACCGCTTAAATATAAAAAATGGTTGATATGATCATTATTGATCAGATATAAACATTAATTTTTGATAAGTTCTAGAGAAATGAGTGACAAAAAAAATTGAGTGAAAAAATATGTATTATTGAATTAAAGAAATTTCTTTTTGTAAAACATGTTATTTTAAATCATAAAATCACAGATATTTTACTTATGCAATTATTTAGGCATTTGTTATACTAAATTAATAATTTTATAAATATTCAAAATATTTTTGTACATTGAGTAAATTTTTACTTATCAAATTTAATATGTTATTTAATGAGAATTTTTTATAATATTATTCTTCATTTTTCATAGTATACTTATTATTTATTTTAATTATATTTTAAACTATTAATTTTTTACTAAATTGCTAGAAACGATTAATTTTTTTTTTTTTTTTTGAGATAGTTAGACAATTAATTAGTATATTAATTAATAATTCAGTTTTATTTTCCGTAGATTAAGGAGTTTTTTTCCCCGACTATAGGATGTGATTTATAAATATAATAAATATATAAAAATAAGGTCTCTTAAAAAAAAAATATAAAAATGTGTCAATAAACTGATAATTTCATTTAGTTTTATAAATTATATATTTATAATACGCAATAGTTCAATATATTCAGTTTATATTCAACATACCCTTACAAAAAAAAAAACATAAAATTTTCAAAAAAATTATTTAGAAAATTGCGTCAAGCATGTATGTATATGTATATTTATTAATTTAAACAAAAAAGTGTAGTTTTAGAATGTTAATTAGTTATTGATTAGCATTATATATAATTTTGTTAAATAATAAATTATTTTTACAATTCTTAAAAATATGTTGTTAATTATTATTATTTTTTAATAATATTCTTTTTTTTTTTTTAATTTCATAATTAACACCAATAAACCTTAATTTTTTTAATATGTGTATATATATATATATATATATATATATATGAAAATTGTTCATTGCTTAGATATTTGAAAAGAAAATAAAAAATAATATTTCAAAGCTTGTATTTACCTTAATATTTAAATTTATTGACAGATTCTTGACACGCGCTTTTCTTTTCATTGTTTTCGTTTTTTTTTGTTTTTTTTTATTATTAAAAGCATGTTCTTTCTTATCAAAACAAAAATTTGTATCAATAATATCAATAATATTATTTTATTGGTTAGATTTTTATATAATATACAATTTAAAAAAGTTTTATATAGATATGTAGGTATGTAAAAATACTAAGTGAAGTGAAAGTATATAAATATCAAATTTTTTTCAATAATTTTTAAAAAGTAAACTTTATTTTCAAATAGAATTTATTGCAATATTATGCAATTCTTAGAAGTATTTTTGGGTTTTATTTTTTGACAAAGGGCTAAACAAGTGGCAACTTAACGACAGATTGATACATTTCTTTATTAATCGGTGATTGATGCAGCGTGGCATATTAAAAAGCTTAAAAAGTTTATGAGTTTTTTAAACTTAAAAAAATAAAATTTCCAAGTTTAAGAAATTAATAATTTTAAAATAAATTTAATCATTGGTTGATATTGAGGTCAAATGTTATTTCGAAGTGATGTTATTCGAAATTTATCTTCAAGCTTTCCAATGTTTGGCTTAAACTGTTAAACTGTTAAAGTGAGAGCACTAAAGGCCTCCCTAGTGTTGCGTTGGAATTGTATAAAGGGATGCATTATTGATTTTAATTCAATAGAGCAAGTGTCAATACCTACAAGATATCTATAAAAAAGAATTAAAGCTCCGATATTATAACGAGTCCTAAGAGGAGTGAAAGTAGCTTGAACGAAAGGATCACCAATTAGGTGCAAGGCGCGATTTTGGATTTTGTCCAGGTAACTTGGCGAAGTTTGGGGAGCGCCAGCCCAAATGTGAGAATTATAGTCCATCTTAGGTTGTATGTAGACTTTTTAGATATTGGACAGTCCTAAGAGGAGTTAAAGTAGCCTGAACGGAAGGATCACCAATTAGGTGCAAGGTGCGATTTTGGATTTTGTCCAGGTAACTTGGTGAAGTTTGGGGAGCGCCAGCCCAAATGTGAGAATTATACTCCATCTTAGGTTGTAAGTAGACTTTATAGGTATTGGACAGATCGCTGGGAGAAAAATATGCTTTACAGCGAGAGAGAAAATCCAAACATTTGGCAGCGTTGTTAGCTACATCAAAAATATGTTCATCCTATAACATTTTTTGGTTAAGCTGCATATCTAAGATGTTTAAACTTTCGGACCGCTGTATGATTTCTCTTTTGCAAGAGATGCGACAGCTTTGAGTCTTGGAAGTGTTAAACTTAACTCTATTTGCTTTACCCCAATAGCATATTTTTACATGATTGACTGAGCTAGCCATCAAATTTTTTTTTTAAGATGATTGGTGCAGAAGTGGTATTAAATTTTTTTAAAAAGTCGTAGGATGCCACCAGAGTACTGTCATAGGCAAAACTGTGGATTAGACTGAAGGTGGAAGAGAGCAAATCACTGATAAAAACCAAAAAAAGAGTAGTTAATAGAAAGAAAAAAGAATGGGTGATAATGTGATGGAAAACCAGCATTTATTTCAAGAGTTTCGGACATATGACTGTCGACAAGAACAACTTTGAAATTGAAATTTGAACAACAATAATTTGAAATATAAAAGGAGAATTTACAAGATGTTTAAAATTAAAAATTATATATATATAAATACGTATTTAACCATTATATTCCCTACATCTAAAATAGGTGTATAAAGAGTGTATATAAAACTTATATTTAATATGAGTTTATAACTTATATTATTATATAATGTTTTCTTGATCACCTCTCATGTCCTGAGTTACTTTTACCATATTCCTGAAAAAAAAACATCGATATATCTTGATGCTAATACGTATACAGTATAGGTTGTTAATAACGAAAGAGGAATTGGGATTGAAAATGATCGAAATTCAGTTATGGGTTCAGGTTTTAGAAGCTTTCTATACTTGTTCTTCAAATTTGAGATGTATTGGAGTATAGGTTCGGGTAGTTGCCAGGCGCCCCGCTCCTTAATGGCAAATCTAGATAATGTTCATTAATTTAAATATATATGTATACATTTTTATATATATATATATAAATTTATGAAACATTTTCAAATTAAATGACCCCTTTGCAAAAAAACATTTCGTTATTTTTACCAAAGGTTTCAATAAATTTGAAAATCCTATTTATTGTGGTTATTGCAAAAAAATAAGTTTTAATTTAAGGTTTATTTTATTTCTTTATAGAATTAAATTTTAATTTATATTAAGTATAAAGCTTTTAACTTAATACAAAGAAATTTATTACGTATGTATATTATGAATATTATGTAATATATATGATATTAATATTGTGCAATATTTTTAATTTGTCATAAGTTATATGATTTACTTAAGAAAAAAATTTTTATATTTTCCATTATTGAAAGCTTGGTACGTGGTAAAAACTGTAAAGTTTTAGGAGCTAGTAGTTTAGACACGTTTCTGTGGCAAAATTATTAAATACTCAACATTAATACTTTGTCAAACGTTAAACAATACTTTGTCAAAAAACGGAAACCTCGTTCAGAGTAATCGCTTTTATATACATATATGTATTTTCATAGAATTAAGATTTGTTTGACATTTTGAAACGTCAAAGAAATGTCACCACTCATCACCAACAACTGTAGTTCTATGGTAAATCAAGCATTATAATATGTTCTATCCTATTTTTGAATTTTTCATTTGTATTAATTTTAAAAACTTTTTACAGAATATAATTTCAGTTAAAGAATCGCAAAATTAATAAAAAAAATAAAATTAAGCATTAAAATAAATTTTAAATTTAGAAAGTTTATAATTATATTTGATTATGATAAAAAAAAAAAAAAAACAAAAAAAAAAAACAAAAACAAATTTATTTGGCGCAAAGCATATTATAATAAAAATTAAATACCTGCATATTTAATAAAAAATGTATGTTTTTGCGTTAAAATGCAAAGAAGCAAAAAACCACATTTAAAAATTAATACATACATATATATGTATTTAATTTTATTGTATTAACTTGTGAATCTTTAAAATTCGTAAATTTTATAATTTATAATTAAAAGCTTCAATGTGCTTTAATTTAAGTTTTAAATATATATATTAAAATAATTTAACTTGTTTTAAAATTGGTCTTTTCATTAATTTGAAGTTTAGCAAAAAAAAAAAAAATAAAAGAAATGATTTTTTAATTTAATAATATTGCATCAGTATTTTAACAAATAAAGTTGTTTAAGGTTTAGTCTTTAATTCTTGGTTTTATGCTTAGTATATTTTTTTTTTTAATATATAGAAAATGATAGGGAAATTTTAAATTCTTTCGTCAGCTAAAAGAAAACTTTATTATTTGTTTTTAATTAAAATATACATATTCATATATGTATAATTTGTTTTTAATATTTAATGAACTTATTTAATAAGGTCATTAAAAATTAATAGGAAATAATTATTATATGTATATATTATAGATTAAAAAATAGTTTTTGGTACTTTTTTTTTTTTTTTTATATTTCTTAGAACTTTTAAAAATTTTTTAATATTTATTTTGGAGGCGTAGAATTAAAATTATTTAATATTGTTAAATTAAGTAGTTAAGAAAAAATTGAGTGTTTTTTTAATTGTTAAACTAAATGTAAATATTAAAGAAGAGCGATAAGCGCTAAATTATATTGTCATTTGCTCGCTTATATTGTCAATTTTTCGTTCGTTGTCTGTGTGTTCGGGGCTTTAATAATACTAAGTATTCAATTTTAATTTTATTAAACCTTGTATTTACAGGGTGTTTCTTAATTAAGCGCACTGCTACGCATACTTATATCACTACATACTTATGAGTAGATAAAAATAAGAGAAAAACGAGGAAGAGTGTAGTAGAGTAGACTGTGTCAACTCTGGGATACCCGTATGACCGTAACATATATATTATATCATCCGATATATTACTTTTGGCAAAATTTCAAACATTCAGCTTTATTAGGTGTAGAGTAATGCTCATATAAAAGAAGGAGTTGTATGGCAGCTACTTGAACCCTTTACAGTAGACCAACCAAATTTTGCAGTAACTTTGGCCATTACACTTAACTATTTTTGGCAAAATTTCAGACACCCAGCTTCATTTGGTGTAGTGTAAAGCTCATATAAAAGAAGGAGTTGTATGGCAGCTACTCGAACCCTCTGCAGTAGACCAACCAAATTTTGCAGTAACTTTGGCCATTATACTAAACTACTTTTGGAAAAATTTCAGACACGTAGCTTCCATAGGTATAGAGTAATGTTCATATAAAATTAGAAGTTGTATGGCAGGTACTCGAACCCGTGGACCAAAATGGTTGCATTTAAATAGCGATTCCGGTTTTTGCATAAAAACGAATTTGTGAAAATTTCATAATCCTAGCTCCTTTACTTTTTGAGTTATCGTGATGACGGACGGACGGACAGACATACATAGCTAAATCGATTTATTTTTCGATTCTAATCCGATCCATGCACTTGAGTCTATATCTACCCCCCCCCCCCCCCCTCCTTCTCTGCGTCACAAACGTAATGGCAAATTTATTATACCCTTGGACTATATAGTCATTAAAATTTTAACGTGTTTTAAATTTAAAAGCTAGCTGTTAAGTTTTAAAAGTATTTAAAAGAAAACAGTTGAAGATTAAAAGAGGACATCTTAAGCTTTCGAATACATTTTGCAAAATTTTCATAAGTAGTCTAGAAATCGAGTTAAGACTAAAATTATGAAAAAACTAAAAAAAAATATAAAAATTTCATTTAAGCTCCCCTACAAAAAATGTGCCTTCTCATAAGTGGTTTATAGCAGTACACTAAATTAAAAAACACCCTGTATATAAAGCCGCGTGTATTGAAAAATAAATTTAAGAGGCATTCCCTTTCTTCAACACAAGAATATTCACTATTAGAATATAAAGATATAAAATTTTCAAATAAATTAAGTGTTATCTGGCACATGATATATAGCATTCTCAAGTTCCGGTCCAAAATAATATATCTAGAAATTACCCTAAAACTTTAAATCTAATGAATAGCAATAAGAATAGAATAAAAATTGTTACATGGTACATCAAATCGTCGATTTCTATTTATGTAAATTCTAGTTCTGTTAAAAATTTGTTAATGTTCCTGTTTGAAAAACTCATATAAAAATAAAATTAGAGCTATAGAAATATGGGACCACTACGAAGTCGGTTTATAATTATTCTGTTTTATCACAATTCTCAATTTTGAAATTCTCTTTTTTTTTTGAATTGTTGAATTTGAACAAAACAGTTTAAATTTAATGAAAAATTATGAATCTTACACATAATCAAAATTATTCCGGCTATTTTCAATAGCTGAGTGTTTTTCTTACAGTATTTTCATTTCATTTCATAAATTATTGGAACTGTTTGTTGTTCAATTCCAAAAATCGTCCTAAATATTATATGCAATGGAGACTGCCGCCCCCAAATCCCCTTTAACAGTTTTTTTGGAATCCTGATATTGTATTCAAATAAAAAACATGATAATGCTTAACCGACTTTCTATACGCTCCCGTAGAAACATATGGCAATGTGTCATGTGACCCGTGGACATTATGTCCTTTGGCAATATGTCCCATCAGGGATTAGATATATTGGCCAAATTCAATTTGGGCATAATATCCCATTATCAGTGAGTCATAATATCCTTAGATTGGTGGAACATAACATCAAAATAATTTTTTGTTATTTTTTGATATTATGACCTACCAAAATGGGACAAAACGCCATAATTTAGGATTTTAAGATCTACCTAAAAAAATTCTTAAAACATTTCAAAAAGAAAAAAACAAAACAGGACCAAAAATAAGACAACTTAAATTTATTAATAAGATAATATTATTTTTTTATATTACAAAGTTTGTCAGAAAAGCTTTTACATATAATCAAATTATTAGTAAAAAGGTCTTAGACAGTCAGTAATAAAACTTCTACAAGAGGGATATAACAATTCGGAATAAATATCTTTGAGTATTTTGTGTTAAAGTATTAAAATATTGTGAACAGGTTTAAAGATGATGGCACGGTATAAACAAGACAAAAGCGGATATCAGGGAGGAACCAGATTATACATATAGATATTAAGCGTATGTCTATTCCCCATATTTGTGCCAGTTCCGCGCTAACGCGGATGCTGGCGCAAGTCTGGTGCGCCGCTGACTAGGTAGAATCAGGGCCGTAAGTGCATCCCAATCGCGAGAGGGCTATTTGTCAGGTACGGAGAAGACATAATACTTGCATGCACAATATATTATTATATAACTCATTCTAAATTAAGAGGGAGTTTTATAGTTGGTTACGAAAACAAAGCTATACACTTTTCTCGGGAGATGTACATAACCTTGATTTTGTAACCGATTATAAAAACCCTCACAATTCAGAATCTCGCATACAATAAATACTATTTAAATATTATTAATAATAATTATAAAATCCCTCCAAATTCAGAATCTGGAATATACATAATATATGCACAATCTGAAATAGGGACTACCCTGATTTTGAATCTATTTCCAAAATCCTTTCTAATGTACGCATTTGTCATGTATTTTTTTTCTGTTGAGTCTTAATGTCCTTATTTTCAACATTAATTAAAAAATAACTTAAATGTTATGTGGGTCATAAGAATTTTGTGATGGTATAGCTGGTAAGATATATTGCCCTTCAATTTTAGTTGAGCCATCAAATCCCAAATATCGCTTAGGGTAATGTGTCTCATCGAATGTGGTATATATGGTCCCCCAATAATATTTGGGCAATATATCCCTCCTCTGGTGGAACATATTGCCCAAGGCCAAATGGCCACGGGCCATATGACACGTCGCCGTAACATATATGCAAAATTGTTTATATATTTTTTTGAACTTCAGGTATCCATGTTAATTTTTATAAATCATACCTTTATGTGTTAAAGTTTCATATAACTTAAACAAAATGTTGGTAAATTTTTAATACCTTATAAAGTGTTAAAACAAAAAATAGTACAACAATTTTTGAAGTATATGTAATTTAAATCTCCTATAACTTACGTCGCTTCGAAAAGTATCGGATGTTAAAAATAAAATAACCTCCAAAAATTCAAATCCAAATAAATAAATTAAAAAAATATAGGCGGTTAGTTAAACTTCTGCTAAACTTCTTAAATCAGCCTGTTCGAAATTATGCTTTTATTTTCTTCTATCTAAATGTAGATAGAAATTTTAATATTCGTTTTATCATTTTATAAAATGTTTCTAAAAATAAAATTAAATTGTTTAAAAAAAAATGATTTTAAAAATGATTTAACAACTTTAAATTAAAAAATATAATATATTATTTTACGTATATAATGAAATTGTTTTATATTTGTTATACGTTTTTTAGCTGACGTATATTTAAAAAAGAAGATTCACTTAATTGACCACAGGATCATTAAATTTACTTTTGTTTTTCAAATTATATATTAAAAAATTTTAAATTATTTTAAATTTAAAAATATTGAAAGAAATAAAAATATTTATATAATAAATATTTTAAAAACATGCACTAAATTGATATTTGAAATGAGTGTAAAGTTCAAATATTATTTTACTAATGATATTAAACAAGTAATGAAACAAGATTAAGTCCATGTAACCGACTACCTTAGTAATGCTCCCTACACACATTGCAATTGAATTCTGAAATTTAAAATTTGTTTATTGTTACTCAACAATCACTAAACATGCAGTAGTTCAGGAAATACAATGTACAATAACATACTTTTTTGTTTAAAAATGACTTGATCTCCAATATTTTAAATCAGTATGTTTCTTTACTATAAGCCCGGTACACTCAGAGGAAAATTTTAAAAAGAAAACTTATTTGTGTATTAAATACAATAATCTTAAGATATCTTAAGACGAAGTGTGAAATAGAATACTAATTGTCTAGGCAAGTAAAAAAAAGTATTTTCTAAATAATCTCATTATTAAAAAGGACATCTTATCATAAATGGCGACTGTGCAGAATGTAATATAACAGGTGCAGGGTCATAACTCCCATGGTCCTAATTCCTTAGGGACTTATAACTCATTTAGTTAGACATAAGTTCCTAAGAGACTTAAGACTCATAGCAATAAGCCACAACTGCCCAGGGGACTTTTGATCCTTAGAGTTTTGAATCAGAGGGATGTGTCATAACTCCCTTATATAGTTATCAGTTAAAATAAATATTAAGTTTAATTATATTACGTCAGTGACGGGTACGAATATATACAGACTTTCTTGAACTATAATATCAAAAATAATTAGCACAAATTTTGAAGCAGAATTCGAAATTAGGGTATTCCCTTTTTTTCAAAATAAAATATAAACTACATTTTGAAAGACTATTTTGAAAAAACCAGCAATCCTAATTTTGTAACCAAAGTCCTCGCATACATGAATTCATAAATACTCTGGAAAAAGGGTCAACTTTGACTTGTTAAACCACTTAAATATGCTTCCTAATACAGTATCTCGCATAGTCCTCCCTAAAGGACTAATGACTTTGGGAGTTATGACTCTGCATCACTATAACATAAGATTGGATGAAGTTTTTTTTTTTTTCTTTTTCTTTGTCAATGTTTTAAGTAGCGCCAGTTATCTGTATCACTCTAATAAGGTTATATGGCTTAAAAATGAAGTAATAATTGTGCTATAAGTAATAAATTTAATAGTAAATATCGGTTAAAATTAGAAAATAAAATTAAGTGCGCCGACTTATAGTAGTTGTATTGTATATTATATAATTTTCCATAGATTTTTATTATAATTTTGATGAATGGATAAAAGTTAAAAGCTAATTGTGTATTTTTTTTATTTTTTAACAATGTTTTTGAACTTAATCATACTATTTTTTTTATTTACTATACTATTTGCGATTATTTTTTATATTGTAAGATATTTTTCTGGAATTTTTTTTTTTTTTAATTGACGTCGTGGAATGTTGTAGTCTTTTTTGTATTCTTTATTTATTATGAATACACACTTATAATTTTATTTTATTTTGTATATTTTTTTATTAAATTGAAACGCATTTTCTTTGCAAAAACAACTTCTTAAAGTATTTTAGGAAATTGGATAATATTAAAATTAGAAAAACAATATTTATATATAAATATATGTTTATACATAAAATTATATTAATATTATCAATATATAAAAATATTATATTTAAATTAGATTAGAATGCCGCGTGAATGGCCAGAGCTATGATACAAAAGTTATATACAAATAATTTAAAAACAGTATAACATATACATGATTATATACAATTTAATATCATTGAATATATATTTAATAAGAAAACATTTATTTATATATATATACAGTAAAAGTCACTTATAACGACGACGAAGGGAAGGTAAAATTTGGTCGTTATAACCGACGGTCGTTTTATCCGACTCTAGAAATAATATGTATGTATATCGACATTCTATTATGATTTATGTATAAAAGATTGTAAAAAAGGTCCCAAGCTGTACATTAATACATATGATTATATTTTACATATTTCAAAAATAAAATAAAATTTTTGCAAAATTAATTCATATTTATTCCATTATTTATTCATAACAAAAAAAAAATTAGGTGTACCTACATAGGACAATTTAAATTAAAAAAAACATTTACATACATATACATACATATTATGCATTTACAAAAATTAGTTTTTTTTTTCGTCATTATAAACAACAAAAAAATTCAAAAATGTAAAATGTTTCGTCGCTATAAGCAACGAAAAAATTCGAAATTGTAAAATAACGCGACGTTATAACCGACTTAGTTGTTATAGCCGGCGTCGTTATATCCGACTGTTTTTTTTATAAAAATGTATGTGGGCCAAACTAATGTTGGAAATTTGGTCGTTATATCGGACATGTCGTTTTAACCGACGTCGTTATAAGTGACTTTTACTGTATATATATATATACTTACAGGGTGTTCAATTTTGAAAAATTAGAAAATTTTTTAAGATAACTGGCTCTAAATATACTTATATACTTGTTAAAAATTTTAAACAAGATAAAGTATAACAATATATGAACATAAGAACATGCTCATGAAAGTTGGTTTGCTATGTAAATGTCGCAATCATGGTTATAAATATATACGCGATTTTACAATGCCTAAAATTCTTTCTCCTTTTGTCCTGTATATTATAGAGTCTTTAAAACTGTCGTTCATAAATGAGTACATACAAAATGTAATGTTTAAGAACAAAATCATTTTTTATAATATTTTATCCCTCCCTACCAAATTACCCTAAATGAACCCAATCATGAATTTTTTCCTATACTGAACTCTAATAAAAAATCAGCACTTGTATACTTGTTGGACACTACAAACAATAAAGTTTCGACGTGACCAAGCCAATGACAGAATTTTTCTTTCAAAAATACCTAATGTTTGTTCACTTTGTTTTGACAGTGTCCACATTTCTGAATCTTACAGCGAAACTTGGAGTCTGAGGGTTGTGTACTGTTCCCCTTTATTATTTTGTGATAGAAGTTTTGAACCAAGCTGTTTTGACAAACTGAAGTAGCAATGGCTTGCCATGGTTATTCTTAGTTTTTTACATTTATATTATTTTCGGTATCAATATTTGTTTCAAAGATGGACAAACTCCTTAACTACCTCAATGCTATATGTACCAACAGTTATATTGCGTCCAATAAAATGTTGATTGGATTTTAAATTTATCGATGCATATACTTTGTTTTGTGTGTCTCTTTTTCAATTTGGATGGAGTGACTGCACGTCGTGGCCTACCTGTAATATATAAATTTTGTCATATTCGGCCTTAAAGTCAATATAAAGTATGTATAGCGTTGAAGTATGCAACATTTCTGGATAATTTTTAAGGTTTTGAATTCACATTTACTTTGAAAACATAAATATTCCAAAAAATTTCAAAGCAATTAAATTTCCTTGAAAGTTATACATACAATTCGAAAACATACAATTGATATTTCAAATTTTAATTATTGATTATAATCTAGGGACTTGCGCGGTGGTGTAGTGTGGTAATCATTTGACTAATTAACCGAGGGAGTGCAAGTTCCATTCCCGTATTAGCCATAATTCAAAAAAATATCTATTTAATTGAAAAAAAAACATTAAATTGAAGTTTTTTTATTTATAAAATCTCCTTGGTGACCAAATATAATTTAAACAAAAAACTGTTAATAGTGTCTACTCAATTCTTAAAGAGCATCACGTATACAAAATTTTAAGTCAAGTGGTCAAACTGTTTTCATTTTAGATAAGCCGACCAGATCATTGACAAGAAAAAAGAGGACATTAATAAAAAAATAGGGCATCGAATATGACGCAGGAGCATCTGTTTAATGGGTTTTATGTTGTTTTGTGTTACTGTGTTAAATAATATCATGTTTGCCTTTATATCCAATAGAAAATTGTTGTCCACAAATTTTAAATATTACTATCGAATTGTCTAGATTCGGATTATCATCTACAGCAAAAATGTGTAGAATTTCTTCCTTGTGTCTGTTGTTTAAAGACACTTTTCTTTTATTCGCTACATACAAACAAACAAACAAATAAACAAACTTTCGCTTTTATATATATAGATTAGGAAATTCTACATAATTTAAACTTAATTCTTAATTCTAATATGTACATAGGCACAAAGATAAGAGATATAAATATAAAACTTGTTTATAATTTGTACTTACATTTAGTTAATTACGAAATCTTAACATCTATTTTACAGAATAAACCAAATGAAGCAATTTTTTTTTTTTTAAGCGCTAACTGTTCAACTGTTAGGCTAATAAGCCTGTCTATACCATAGGTACATGTTGGAACAGGAGGTCATATTATATTCGTATTATTATTGATCTTAATAAATTCCACATACAATTAAAACATGAGATAGTACTAGGCCTTATAACATGTAGAAACATCTTAGATTTTCAATAAATACAATTCTATTTTTGTTTATATTGTAATATTTTGTATTAGAGTTATATAGTATTCTATATCTGTGAGTTATATTATTCAATTAAATTATTTGTTTATATTTTGCATTTGTTTATATTATTATATTAGTGTATTTTTTATTAAAGATATATAATTATTAATTATTGATTAAGCCATTAATTTGAACCCAATGGTAAATGGTAGCTGTGTCGAGTCGAAAACCAGAAAAGTTTTACTGGGATTCGAACCCGGGTCTTTAACATGAAAAGTTGGCACTTAACCACTGTGCCAGCCAGACGTTAAATTAGCTATACAGTATTACCAAATCAGAGCTGAGACCAGTACATGATGAAGTCGAAACAGTGTAGAATATAATGTGTGGAGTAACAATCAGATAAAAACAATTACGTGTCTAAAGTTTAATATAAGTTGAAGAAATTTTGAAAAAATTTTAAAGGAAAAAGTAGTTTTTGTATATATATTGTAAATACACTTGAAATTATGTAATGTATATATATATATGGGTATATTATATAAATGGTATATTTATAAATTACATATACATATATGTTTCATTGATTATCTATCTATCTGCAAATTTATATAAAAAAACTACAAACACACATCTGATTAGCATTATTATTTATATAACTCACAGATATAAAAATACCTCAAAATCCAATATAAAATTATTTCAATATTATAATCAAAAACATATATGTAGTTACTATGTAAACTTGTATACTTTATATATAGATACCTACCTATAATTAAGTTTTTTAATTTTTCACTCTTATTTTTATATGAATTTAATTTTTTATAATACATCCAAATTTAATAATATGTATACGTATATATAGATATTAAAATTTTTAAGCAAATAATTTACAAAACATCTTTTTTTTATTTTAATTTTATTTTAATAAAAATAAAAATATGTTTTATATACCTATGCAGATTTCATTTTAAGTTTAACATCTTTTTTTTGTCTCTCTATCTCTTTTTCCCTATTAAAAAAACTGTTTAAATATTTAACGTTTTTATTAAAAAATTGTCAATAATCATAAATATTCATATACGTACATACCTAAATACATTAATATTTAATTAATTATTTACGTAACAAAATACAAATATGTATATGTATATTTATATGTAGATATATATACATATGAAGAGTGCAGGCAAATAACAATCAATGTCAATTTTTTTCGAAAATGCAATATGGGTATCATTGGAAAGGCAAAAATGAGATCTTTCGTTCTATCAACAATAAATAATGTAAAACCAAACGAGATCAAAGTTTTAGCCTGTTCAAAATTTCCTGTACAGGGAAAGAACAATCAATGTCACAGTTTTAATGGAAAAAACAATCAATGTCAGTTTTTTTTAATATGGCAAATTTTGAATTGTTTTTATTGACTTGACTTGACTATTACAAATAAAAACGTTCTAACGGGAATTTAAAATAACATTTCCCGTTCGAGGCCATAGTTACATGGAATGTGACAAAAATATGGGATTAATAAAACAAAATCTTAAAATAGAATTGCCTGATGAATGGAACGATCATGTTAAATCTTCACGGGTCAAACCCTCGCCCTTTGTCATTATTAAAAGTAAACAAGATATTTTCAAAAACTGGGGCAGTTATTTGGAAAATAATCATTATAAAAAAAAATCTCCATTTGCAACGAGGCCAATTTCTGAAATCTACATAACAAAGGAACACAGTCGGACACTCCAATTAAGAAACACATATAACGGCCCATGGAATTCGTACATAATCAGATATAAAAATACTGGTAACAGTTCACAAAATTTAAAGCCTTCTTACACTAGCCTAATTCCACATTCATCTGGAAAATATAATGATTTAATGGTACTTAAAGAATTTTGCAGAGACGAAGCGCAGCGGTTTTTTGAAGCACTGCCGCATTTGAATCAAGTTTCGGACACAGACGATAATAATTAAGCAAATCCATACGTTTTAACGTTATAAAAATTTAAACTTAATGAATTACTTAATTTGAATTATTTATGTTTTTATTTTTTGTTAAATTATTTTTTGTTATTTTATTTAATTACTTAATTTGAACTATTTATGTTTTTATTTTTTATTAAATTATTTTTTGTTTGATTATTTTTTCCTAAATTTTTAATATTTGATTGTTTTTTCGTACAAAACTGAATTTTTTTGAAACTAAGTTTTTTTTTTTGTAAATAAAATAAGAAAATATTAAATTATTTTAATTTTTTTGTATTGTATTTCTTTAAGAATAGGATAAACATTAATTATGAAGCTTGTTTACAGACACTTTCAGAACATTTTTATACGCAAGAAGTCTTTGAAAATATTAATTGAATTATCTCAATTTCTAAAAAAAGTGACGTTGATTGTTATTTGCCTGCACTCTTCATATATATATTATAAAATCAAAAATTTTTAAAAGCTAATAGAAACTTTATATTTTTTGTCCAAAAATCTTTAAAGGTACAAAAAAAAACCTCTTTGTTTCCAACGTCTGAAAAATTATCGTTTAGCTTTTGTTTATGTTACTGCACATTCATAACTACATACATTATGAACACGAATATACATATATATTGCTTTCTTTAGATTTTTTTTTTTAATATAGTTAATTAAGGTATTTAATCAAATAATTTGAATACGAATAACGTTATAAAGAAGAAGGCAAAAAAGAGAAAGAGGAAGAGAGAAAAAAAAGAACAGTTTGACCTTGAAAAAATTTGTGCACACAAATACTATTATCAAAAATTCCTAATTTTTTTTTTTTTTTGACAATTTATTAAGTTTTTTAAACTTTATATGTGTATAGATAACTTTAATTTAAAAAAAAAAAACAAAAAAAACAAAAACAAAAAAACGAAATAAAAATAATTTAAGTTCGCAAGTTTTCCGCAATATAACAGTGTATTGTGTCATGTGACAGTGTGGGTGTGAATGTGTAAATTGTATTGAACTTGAAATATTTTATTAAAAAAATTTTTATTAGATTTGTTATTTTAAAATATTATGGATATGTATGTATGCGTATATGATTATTTTTTATAAATATTCCAATTTCCAAAATAAAAAAGAAAAAAAAAAAAAAACAAAAAGTGAGATAAAATTCAAGCCCCCGAAAAGTTTTTTTTTTTTTTGTTTTTTAATGTATTTTAAAAATTTTTGTTATTTTCAAATTTTTTAATAAATTTTTTTGACCCCCTTGAATGACGTCTGCTTTTTCACTCAATTAAAATTGAAAATTTAATTTTTTTTTTTTTTTTTTTTTTTTTTTTATTTCTATTAATTTTTTTGGGCAATCACCCAAATATGTGTATATAAAAAAAAATAAATTGTATTTAGAATATTGTAAAACGTGAGAGGAAATAGAATTATTTTTTGTTGTGTTATAATTGTTTATCTTAAGTAGTTTAAGTATATTAATTTAAATAACACGCCCTCCATGTCAATAAACTTATTTGTGTTTATTTTATAGGTTCATAATAGTAAATAAAATGTTTACAAAGTTACATTATAGTTTTTAAAAATTTATTTATTTAAATACTGTGTCTATTATATTTTACTCTCAGATTTTCTAATATTTTGAGTATCACTGGATCAATGATGGTAATTTATTGTATATACAACTATATAGTCTAATTAAATTAGGTTACGCACTTATCAGTTCAGTCGTCAGTTGTGCGACTGTTAGTTAATACCAAAATTTTTTGGTATTCTTGAGTTCAAAATGATTTATGATGACAGTTTATTATTTAATATTATATAAGTCGCAGTTTAGTTGCAAAACGCTGAGTGGCTGGTTAGAATGCTGACCTTTTTTTTCGAAAGGCCCCAGTTTATCTGATGTTCGAAATCGACTCAACTTCCATTCGCCGTTGGGTTCACATTAATGGAATAACCAAGAATTAATAATTATATATCTTTAATAAAAATATATTAATATAATAATATAAACAAATGCAAAATATAAACAAATAATTTAATTGAATAATATAACTGACATATATAGAATACCATATAACTCTAATACAAAATATTACAATACGAACAATAATAGAATTGTATTTATTGAAAATCTAGGATGTTGTTTCTACATGTTATAAGGCCTTGTACTATCTCATGTTTAAGTTGTATGTGGAATTCATTAAGATCAATTCTAATAATAAGAATATTATGTGCCTACGCTTTTCCACCAAAATGTACCTATGGTTAGACCTTTCAAAACATAAGTTTAAACAATTAATCCACAAGAGCCGCAAAAAATATTGACAAATGAATAATGCAGAAATGCAATTTATATAAAATTTTCAGAAAAAAGAAAGTATTACAAATGGTCCATTCCCTAATTGAAGAAGTTATCGTTCAACTCTTATATTCAATTCAGATTTATTCCCTTGAGTCCTAACAATCCTTACTAATTTACAACTTAAACAAATGATTAAAAAATTCTGAAAAAAAGAATTTTCAGGAAAGAAAAAATCCCACTATCCCATTTGGAATAATGAGGTCCATTATTACGTTTTAATTTTTTATGTAAATTCAGAGTCGGCGCTTCTATATGTGCAAACGGTGCAATTGCACAGAGCGCGGAAATTTTTGCGACCGAAAATGCTTAATATGCCTATGTAAAATAATTTTATAAAAATACCTACACAAATTAACTCATATAGAAATATTTCTAAAAATATGTATTTAACTAAAAACTTTAACTAATATAATTAATAATAATTTGTTAATCAAAGATCTGCAAAATAATAGCAAATAAAATGTTTACAAAGTTACAATAATAAATAATTTCAAATTCAAATGATTACGATTTCAAAATCATATATATTTTACATCATATGATATTTTAGATAAAATCGATACCGATACAAAAAATCGAATCAAAATCGATTCAAAAATTCGAAACGGATTTATTAGGTCGAAAAATTTCAAAATTGCACAGGGTGCCGAAAAATTTACGCCCGTTCTGTGTAAATTACCAATATCATAAAGGTAATGACGATATCTATACACAGACATCTCTGAGATACATAATATGCATATGTCGATTTTTTCTAAAATACAATATGAAAATAGTTTAATTTTCAGAAAATAATTAATGTAAATATTGTAAGCCATTTTTCCATTCTGTTTAAGGCCTTGAATACGGACGGGAGCCAGCGAACCAGCGTTTTTTTTTTTTTTTTCCAAACAAGTGGTGTAATATTTTTGCATTCAGTTGTCGCTCTTCTGTATATGGCCACTTATATGAAAACCAATATGTTTGAAATTTTTTGAAAATAATCTTTCGCTCGCTTTTTCTATGTTTGAGGATGCAGGGTACCAGCTTTTGAAAATTTTCTACTAAATCGTGTTTAGAATGTGATCTATATAATATAACCTTATAACTTATTAATTGTTATGTTATTATTTTAATTTTATTAAAATAATATTTATTTTTTTTTAAGGTGAAATGGTTACGAAATAACTAAATTTTAAATTTATATACAAAAGAACTATAACAAATTTTTTAAAGAGAGAGAAAACTCATGAATTTTAATATTAAATTCAAGGATTGCCCAAATTTTTGCACATATAAAATATTGTTGTTTTTATGTATAGATAAAAGAGTTTTTTTTTTTTTAAATTAAATAAATAATATTAATATATAATAAATTTTTCCATTATAAATAATAAAAAAGTTTTTAGAATTAAAAAAAAAAAAATTAATCTAAAGAATTTTATATAATGTATATGGATGTATGTATATTACATATATATATGTATAAAAAAATGGACAAATTCAGATTAGGATGCACTTAGCAATAACTCTTAAAAAATGCTGTAATTAAGGTATTGAATTATTAAAAACAATTAAAATAAAAATAAAATTAAATATATTATATGATAACTCTTGACTCTTCATTATTATAAAAATAGTATCATATAATATGACCAATAAATAACCTGAGGTGGTTGTGATTCTTTTTATGTATACAAATATTAAATAATTAAATAATTTGCTATTTATTTCTGTTTATAATTGATTGTTTTTAATATTATTAATTATAAATATTTTTTTTAAAGATTTATGAAATATAACTTTTTTTTATATATATGTACATAATGAAATAATTTTATTAAAAACAAATATTATCATTATAGATTGTTTTCCTCGTTTAAAAATATATAATGTATTTTTTTATTGTAAATAAATAAGGAATGATTATGTTCAAATCTGAGGTTTAACTTGATTTACTCAAACTCTTTTTTAACTTTTCAAATAGTTTGAATATCAATTGTAGATTGCAACATCGACTTATGTAAAGTCTACAGCAATACTACAGCAATAATACAGCAATACTATATAATTACAATAGTTACACTACACTTATCATATTTGACAGCTAACATGTAACTTAAATTATGGTGCAATGCCAAATGTGGTGCTGTTCGGTTACAGGAAAGAAAATTCAGATTAAATCAAAGATGCTTTGGCAAAGAAATCAATATTAAATTAGGAAGTGGGATGATGAAATTTTTTTTTTTTTTTTTTAAGCGCTAACTGTTCAACTGTTAGGCTCATAAGCCTTTCTGTATCATATGTACAAGTTAGAACAGGGAGTCATATTATATTCGTATTATTAAAATTCATCTTAATGAATTGCACATACAATTAAAACATGAGATAGTATTAGGCCTTATAACATGTAAAATTGTCTTAGACTTCCAATGGATACAATTCTATTTTTGTTTATGTTGTAATATTTTTGTATTTGAGTTATATGGTATTCTATATCTGTGAGTTATATTATTCAATTAAATTTTTTGTTTATATTTTGCATTTGTTTATATTGCTATATTAATGTATTTTTTATTAGTGCTATATGATTATATTAATTATTGATTAATCCATTAATTTGAACCCAATTGCGAATGGTAGCTGAGTCGAGTTGAAAATCAGAAAAGTTTCTTCATTTTCACAGGGATTCGAATCCGGGCCTTTCGCATGAAGGGTGGAACTCTAACCACCCAGCCGTTGAAATAATAAATTTTTTAACAAGTCATTAGTTTAAAAT
This sequence comes from Dolichopus griseipennis, assembly GCA_963082915.1. NCBI lineage: Eukaryota > Metazoa > Arthropoda > Insecta > Diptera > Dolichopodidae > Dolichopus > Dolichopus griseipennis. Next base: position 309,594,153 of record OY720441.1, read on the forward strand.
ACGTTTGAAGAAGAATTTATAGAAGTACTTAAGTGTTAAGAAAAATAATTTGCTTCAATATACGTCATATACGTCAAATTCGTTGTCATATTACGTTGAATTTTTAAATTAGTAATAAAATATCTACTTATGTAATGTATACATATTGTATTCCGATTCAGATGATTCCCCCTTCTATAGTAGGTAAATTAAAAGTTTTTGTTTATAAATTATATATTAACCTTTTTAAAACGTGGATAACCTACAAAATTGAATAAACATGATTACCCCCAATATAGTTTTTGTTATATACAAAAATCGTAATTTTATTTTATTTGCAAAATATAATTATATTTTATAGTTAGTAAATATTATTACTTTTATAACCTATAAAATAAATATATATATATATTAATGATATTTTTTGTTATTATGAACATTTTATAATCGATTCAGAAGTCAAAGTTATATAATTAAATCGGTTTATAAATTATGTCATAAAGAAAAAAACTCTTTGATTCAATGTATATGTAATTGCATATGTTTGCGTTCCTTTATAATGAGTAAACTACTCTTTTCTATTCTCAACTACTTTCATCCCAGATACACTACCTCTTACAAAAGAGTAGATGATAGAAGCAGATAATTAAAAAATTTCTATAGGTGGATTTTCATTTGAATAAATTATGTTAAATCATATTTTTTATTACAAAACCAATTAGCAATTATTTCTTTTATTTTAAAAAATATTATTTATATATATCAGCAATAAACATTAATTTTTTCACTTTATTTTCAATATTTAAATAAAAAAAAAGAATTAATAAACTTCTCAAACTCTTATATCAACAAGTGTATTATTTGTATGACAATTAATCTGACAATTATCAACTCGCTAAATTTCATTTACAAAGTTCACCTATCTACTTTTGATCTACTATTTTTTTTAAACGCACGCAATATAAACAATTTAAGGTACCTTAAAGTTAAATAAAACGTTAAAGTATAAAGCTATAGACCAATATTAGAAACCTATCTAACTATCTAACCTATTCTCTTAATAATTTATACTTTTTAAAAACTTAAAATTTTTTATTATAATAATTTTACTATTACCATATATTAAAAAACAAACATGTGTACTTTCCACATTTTTGATGATACAATATTTACTTTGTTTGTGACCTTTTAGGTAAAATTGACAATTACACATTACCTAGGTTTTATACGATGCATGTGTTAGGAACAATTTACTTCAAAATTAGTTCAGTTATTTGATACACCCCTCTGGTAAACACAGATGATATTCTTTTAATACAGAAATAAATCCCTATTAGTTTTGGACTTCTTCTGTTGTCTGAGTGAAGAATAAGTTAAATAAGCATATATATATGTTTAGAGAAACCACAATTTATCACCTTTGTTTTGATCAACTCTGGCGCCTTTTAATATTCTTAATTTAAAGTTGATAAAAAGTTTTACAAGTATTAAATGTTTTTTTAAGTACTAAAAGTGCCAAAATTAAAAACCAGTTTAATGGTAAAATATAAATAATAATTTGAGTTCGAAAGTCTCTCGAATTTTGAGCGTTTCGCGATCCTAGTTCTTGTTATTAGAATTGATTTTAATGAACTGCAAATACAATTTAGCAATGAGATAGTACTGGGACTTATAATATTTAGAAACATTTTAGATTATTGTATCAATTGATACAATTTTATACAATACTATAGAATTATAAGGTATTTATGTATCTGCAATTTATGTTATTTAATTAATTTATTTATTAATAACTTGCATATTTATTTATATTGGTATATTGATGTTGATATTTATTAATTTAAATCCAACAGGGAATGAAATTTTAGTAGAGTCGAAAATCAGATAAAAGTTTTTTAAAAGTTTTTACTGGGATTAGAATCCAGGGCTCTCGAATGAAAGGTCTATAACCACTGTTCCAATGGTAATTAGACATCATTTTTTTAACACTAATCAAATATATGCTGATTACCCACAAATTAAATATAGGTAGTAAATACACTAAATAATAATATTAACTAGGGTGCCCTCCAAAAAAATTAATACTGGTAAAAAATAAAAATTTATTAGTTACTATGTATGGAAGTAAATGATCTTATTATTACAATAAAATATCAGTAATCAGTGACGTCCGTTTCATTAAAATGTTATCAATTAAAAAAAAAAAAAACAATATTTATTAATGAAGGTTTCTTAATTGTTAGTGACTATAGTATAATTATTTTGAAATTTAAATATTTACTTATATATATTGGATGATAATACTAATCATTTGTTTGTTTTTTTTTAAATTTAGAAGCGTCATAGGAAGAACTGTGTACTTATACAGTACTTACAGAAGATATGTATTTATACAATATAGTAGGTACTAATGTATAAAATGTAGTAATTAAAAATTATCAGTAACATGTTTGATTATTTATTATCAATTATATACATATATGTATATAAACTACTGAATTTCTGACGAAGAGGGAATTCTTTTAATTATTTTATTTTTGGTGTTAAATTCTATGTTATTCGCATTATCGCAAGGAAAAATGACGCGCTTGTAGAAAAAAAAAAAATTAAAAAATTTTAAAATTTAGAAAAATCACACAATTCATAAGTAAATAAAAAGTTACTAGTTCTTAGTGGCATGTATATTATTTGGTATTAGGTATTAAATCAAGTTTTGAGGAATAAATATAATTGCTTTTAATTGAAATGGAGAAAAAATTTTAAAATCATACATGGGCATATGAGATCCTTATTTAAAAAGCTTCAAATGCGCGAACATACCTACTATTATAAAATAGTGCGCGAAGAAAAAAAAACACACAAATATTTATATAAATTAGTATAAATTAATATAAATTCTTAGAAATATTTATCAATATTAAATATTTATATTATTTGATCATCAATAATGATTATAATTACATTAGAACCCTTCTTACTATTTTATTAAGAGCGAAATTAAAAAGCCCCATAAATTAAATACTATTTAAAAACATATTCTACCAATTCAAAACCTTTACGCAACCTTTTCTATTTAACCCTTAACTCGGGTATTCATCCCGCCCAATTGAAGATTGCTCAAATTTATCGAATTATAAAAAAAGGTAATAAAAGCCATTCCTTAAACTATCGCCCTACCAAAGCTATAACATCGGTTCTTTCTAGAGTAATAAAAAAAAATCAAATCATAAACCAGCAGGATCTGCAGGATCATAGCAGGATCATAAAGGTTTGCTTCATGATCGACAATACGGGTTCAGAGCCAATCGTTCAACTGGTGATCTCATGACTTATATTTGTGAAAACTCAATATTAACCTTCATCATTCTAGTGAATCTGATGTTGTAGCGTTGGATATTTCTGAAGCTTTCGACCGTGTATGGCATACTGCTTGGGCTTTAGCAAAAATTTAAGGGAAAGCTTTAGGTTTAGGTAGAGCTTTTTCTTGGAATGGATTGAATATTTCCTTTCGAATCGTACGATTCGGTCGATGGTTTATCATCTGGCAAACTTGAGTTAGGTCAAATCATATTTTAGTTATAGCTTAAAGATGCAGCTAAGTGTTTCGGTTTTTTGTATCGCTATAAAACCTAATTTTCTTCACTTGATCTTCTCAATATTTATAAAACATATATTAGACCAAAAATGGAGTCTAATCAACATATTTGGGCTAATGATCTCCTATCGGCTTTGGGATATCTCGATAAAGTGCAAAACAGAGCTATTCGTCTTATAAATGATCCTAGTGTTATCTTAACGCTCCCTTCACTTAGCCATAGGTGCTCATTCTGGTCACTTCCCTCGTTTGTTTTGATATAAAACAACTAATTTCTCCATTTAAAATTTTCCAACGTCAAACAAGTAGGACCGTATTATACGCATGTCGAGACTATACGGAACCTTATTCCGTCCAATGTGTTCCCTAAAGTTGGTATTTCGAATGTGTACTACTTAATTAAATTTAAGAAGAATATTAACATATCTTTCTTCTTAATATCCTTCCAAATTTTTTCCAGCCTCCATAATCCAAAAATCCCAAACCTCACCATAATCTCAAAATCCTTTTATATCCCCAACCCTGTAACGAAACTGTACATTTGTATCATATAAGTTCCTTCCTAAAGTTGGGTTCAAAAAAGGTGTAGTTTTGGTGTGTTAAAGTCGCACACAACCCAAAAAAATACTGTACACTCTTAATGGGTGGCTTCTCATACCGTCGTAAAAAAAAAAAAAATTAAATATTAGATGATTACTAATCCATTCGTTTGCATAGGACCTGATTTTAGATAATTTAAATGGCAGCTCGTCCCATTAAATATTACTTTTAATTAAATAATTAATTTATTAATCAAACTATTTCATATTTAAGAGTACACTGGTGGTAATTACCCTGTTGTATCCGCGCTTGTTTAGATCTATCTGCAAAATGTTCTGGCCTAAAAGCAATTAAGAACTAGACAAATAACTAAAGAGCAATCTGTGATAGTGCAGATAAGACGAAAATGGTGCTGGATTGCTCATACGCTAGAATGGAACCTTTAGGGAAAACGAAGTATCGAAAGACCCCGCATAACATGGTGCAGAACGGTAGAAAAAAAAAATAAATACTATTGTAGATAGAGGGAAAACAAACTTGGGTGCAAATAAAGCCGATTGCCAATAATAGAGTAAGATGAAGAAACTATGTGGAAGCCCTTTGCTCCCAAAGGGGGTTAGAGAAGGAATAAAAAAAATTGTTGTAATTATAAATTATCAGTTAACTTGGTTATTTAGTATCACTTATGCATATATAAATTTCTGAGTGACTGACGAAGAGGGAATTCTTTTATTTATTTTTTTTTTCTTAAATTCTATGTTATGTTCGCATTATCGCAAGGAAAAATGACGCACTTGTAGAAAAAAAAAAAAAAAAAAAAAAACAAATTAGAAAATTTGAAAATTTAAAAAATCACACAATTGATAAATAAATAAAAACCTACTCATTCTAAGTGACATGTATATTATTAGATATTAGGTATTAAATTTTGTTTTGAGCCAAAAAAATTAGCTTTTTATTGAAACGGAGAAAAAAATTCAAAATTATACATAGACACCCTTATTTGAAAGGCTTGAAATCTCTGAAATACGTGAATATACTAAAAAAATAAAATAATAACAAAAAAAATCAAACAAACAACAATCAAAAATATTTTTTATTAAAAATTCGTGTAAACAAAAATCGTACGATGTTTTATAAATGAGTTTTTTTATTTTAAATTAAATTTTTTTTTTTTTTTTTTTTTTTGGAGGTTCAACTAATAAAAACCATAAAAAATTTCCACTACTACTAATGAATCAACTGAAAAAAAGGAAAAAAAAATTGTCTTTCCAGTATCAAATACATGCTACGCAAAATCGACTATATACATAACTAAACAACCGGCTATAATTTATGAAAATATGTATTTTTTAAAAATATTTTCCCTCTTTAAATTTCCACATTATTGTGTTTTTGTTGAATATATATATAGTATAGGTATACATATACATACATCGTATTATATTCTATAGATCTATCTACACGATCTGCAAAAAAAAAAAAAAAAAACAAAACTCTCGAGACTATATAAATGATTTTGATGAATTTCATTATAAATGATTTAGTTTTTCTGTTATTCATTTTCTTAATTTTATTTATTAAGTGTAATGTAAATAAGTTATGACCATTTTTACACATTTTTTTTAGAAGAACAGTCCTTTTCTTTTTACAAGATGGTCTCTTTATACAAATCGTGACGCTGTAAAATAGACAAGATAGATTATAAATATAAACTCGAGTGTACAGATCTGATACCACCAGAAGCGATAAGTCAGTCGAATTAGTTATGTGTGTTTATCGTTGCATTTATGTGTCCGCAAGCGATAAATGAAAAACTAAAAGAGTTAGGATTCTTAAATTTTTATAAGATTAGTTGTAAATGATCTTCTACTAGAAAATGTTTTGCCAAATCAGCCCACTTTTTTTTGAACAAGTTTTTCCAACGAATCAGATTATCTTACAAACCTTCTTTTCTATAGTTCTATTTCGTCCTCTTCAGTTATTTTAAAAAATCAAGATAAAATTTAAACTGAGATGTACGCTGGTTTGTTTTACGTAACAATATTAAAATATCAGATATATTTTAATTTAAAATATGTAGATATTTATTAGTTCACTCAACTTTATATCTTTAATAAAAAATACATTAATATAACAATATAAACAAATGCAAAATATAAACCAACAATTTAATTGAATAATATAACTCACAGATATAGAATAACATGTAACTCAAATACCAAAAATATTGCAATATAAACTAGAATAGAATTGTATCTATTGAAAATCTAAGATGTTTTTACATGTTATAAGGCCTAATATTATGTCATATTTAAATTGTATGTGGAATTCATTAAGATCAATTCTAATAACACGAATATAATATGACCCACTGTCTATGGTATTGACAGGCCTAAAATTTAAACAGTTAGTATTTTAGTTAGCAACAGTTAACAACATTTAGCAAGTTACCAAGCAAGTTAGCAATAGTTAAAAATTTTGTAAGTTGTTATTGTATTTTTGTTTTGTCTTGATTTTACATTTTGTATTTGAAAAAAAAAAAGTTGTTCCATAAAATAAGATAACGTTTAATAAATCCAGTTCCAACAATCATTTTACGAACGAGTTGATTGAGATTCATTTTATTTCAAAAAAAACATATAGAAAACAATTTACCAAACCATTTTTAATCAAATTTAAGACAAAAGTTCCTTCCCCATCCATGTATTAAATTTGAGGTTAAATTTCAAGCGTTTTAATTCAAGAGAACTGCATTATCAAACCAGAGATTGTGACGGAACGAGTTAATACGTTATTAATAACGTTCTAAGATTTCTTCGAAATTTTGTAATTTGTATTTAATGGCTTTTAACAAGCACAAAAAAATGTGTGTAGAGAACGATTCTTATATATTACATAATAATATAGAAAATAAAATCGTTTAAATTTAATTTTTTTTTTATATTAAAAAAAAAATTGTACATTTTTTTTTTTGGGAATATGGTCACTATTTATGATCTACAATGAAAAAATACGATATAAACTATTTTTAATAATATTATACAAAATGAAAAACAAGTTCTTACTTATTTATATTCACATTCATAATATTGTTTTTTTTTCTTTTTTTTTTTTTTGTTGTTTGTTTACATATGTATATGTGAATGTAAATTTATAATGAAAAATGTTTTTTTATACTTTTTCTTTTATTATTTTCATTAAGTTGTTTTTCGCACAAAAAAATCTGTGACGAGCCCAATAAATTGACCAATCACAACATTATTTGAAAAAAACAAGTTGTTTTTTTTTTTTATATATCGTATGTCGTATGCGTATTACTATTAAAAACAACTACAAACGATTGATTGCTTGAGGTCATTTGAACTGGAATAATAATGGATATTACAATTTAAAAAACAAAAAAAAAAAAATTGGAGGCAAAAATAATATAAGTAGGTACATGTGTTTCAATTTACTTTAATAAAAAATTGCTAAAAAAAAAGTACATAAGCGTTTAAAAACTTGTATTATTCCACTAAATTGTGGGATATGCTATATGAAAATCCTAATGACCTTAGAATTCATTCAAAAAATTTTTTTTCCTAATTATGTTATTTACGCATAATTTTATTATAATATCATGTATTCCTAGTAAATGTTTTAGAAGATGTATTAAATCAATTTAAAAAATTGATTAAGCTAAAAAATTTTATTTAAAATTAGTAGGTAAGATTCGGACGTGACTAAATAATAATCAAAGTTTATTTAAAGAAATTTACATTTATACCCAGACCCAGTTCATTGCTTCAGAATGTTAGTTCTAAACTCATGAGAGAGTATGCATTTTTATATGTAAATTTGTTATTTGAATCCTTTTCATTTTCAAAAAAGTTCAGAACTTTTCAGAATTAAATTGAAATTGAAAATTGAATTGATTCTGAACTAAAAGTTCTGAATTAAAAAGAAAAATTGAATTGATTCTGAGCTACTGAAAAAAACCTTTTTTCTGGCTCGGAACCAAACGGTTTGAAGCAATGAATAATTAAAAATTCTCTTATTCAGAAATCAGAACTAAATGTGCTGAAGCAGTGAACCCCGCCTAAATCAAGCTTTACAGTTATCAATGTTAAGATATTTAGTTATCGATCATTGTCTTCAGATCGGGGGTCCGGACAATATACCTATACCCTGAATTTTTGTAATAATGTAAAAAAAAATGTTGGAATAAATATACTACAAATATAAAAAATAAACTACTTATTATAAATTATAAATAACTTGAAATTTTTAAAACTAACAATTTTATCCACTGAACTTATAAACTATTAAATTAAATAAATTAATACACTAAGTAAAAACTAGTCAATAACATATTACCGACCAATCTAGTTGTCATCTGTCAATTACTAGTGTTAGCACATATTAACTTTTTCTGTTTAAAGTATCGTTTAGCAAAAAAAAAAAAAAAACAATTTAACTGTCAAAGTATAAAGTGCCAATTTTTATTGCTCTAATTTAAAAGTTTTTAAATTTTTACGTCAAATCGATCGGTTGCATAATTTTACGCTCCTGATTAAATAATTAATAATTAAAAAAGATAAAAATAAATGAATATTGATTTAATTTATAATTTATAACATAAAAACATTTTAAAATGAAAAAAAAACAAATTAAAAAAAAGATTGATGATGAAGATTCAACTAGTGCTCAAAATATCTCCGAACTCAACCAGGTAACATCAGATGAATGCACTGTAAACACTCTGGCTGTTGTTGTAAATCAACTGATAACAGCTGTAAAAGATTTTCATCGCTCGCTTGAGTTTATTAATAAAAAATTTGAATTTTTTAATAATAAAGTTGATGATCTTCTAAAAATAAATGAAAATATTCAAACAGAGAACAAAGAAATAAAAATTAAATTAAATGAAGCTGAAAATAATAATAATTCATTGAACAAAAGGCTGCACTATATTGAGCAACTACTTGATGAAAAGCAGCAAAAGGAAATTGAAAATAATATAATTGTTGCAGGCTTACCTCCAAAATTAAGCAAACCAAAAGAAACAATACTTAATATTTGTAAACATATTGCGGCTGAAATAACTGAGGATGACATCACTTCGGTTAGAGAACTTCCCTCTAAAATAAACAACAATAACAATTTAATTAACACAAATCTATACCTTTTGGAATGCAAATCCAGTATTGTTAAGGCTGAACTAATGAGCCGCAAAAAAATCGCCGGAAATGTATACACTTTGGATATTAATTTAACAGAGGAAGGCACACGCAACATATTTTTTCGAGACCATCTTACACAGCGGCAATCAAACCTCTACTATGAAGCCAGGCAAATTAAAAAGAACAACAATTGGAAATTCCTATGGATTAAAAACAACATCATTTTTATTAGAAAAACTGAATCTTCAAAGGTATTTAAAATTAGAAATACTAATGATATATCATACATTAAAAACAATAATAATATTAATTGAAAATTCATTAACTTTATTTGAACAATTCATATTTATCATATTTATCATTTTTATTATATTCTTCATATTTATCATACTAAACATATTAAATATATTAATTTTATTGAATTTTCTAAACACTAACAATTTCACAAATAAAAAAAATAACCCTACTAATCCAGATTTAACTTTTTATAAATTATTATTATTTTTTATTATTGTTAATAAATTTAAGTACACATTTAGCAAACTGACAAACTCACATATTATAAAAACTAACAACAACAAGTACTTATACCACAAACATCTTTTTATATTACAATTAATTTTATTAACCTTAATTGATCACTTCATACTAATTTTATTAATTCTTCTTAATACTAACAAACTACTAAACAAAAAATGTAACCCTACTAACCCAGATTTAATTTTATATAAATTATTATTTACTATTATTGTTAATCAATCTAAGTTCACAATTAGCTATTTCACAAACTCACATATTATAAAAACAAACAACAACAACAAGTTCATATATTATAAACATATTTTTAAAAAAATTAAATTTAAACTTTCTTACCTTGAGATAAATGCTGGTTATATTTCTCATCAATTGATTATATATAAAAACTTACACCTTGTAGTAGTAAACAAATATCATCTAATTTTAACAACACATGTTTTAAAATTATATGTTTTTGGTGTTGATCTTTTCTTGTTTTTATTTTTACTTTGTATATCTGTCAAAAAAAAACTTAGATTCCACAAACTAATTACGTTCTTACATTTATTAAACATTTACTCAACAATAAAACCATTAATTTTCAACAATAAATTTCAACCATATAACTTATCAGTTTTTATTCGGCTTATTATGATCATTATAATAATTGTTCCCAGTCTCAACTCTTATATTTTGGTTTGTGTACTTACTAATCTTGAACACCCAATTTTTATAAAATTTAATAATGGTCCATGATATAGCTAATATACAAAATCTATTAAATATAGATTATTTCACCCATATTGATCCGAATAAACAAAATTCAACTTTCAAAAATAATTTCAATATGGTGTATTTAAATATTCAAAGTTTAAGGAAAAAATTATACAATGTCGAGGCCTTGATAAATAACCATTTTAAAAACAAGATTCATGTAATTGTTCTTACGGAAATATGGTTACATAGTTCAGAAAACAAATTTTATAATATTGAAGGGTATAATGCTTACTTTGCCAATAGAGATAAGTCATACGGCGGGGTTGCGATTTACATTAAAAATGATATAAATAGTTACCAAATATACTGCGAAGAGTTTCAAAGAAGTAATTTTTTGGGGGTTAAGCTTACAAAACAAAACTTAAATATATTTGGTGTATATAGAGCACACGAAACCTCTATAGACGACTTTATTGACAAAATAGATTATATAACATTGCAATACAAACAAAGCTACATTCTAGGTGACTTTAATTTAAATCTACTAAATACAGATAGAGCAGTAATTAATTCATACTCAAACGCGCTATTAAGTAATGGATTCCTAATTTGCAACAAGGTTGAACTAAACTTTGCTACGAGAATTGGTAGAAATACAAAAACAATTATTGATCATTTCGTAACCGATATTTTTCAGAATAAATTCTGGTTTCATATTTTAGATTCTTGTCTGTCTGATCATCAAATGTTCTTTATAACCACCAGTCTGAATCCAATAACTGAGGGGAAAACCTATTATAAAACTGTTCTAAACTATGAAAGGATAATTTCAAATACCTCCTGGAATGTCCTACAGTCCTACACAAGCTTTGATGAATTAGTTGTGAAATTGAAAAGTATCATAAATACGAACACCCAAACAGTACCCGTAAAGCAAAATAAGAAGAGGAAAACCTGGATTACTCAAGAAATAGTAGACAAAATGAAAATAAGAGATTCGCTATTTAAATTCAAAAAAAAGTACCCAAATGATATCCATACTGAAACTCTATACAATAAATACAAACTTATAGTGAGAACTTTAATAATCAAAGCAAAAAAAAATTATTTTTCTAACTTAGTGATTGATAACTCTAAAAATTGTAAAAAGCTATGGGATTGTTACAAACATATTATGTTCAATTCTAGTATGGTAAATTCAAACCAATCTATTAAGGTAATACATCATAACTCAAAAGTAATTGAACATGAAAACGAAATTGCTTCTGCTTTTAACGAGTATTTCGCTAATATTACAAAAGAAATAAATATCCCTATTAATAACATTGACCTTGATTACATTGACAAATTTAGAAGAAATATTTATACTGATTTTGACCTCTCTCCAACTAATGTAGATGAAGTATCCAAAATCATTCAAACTCTCAATTCAGCTGCTGCTACGGGGTACGATAATATTTCAACTAAACTAATAAAAAAATTTTCAGATCATCTAGCTCCTGCCTTAGTTAGGCATATTAATAATGCATTCACATCGAACACATACCCAAGTTCGCTAAAAACAGCCATTATAACACCAATATATAAAGGTGGAACTGCAACAGATTGCTCTAATTATCGTCCCATATCTGTTTTATCTAGTTTCTCAAAAATCTTCGAAAAAGTCATTCAAAATAGGCTTAATAATTTTATTAAAAATAATCCTATACTAAGTGAGAAACAATTTGGTTTCGAAGAAAAATCTAACACAACAGCTGCCTGTCTCTTTTTAAATGACTTCATCTCCAAAAATATTGATAACGGTAAATTCGTTAGCTGTGTATTTCTGGACATAAAAAAGGCCTTCGATTGCGTCGACCATGACATTCTTCTATTAAAACTTAAGAAATTAAATTTCACATTAGGTCAGTTAAAATTCTTCCAGTCATATCTACAAGGTCGCAAACAAAAGGTTCGTATAAACAATAACTTTAGCGATGAAAAAATAATATCAAAAGGGGTTCCGCAAGGTTCCATTTTGGGCCCACTTCTTTTTAAATTATATATCGACGACATCTCTCATTTAAAATTAAAGGGTTGTATTCAGTTATTCGCAGATGATGCGGTAATAAAATATGCAGATGATTCTGAGGGAAATATTCATCTATCTATACAACACGATTTACTGCTAATTGAGGAGTGGCTAACCAAGCACCGACTTCTATTAAACTTTAATAAAACCAAAATTTTATTCTTTGAAAACAAGATTCTTAACTTCTCTAATTCCGTTCAATATAATAATGTAAATGTAGAAATAGTCAATAACTTCAATTATTTAGGTCTGTTACTTGACAGTAAATCAAGTTGGAATAAACATATTGAAAAAGTAATCAAAAATATAACTCCATACATATTCCTGATGAGAAGATTACGTAAGTTCCTCTCGGATCAATCGATATACACATTATATTCCTCGTATATAAAATCACATATTACTTATCTTTTACCTATTTGGAGTAGAGCTCCACAAATTCATCTAAATAAACTAGACAAAATGCATAAAAAATGTGTTAAGCTTGCACAAGGCTTGCCCTTGTTACACCCAACAGATTCTATATACACTATAAAATATCTAAGCTTAAGAAACATAATATTAATGGAACTCTATAAAACTGCGTACAAAATCATTAATAATCAATTAAAACATAACTTCATTCTAAATAGGAATTTTGACATACACAACCATAATACTAGGAACAAATCGAACTTCTACCTTTCCCTTTTTAGAACATCACATCAAAAGAATAACTGCTTATATAATTGCCTTAAGGTTTATAATGAACTTCCAGAACAAATAAAATTAATTAATAACCTTAATCTATTTACACAAAAGATTAAATCGACTATAATTAGTACTTAATATTTTAATAAAACTAGAAATACTAACAAACTAATAATTAAATCCTACATTAACTAACTAACATTCATAAATAAATCAAATAAGTCAAAATTTTTTTTTTTTTTTTATTTTCTTTGTTGTGCTGTTTTAAAAATATAAAAAAAATTAATAAATTAAAATATGAAGAATTATACAAAAAAAGAGTAAATTTTTATGATGAAATCCTATGAAAAATTTGTAAATGAATATCATTAAATTTCTTTTTTTTTTGCTTTGTTTTACTTTTTTATAACTTATTCTATTGTTAAATAATTCTTACAAAAAATTATATGACCGCACTGCCTTAGGCATAGGTCTCAATATATTTACTATGTACTGAAAAGCTAAATTATGTATGTATATTTAAATTTATATTATAAATAAAGAAAAAAAAAAAAAAAAAAAAAATTGATGAGTTAAAGTTTGTTGACCTTTCTTTAATTATTACCTTGAATAGCCTTGAATATTATAATTTTGTTCTGATACGAAAAAAAACATGAAACGTTTTTTAAGATATATTATTAAACTTTTGATGAGATGGATTTTATTCTTATTTGTATTTTCAAAAATCCAGACAAGAATTTGCAGATAAAAACAAAATCAAAAAGAAGTTTTTTGGATTTTTTATTTTAAATTTAAAATTTTTCAAAAACATAAAAAAAAAACTATAAAATAAAACAAAAGACAAGAGAGAAGTCTTTTATATTGGTAATGTAATTGATACCATGTTTAAGCGGGAAAAATAATAAAAGAGATTGTTAGTAAACAATGGTTATCATCATAAGATCAAATTTTGACATAAATTTTTAAGTACAACTTGAGTAACTTTAGAGTAACTAACTATACATGATTAATTCAATATTAAAAACTTATGGCGAAAAATTATACAACGTTACCATAATATTAAACCAAATTTTTGCACATAAATGATAGTTCAAACATCCTCTCAGACATTCCCATCCTCACAGGCCTTAATTTCAATAATGATAATTGATAACTAAAATATGTCAAGGACGATTAAGAAAAACTGAAAGAATACTGAATGTAAGTATACTAACTTCGGTTAAATGACATGTAAATTAAGGATCCAAAAAAAAATGTATAGCAAATTTCAAATTGACAAAAACGTATGCATATAAAAGCAGCACATCTCTGTGATTTCAAAATTACGTTAAACTGTAGTACAAAATCAAGGGTTCAACATGTTCATATGCACAAAAGTCTACAAATTCTCTATTCAATATTGTTTGTCTACGCAAAAAAATTAAATGTGTATTTTATAAAAAAAAATTAATAGCCGCACAAAAAATGTACATTGTAGGAGACTGCTTGTATCTACTTTGTAATACGTATTCACACTGCAGCTATACTACATACATGGGTAATTTTTAAGTCAAATGGAATGCAAACCTACTTACATAATTCAAAGGTTTTTTAAACGTATTAAAAATAAGATAATTGCAATTGCATATTATATTTTTATTTTGCAGTTGTTTATGAAATATGCACATACATTATGTGCATTGCACTTAAAATACTGAACGCATTCTGTAATTGAACTCATGTACAAATACAAATATAAATATTATATAATAAACGTATAGATTATAATGCCTATATACATAGCTATAATCAGATTTCTTTTTTTATTTATTTAGATCAAAACAATTTTTATTTAGATCTTTGTTTTTTTAATTGAATAACAAATAATAAATAAATGAAAGTTAAGTGAAATATTATAAACACTAAAAAATGATAACTGCAATTGAAAATATTTCACTCAAATTTAGTTGTTGTGCTTTTGGTTAGACTATTGATAAGATTATCATTATTTTTCTTATTTTATTCTGAAAAGTAATTTAAATCTATTAATACAGTATAATTGTATTAAATACATATATTTTAACTTAGGTTTAATATACATATAATAATATTTTAAAAAAAAATAGCTCATATGTTCTAAATAAAGAACCACATATCCATCTATAACTCATTCTTCATGTAGCTACAATTTTACATACAATTGTTTTTTTAAAAATATAAGACATTTAATAATTAGAAAAGCATTTTTATAGAAATTTGACCTTTAAAAACGTGTACACCATATATTTGACATTTTAATACTTAGGTATACACAATTCTTCAAAAGCTTTCATTTATAAAAAATATAGAAAAAACAACGAACTATATATAATAATTCTTCCCTACCAGCTATACTGCTAATTAATTATTTCAATTATGAGAATTTTTTAATTGAAGCTAAAGATGTTCAATGCCATATAAATAAACAAATAAAAAAAAAAACTCGTATTTGTGCGAAAACAACGTTAAAATGCGAGCAAATTCTTTCTTAGTTATCTTAATTTAAACCAAACATTTAGCAAAGTTTTCAATTTTTTATTGCCGATGGCCGTTGCCAATTAGGTCCATGATTTTATTACTGTCATGTTACTCGGTTTTATACACTTAAACATTTATTTCTATGAGAAGTTTCTTAAGGATGACAAAAAGTATCTTATTAACATATTAAACTAAAATCAATTTAATCAATATTCTGAAAGAAAAAAACGTATAACGGTTTAAAACCTTATTTTTTAATAATATTGTAAGTTTTATGTAAAATTTTAACTATTTTTGTAATTAAACCATGTTCTTAAATTTAATGCAAGGATTTTGTTGTTTAATGAAATTAATTTGTAAATAATAGGTATAATACAACATCATAGAGATGAAATCATTAATATGAGAAATAATGAATTTTTTTTTAATATGTATATATTTAATTTCAAGTAAAATAGAAGCACCTAATGTCCTAATGCAGTCTGTACCATCTTTTCGTTAAATAGGCTATAAAAAGTGCTTAAATGGTTTTATAAACATTGATCTGTTCTGAATAAAATAGTGAAACAAGTCTTCTGTCATATAGTAAAATATAAAATCAAAAATTTTTAAAAAAATATTTGTGCAATCCGTATCAATAGTGTAGATTCGTTAATCATTAGTATTAGTGAGTGCAGGAATTAGTGCAAATAGTATGAAATAATTTGCAAAATAACTTGGTAAATTAATAAAATTTATACCTTTTTAATTATTAACAGTTTTTTTGTAAATTTTTATTAAAAAAATTATAAACAAATTGCTTTCTCATATCGTCGGGTTACCGCCAAAGTCACGAAACTGAAAAATAGTAGAACTTAATTTTCGCGACTTGGGCACCAAGAAAATATGAAATAAATGACTTTTCGTTAGTTTATGAAAATAAAGAAATTGAATTACAAAGCAATAAATAAGATAAAGAGATTCGTGTCTTTGGCATAATATAGATCTCATTATTTTCTATATTTTTGCATTAATAAGTCAAAAAAGCGAAAAAAGCAGTTTCGTGACTATGGCGGTAACCCGACGATATCTAAGATCTACCATTTATTTATTTATTTATTAATATACCAGTCAATAGTAATTATTGGTTGATTTTATAATAATGTTTTGCCTATTTGGCATTTGGACTTATTACATTAAACATTTTTTATTAATTTTAATTTTTAAATTATATTTGGCCACCAAGAGGATTTGTAAAAAAATATTTTTTTTCAATAATACCCGCAATTTTAGTTAGTGAGCCAAATTCTTAACCACCTAGGCGCCTCAACCACTAATTTTAACACGTTCAGTTTAAATTAAAGCAAAATATTTTTTCAATTGACTTTAAATTAACAGTGTATTTAAATTAACGTGGCTAATGAACCGTAAAAGGCTGAAAGAAAAAGTTAGGCTGGTTATTGGACCCCTTACCCTATGTATTTGCTTTTTATTTTCAAGTAAAACACGTATTACGTTAATAGATTAAATTGGTAAAAATTGTTATTAATTAATATAAATCTGCCGAGTGCGTCTTAATTTTTGTATTTTGGATAAGAAAAAAATCATAACATGTTTGTTTTTGAATGAAAATTTTTCTAAGAATGTTGTATTATTTCTGGGATAATTTTGCTTTTATTCATTAGTTTCAAAAATTATTAGGCAGTATTTGTTTTTTGCTTTTTAACAAATAAAAGCCTTTAGTATTAATCAAATTGAAAATATTATTGATAAAAATAATGACTGGTAATATAATGCGATGCATCCTAATCTGTAATCTGTAATTCTAATTATTTTTTAGTTTTTAAAATACATATATACTAATACTGATAATTATAATATTATATTATAATAACAATTTATATAAACATTTTATTTGCATATTTTTAATTTTTATTTTTTAAAATTTTTTCAAAGTAATGTAAATATACTTAAATAGATTATCTTTTGAAAAAATAGAACCTATTTAAAGCAGATTTTCATTTTAACCTATAAGTGCATAATAATAAACTGTAAGCAATCAGTTACCCATATTTATATGAATTTTCTTGAATGAATTGTAAACCCCAATAATTTTTTTTCTTCCTATTAAAGGATACTTTACATACATAAAATAAAAATAGAACTATACGTAAAATTTTATTTACATTTGATATTTTAAATGAATCTATCATTTCATTAAAAAAATGCATTAACAGAAAAATACAAAATAGCGTTAATTATTTTTTGTGTTCTATGTAGCCCTAAATTGCTTGACTTTTTTTTGTTTGCTGTCCTGTCTCGTTCAGTCCCGTCCTGTTCTGAAAACTAATAAACAAACCTGATAATCATATTCTACATTTCCAATTAATTCAGCTTTTATTATATTCACGTTTTTCACGTTTAAATCAATTTATATTCTTTTAGTCCAAATAAAAATAATCTTGAATATTTTAAAAAATTATTAAAAAAATAATAAAGTACCTATAAAACGTATAACTTTTTTTTTGTTGCAATAACCAATTATAATTGCAATAAAAATAATAAAAAAAAAATATAGTTTGTTGACTGAATAACAAAAATAAACAAAAACTTTAATTTATATAAATAAATTATAAAAACTTATTTGTTTTTTACATATGCAACAATAAAATTATAAATTCAAAATATCAATAAAATTATCAGTTGAATTCCACATTATTTTATTTACGTATAGAATTAATTTTTGTTTTTTTTTTTAATTTTTCAGAAGAACTTAAGAGGAACAATAATCAACATAATAGCGGTGATACAGAAAAGAGAGAAACCATAAACATTTATATGTTTCTAAATATGGAAAAGCGTTATTTGCTAAAATCTAACTTTATTCTTTATAAAGTATTTTAATTTTTTATTTTCATTTAAATTAATTGGCTGTTATAACTCATAAATTAATTAGTACCCTGCAGAATTTTATTGGCGCTGGACTGACAAAGAAAACAATATATGTACCTTAAAAAAATTATTTTAATTTTTACTAATTTGTCTTATTTATTTTCCAATTTATTCAGGGAACTAAAAATAATTGAAAAACAATAGGAACTAATAAGTATTACAGATTAAAAAGTGATTTTTTTTTAAAAAAAACTTTTTAATCTTGTTTACAAAGTTTATAATTTTTATTATAAGCTTAAAATTTCTTGAAAAATTACAACTTAAAGTAAAAAACAAAACATTTATGTATAATAGCAGTGTTTTTTTTTTTAATTTAAAAATTGAATATTTAATTTTAATTAAAAATTTTATTGTTTGCAATTTAAATGACTTACAATTATTTTGTTTACAACTTTTGCTGCAAAATACTGACCTTTGGATAGTGTATAAATATCTAAACTTCAGTTTCCTTCATAATTTTTTTTGATATTAGTTTTTCCTCCTTTTCTTGTTTTATTGCTTTCAACTTCTCATAAATTACATAACCAATATAAACATCATTAGCAGCATATTTCAATTGTTGTTCCTCTAATGGTATAGCATTCCATTTGCTCATACGAATTTTCATGCTTTTGTCTATTTGTAATCGACATAATTTATTAACTAATTTTTCTAAACTCCATTTTCCAGAAGAATTTTTAATTTCATTGTACATAATTCCTAAATCAATACATTTTTCTATTAGGACATCAGAATTAATTTGATTTGAAAAATCTCTTTGTAATTTTCTTAAATCATTCTTAATATTAACTCCGTGCAAAATAATCTTTGGATGTTCTAATAATCTGATTAATTCATAAGGTATTTTATCAATTTCACCAACACTAAAAACATAACAAACTTTTTCACATATAGACATTTGAATGACGGATGTTTTGCCTGGTCCAGTTTTAAAATTAAAAGGCCATTCCATATCAAAAGATATTGGTACAATTTGAGAATTTATGCATTGAGATTCAATTCTTTCATATAATTCATTTGATAATTTTGAAATTTCTTCAATTTTAGAATGATATTTAATTTCTCCTAAGAAATTTACATAGGGACATTTTGATAATTGAATTGATTTTTTTTTGTTTGGATCGGTTGTCTTCGTTGATTTGGTTCTTGCATTACGAATGAAGTTTTCGATTGGCTTAAGGCCACTTCTTGTCACTCTTCTGAATGAAACAATAATTTCTTCTAAAACAATTAAAAAAGTTAAAAAATTATGCATAATTGAAAGCGTGTATTTATATATTAAAAAAACATATTTTTTTACTACATACTACTATCATGACTTACCAGTATTTAATTTCTTAGATTGATTATTTGTTTTATTGTTTTCATTCCTTTCAGAAAATTTTCGTTTCATGATTGATTATATATTATTATAAAACTTTAAATGAAATAACTATTATGTAATTATTTTGTAACAAACTATATTTATAAATTGTGTTTACAAACAAATACAAAACAATCAACAAAATTCAAAATAACTTTTCTAAATAAATTTCCCGCTTTGAATTTATACCGTATACGATGTCAAAATTTATGTTTAAAATTTTACGATATTATGTTGTCAACACTGACAACAAACAACCGACAGCCCTCCAGTGGTCGTATCTAAAACTAATTTAAATATAATTGTGTTTTAATTCAATCGAGATTTATTCATTTCGTCTTTCACTTTTATTTATTATTGAAATTTGAAATACTAAATGTTTAAAAAATAAACGTTAGAAGACTCGAGAATAACTGTACATATTTGGTTAAATTTTAATTTTTCAATTTTTCAATTTATTTTTGAGTTGAATTAAATGACACAAAGAAATATAAAAAAATTGTAGTTGTATCAATTGGATTTAAATTAAAATTTCATTCCAGAATCGTAAATCGAAAGTTCATCATTAAAAGTTTGACTCCAAAATGCTGCTACAGATTTTTTTGACATTTTTATTGGATGTCGGATGGTGGATGGTAGGGGTAGGTATTACTTTCAGATATCTCGTAACGTAAGTTGTCTCTGTTTATTAAGAAAATGTATGAATATATGTGCAATGTATATATAAAAAAAAGAATGTTTTTAACATACAAAAATTAAAAATATATGAAATTACATCGATATTACATAAATAACACGTAATATGTTGCAAAAATAGGTACGTTCCTAAAGTGATCTTGAAGTAATTACATTTGTATGCAATTTGATGTTTTGGTGAATATTAGAATTCCACCTTCCCAATTTATGCTGGCGGCACTGCACTTTTTTTTTGTTTTAATAACCCAAAAGGGATAAAAAGTCCAGGGTTGATGTTTAAAAATGATTTTGTATACCAGTTTTATTTTTATAAAGCCTGGTTTTCATAAGGAAATTTTCTTGGAAATATTCAACTTTTGAAACAATTAAGGCCAAATTATAATGAAGCATAAAGCTATACGCGTGAGATTCGGTGACATTTAATGTAGAAGTAATACACAGGTTTTATTGGAGGATTGAAACAAGTTATAATGATATTGCTGTAGCGAAGTTTTCACAACGCATCGAGTTTTTTTTAAAAGAACACTATCAATAGGAAGAAGGAAAAAATTTTTTTATAATTTGAAGGTTTTCTAGCAATTATTATTTATATATTTGTCCAGGAAATGAGTTGTAACAAACGCATTCAATGTTAGTGTTTTGTTGGATGTGTTTTATTTTAGAAACAAAAAAATATCATAAATTATCATAAGCAGGCCAAAAAATATTTTATTTATTTTAAAACAAACAAATAAATCAAGTAATGTAATCAAAGCAATTTCAAAGCTTCCCTCACACCTGAAATAATGCCAAATGAAATGCACCTTAGAAATCAAACTAAATATATATTTTTAACTTAATTAGGTATATTGCATTTGACAATGGAAAACTCAATTCAAAATTCAACATTTATTTAATACAATTTTATGTCCATATAAATAGGTACATGTTTAGGCATTCTATAGGTCGAGTTGAATCTTAACAAAGATTGTGAAATAATATACTATCTTAGCAACATTTTTTAAAAATATGTATGCAAAAAGTTAGTAGATGGAGAAATGAATCATTGTCGAAACAAAATAAACTTATAAAAAAATTTCAAATCTTTTATTAACAAACAAATTTATGGAATTTAATTTTAAAAATTTTAAATTTAAATAAGTACGTATTTAAATAAAAAAAATATTAATTGAAATTAAAAAAAAATTTCACCAAAAATGGATTTGAACAAATGACCCCAAGATTTTATCAAATTCAAAACAAAAGGTAGACTACATAACTTATTCATCTTCAAATTTTTAAGATACAACAAGAACTTCTATAAGTCATTTGTTTTTTTTTTGTGTACCTATTACTAGAATCGAAGCATAATCCGCGTAAAACAAAATTTAACGGTTGCGAATTTATTTAAGTAAATGGTATTGATATACACTATATGTATATTATCACCCCTATTCTAAATTCCCTCGCAAACTTTCTACGAAAAATTGGTTAAGCTACGAACAAAAACTTTTAGTGATACTAAATTCCCTCGTAGAAAATTAAATTTGCAACGGCAACTTTGACTTTTGAATTCAGTTTTTTAGTAAAAATGATGATTATTTTTTTCAATTTTGTATTAGTAATTTTTAAAAAATATTTTGAAAAAAGGTAAATTTAAATATTTTTATAAAACAAAGTTAACTAAACAATTAAATAAAAATATAAATTCATTTAAAACGAGGGAATTATTATTTATATGTATAAAAGTGAACTGGTCACGAAATAATATGAAGTACGAATATGATACGAATGAATATTTCTTTCCTAGACTTTTGCAGTTTTCGTAACGTTAAGTAGGCTTAGCCGTACGAGGAATTTAGAATAGGGGTGATGTTCATAATGAAATTAGAAATAGTTCTTTATTAGAAAAAGCTTTTCTTTCAATTAACCTTTCGTCATTCGGACCATTGACCATTGACGGACCCACAGCTAGTATATACATATATACATATAACCTAATTTATTAATGTTAACATTTACATTTGTGCGGAGGTTTTTCAATCCAAAGTTTGATTTTTATTAAAAATTTAAAAATTAAAAAAAAAAAAATTCTTTATAAATTTAAAATCAAAGCTGAATATAAAAATTTAGTTCGTTTGTGTACATTCTTTTTTATAATTTTCATGGTTATTCCTGGATATTTATATTTGTCTCTCTCATAAGGCATAACTTTTTTGTATCTATTCCTATACTCTAAAATTTTCAAAGATATGTCGTTTTATGAAAGGGAGCCTTAAAACTCAGTACGAGAACGGTTATTTCTTAAAAATTTAAATAAATGGAAATTTTTTGTCGTTTAATGTGAATATATTCATAAGAAATGCATAGAAAAATAAAAAACACTTTACGTCATCGGTGCATTGGAAATCGATATTAAAGAGTATAAAAAAAAAATGATACCAAATTACTATCACGATTCACGTGTAGGGAAAACCCATAGAATTACAAGTACTAGAATGGCAATAGAGAAAAAATTTTCAGACAAATTTCAAAATTTGGTACATGTACCGTTTGTATGTATTTACTAGTTTCTCCGCGATTCATTTCATTTTGAAAGTGAAATATAAAAGAAACTTTTAAGTACGATTTAAGTAAGATTTCAAACTTAAAAGTAAATATAAACAAATTAGAAAATATATTCAAAAAATTTGTGTGTTGTTGTGCTTTTTGAAGTTTTTTAAAAAACATTAACACCCTAATTCTTCAAGACGCATCTCTCAAACGATGAAAAAATTCACCGCTTCGCCTCTAGTTAAATTTATAATTCTCTTAGTCAGACGATAAAATTTTTAAATGTTGGTAGTACTTCGCTGCTTTCAAAAAGAAAAAAAAAGTTTTTTAAACTAAATTTGAATTTTTTTCTTGCTTTGAAAAGTAAACAAAATAAAGAGTCAAGATTTTTAAATTTTAAGTAGTGTTTTGTTTTTTTGTTAATTTAAAAAGTAAAAATAAAAGTAAATAAAATGTCATCGTTTATGTTTTACGATTCTTCGATAAAATAAATGAATAACATAACAAAAACACAAAAATTTAAAATTATTTTAAATATTACTTACTTTTCTGCTAGTTGCATTTTATGTTTTAATTAAAACAAAGAACAAAAAAATTTTATACTTGAAGCGATACTCTTATCGGTTACAGAAACAGAGGTGATATAAAATGGCTATCGTTTCGTAGCAAAAGTCTTAAAGAATACTACAAGCGATGCATTTGACAGTTCTTATCGCGTTAAGTACAATGTACCGCTTATGCGTCTTTAAGAATAGAAATTGATCGCTTAAGCGGATTTTTTCGTATGAAGCGACTAAAAGAATATGGGTGTAAATTAAATAAAGGATTATTAAGATGGGAAGAAAGTGTTGCTTAAAGATTTTTTTTTTATTTCTTGAGGTTTTACAAATTTCAGCCGATTTTTTTTAAATTATTTTAAAGGTATTTTCCTTTTGGTTTTTGCTTTCCATTTTTCATAATTATTAAGTGACCGTTCTGTAAATTTACCAAAACATTGTCTATTTTCGAATAGAATCAATTTGAAAATCATATTGTAATGCTAAAATTTTTAAAAACTAAGTAAAATTTTGATTGAATAAAAAAAGGGTAAAGAAAAAACCTTTTAATTCTTTATTCGGAAACGTTAAGTTATTTGAAACAGAAATCAAAACCCTCCTTACGGTTAACATAAATGTAGATTTCGTATTTGCAAAAGGTTCGTTCATATTTAAAAATGGCTAAAAATGTTTATATATTCACAAGACTATAAATACTTTTTGTTTTGTTCAAAAAATTATGATTTGTTTTTGATTTACTTATTTGCATTTCCACGATGAATAAATAAACCTACGATAAACCTTAAGATAAATCAAAATAGATATGTAGGTTAATTAAAATTAAACTAAAAATATACTTGTTGGAGATTCCATTATTTTTAAAAATAATTGACTGCAATTTCTTCTAATATTATTCAAATTTTTTTCTTGATGTTTTGTTCAATTATATATTTAATATTAAAAAGTAAATATTTAAAATAAAAGTAAATTAAATCAAATAGTAAACATCTTTATTCGAAATAACTTACAATATACAAACTGCCCAATCCAAATGTATTTCTATGTAAAAATAAATGTAAACAAAAAAACTAATGAGAAACTGCTTAATAAATGTTCTCCTTTACTCAAATTTAAGCAATGACAAATGAAGTAGCCGTACCAATTGTATTTTTTTTTTTTCCTTATTCTACTCCCCTTGGGAGCATAGGGCTTTCACAAAGCTTCTGAATCTGACTCTATTTTGGGCCAGTTGTTTAATCTCTGACCATGTTTTTCCACTGCTTTCTAGCTCTTTCTGGACTGATCTACGCCATGTTTCACGCGGTCTACCTACTTTTCTTTTACCCTGCGGGTTCCACTCCAGAGCTTGCCGTGCTATGTTGTTTATAGGCCTTCTAAGAGTAGCCTTTGTGTAGTACTGACAATTCTGCATCTTCGTATAGAGCTTTGATAATTTGGACTAGCTTGTGGGGTATTCCTTTGTACTGTAGAGACTGCCATATTGCTTCCCGGTTTATTGTATCGAAGGCTCTTTCAAAGTCAATGAAGGTGATGTGTAACGGCGAGTTCCATTCGACTGACTGTTCTATAATTATCCTTAGGGTGTTGGAATGGTCGATGCATCCTCGTCCTCTTCTGAACCCAGCCTGTTCTTCTCTTAGTTGCTCATCGATTATATTTTCAATTCTGGAGTGAATAATGAGTGCCAGTATTTTTGTGACTGAGTTTAGTATCGTGATGCCTCTCCAGTTCTTACATTCGGTAAGATCACCTTTCTTTGGTAGTTTTACTATGATCCCTGTCTTCCAGCTTGTTGGGATATTTTCTGTATTCCAGATTTCAGTCACAATTGGGTATATTATGTTTGCTGTGATACTGGGATTTGCTTTCAGTAGTTCAGCTGGGATACCGTCAGAACCTTCAGCCTTATTGGTTTTTAGTTTGTTTATGGCATCTATTATTTCTCTTTTGCTAGGTGGGTCCTGACTAATTCTAAGGTTCCTATTGCTGTAGATTTCTTGCCGGGATTGGTACTGTTGGATGTTGTTATTGTTATTGACTTCCGCAAAGTACTCCTGCCACCTACATAGTTGTTCTTGCGTGGATGTCAGTGTTTTGCCTTCTTTGTCGTTAATTGGAAGGTTTTGCCCTCCTTTTGCTTTATTTGACAGTACTCTGATTTTGTTGTAAAGTGTGCGCATGTCGTTTTGTTCTGCTGCCCTTTGTGCTTCTGTGGCTATATTGTTGTAATATTGTCGCTTGTCTCTTCTCGCAGATTTTTTCACATCTTTTGCTTTATGTTTATACTGCAACTTCAGCTCATTGTTGTTTGGATTTAACAATAGACTTGTTCTTAGTTGTCTTCTTTGTTCAATTTTTCTCCAGGTCTCATCAGAAATCCACTCTTTCCTTTCTGACTTTTTGGTACCTAGGACTTCTTTTCCTACTTGTCTTATTATATTTTGTGGATCGCCACTCGCTGTTGTCTGGTTTCTTACTAAGTCCTCGAGTTTTGATACAAATTCGGACTTTGTATCTTCATTTTTAAGCTTTTGAGTGTCGATTTTCTTCTTTCTAGCCATGTTTGAACTTCTAATTCCTTTAGGTCTTAAGCGGACATCCCCTGTGAGAAGGATGTGGTCGGAGTTTATATCTGCCCCTTTCCATTTCCTGACGTCGAGCAGGGACTGCTTTCTTCTGTGACTGATGCATATATGATCTATTTGATTCCGGGTGCGTTGGTCTGGTGATGTCCATGTATATTTATGAATTTCTTTGTGGGGGAATAGAGTACCTCCTATCACCATATTGTGTTCTTGACAGATTTCAATTAGTCTTTCACCATTGTTGTTTCTTGTTCCCAATCCATGTCTGCCTATCACGTTGATGTCATCTGAGCTGTCCAAGCCCACTTTGGCGTTCAGGTCCCCCATCAATATTACAATATCCGTTCTGGGTATGTTACTTAGAGTTGTTGTTAATTGTAGGTAGAATTCATTTTTAGTTTCTTCGCTTGCTAGTTCTGTAGGGGCATAACATTGCAGTATTGTTAGTTTTCTGATTGGTGTATATAGTCTAGCAGTTATAATTCTATCAGAGACGTCCTGCCAACTCATAAGACTTTTGCTAAGATGTTTTGCTATTATTATTCCTACTCCGCTTTCACTATTGTTATTACCACAGTATATTAATGTATTGCCATTTTCTGTTGTGATTTGACCCTTGTTCGGCCATCTCATTTCACTTAAACCCATAATTTCAACCTTATAGTTCCCCATTTCTTTTTCTACTTGTGCTAGTCTTGACGTTTCTCTGAGTGTCCGAACATTCCAGTTTCCTATTCTAGTCCTTTTTCGTGTGCCAATAGCTGTTACCGTATTTCCATCTGATATCCGAGGCTCTGTTTGTATACGCATACGAAATTGCATATGTATTTTTTTGTCTGAATACCTCAGGATAGGAAATCACATTAGAAGAAAAGAGTCGGGAACATTCTTTTACCATTCTAGTACTAGTAGTTCTATGGGAAAACCTTTCAGAAGCCAAACGTAATGTTTTTGACAACTGACATTCCCACAAATTGAAAACATTACGTCAATATCACTTTTGAAACTATCAGAATCATAATAGCCAATCATTTTCAAAATCAAAAGGTTTTTAGTAATTTAATTTAACCACAAAATTTTGAAATTGTATTAAGAACTAATATTAATACTTATATATGTATATTGCATTAAATTGTTGCTAAAATGCTGAATTAATACAGTAATAAAAAAACTCCTAAATTTTTAAACCTGCAACGATGAAATGAAAAATTAAAATTTTTTTAATAAAAAACATAAATTAGCTTTTTATAATAATTTTTATTTAATACATAATATATATTTTGCTGGTTATATTTAAATAAGAATCAATCTATAACATATTTTAATATTATATAATTCCATAATAAAAAAAGAAATTTTCAAAAAAAAAAAAATTTATATTAAAATATAATATTGTATTTCATAATTATAATTAAAGATTAAACAAAAATATTTTTAATAATAATTGTTTGATTTTTACATATACAATACAAAAAAAAAGTCGATATCATTTTAATTCAAAATTATTTTAATTAATAATGATTTATATAAAATGACGAAAGTTTCAAAAATTTTAGAAATAATTTAATTTCTCTTAGAATATTTACGATTTTTTAACATTATTATATTTACAAAAATATTAAATAATAAAACAAAATTTATTTAAAATGAATTTTTTGTTTAAAAACAGATTTAATTAATGCTTAATCTTATACACTTAATATTTTATGGCCATTATTAATTACACCGAAGTTTAAAATAAAATTGATATTAATATTTAATAAGAAAAGATTTAGTAGAAGGATTTATTTAAATAATTTCCCAAATAAAGTTTCAAGATTTTAATTTTAATTTAAATTATAAATTGCAAACCTATATAAATAATTTAAATATTAAAATTAAAAATATGTTTACAATTACAATTAAAATAATGTATTAACCTTAATGATTAATATTTAATTAATAATATTATAAAATATAATCATTAATTATAATTAAATTAAAAATGAACTTAGATATTGTTAGGTATTTTTTAAATTATTCTAAAAAAAAATTAATTCTTAATATAAAATATAAATTAATAATTTTAAAATAGCTGTAGATTTAAACATATTATAATTTTATTTATTGAAATTTTATTTTAAATTTATATTTGAATATATGTATATATGAGGTATTTATTATATTATAAATGATAATATATATTAAATATTATTAATTTTATATTTTATTTAAATTTAGTTCTTGCAATTCTTAAAAAAATATTTCATATCAAAATTAATTAGGAAGTAAACGAATAATTTACAACATTGTTTAAAATATTGTAAATTTGAAATAAAAGGTATTTAAAATTAAATAAAATTAAAAATTAATTTTAAAATTAATAAAACTATTCAAAATTTTAATAAAACGTTTTTTTTTCATTTATACTTTAAATTTTTTTAAAACCATTTTTAACTTAAAATCCAGATTAAAAATTAAAATTAAACCAAAATTATTAAAAAAATTTAGATTAGATAGGAAAACTCTATTAATAAATAGATGAAATAGATTAATAATAATTTTAATTTTAGAACTTACTAAACAATTTCAAAATTCAAATTTAGAAATTTAATATTAAAAAATAATGATATAATATTATATTAATGATATAATGTGTATAATTATTTATAATTACAAATTAATTTAATTTAATATTTAGAATAAAAATTAAATTTCAATATTTTAAATTTTATTAACTGTATTCTTATCTACAGCTTTAAACTATCTTTAATAAAATTATTAATTAAAAGCGCATAATTTTAAAATTGCAAAAAAAAATGTAGAATTAATTATTTTATATCAAAATGAAAATACCTTATAATTGTTATTTAAATTTAATTTAAAAAAATTTTATTTATATATAAGCTTAAGAAATATTTTTTATATTGTTATAAGTATATATTATATATGAATTTAATTAAATATTAAAAAATATTATTTAAATATATAATATATTATAAATATATTATAAAATTATATAAAATAAAAGAATATTATTTTGCAATAAATTTAAATTAATTAATTATTTAAAAAAAAAAAAAAACTAATTAATTTCAATTTATTAGTTGAAGAAAATGATGAGAAAATAAAATGAAATAAATATTATATATTTAAAATATAATAAATTTAAAATATATCAATTTAAATTTTACTTGTATTAAATACTGGCCATAAAAATTAAAAAATAAAAAGAATTATGATGTTTTATGTTTCTTAATATAAATTTTTAATTTTAAAAATAAGAATTGATAAATTTTAAAAATTGATAAATTAAGATAAGTAGGTATGTTAGATTATAATATTTATTAATTATTTAAAATTTATTTTTATAAATATATACATATAACTAATATTATATAATTTTATGTATAAATTTAATTTTTATAAAATATATAGAAATATTATTAAATGAAGCCAAAATTTAATGTAAATAGGTAGGTATATATATTGAATTAATATTTGTGCTTAAAAAATATATTACAAAATTAATATAAACATATAATTTTGTATAAATATTTTGAAATTTATTTGAAATAAATTCTTTGAATTAAAATTAAATTTAAATTTATCAATTTTTTAAATTCTTAATTAGAATAATTAAAATATAGTTTATAATAAAAAACACCTCCATTTTAAAAAAAAAAAAAACAAACTTTTAGTATATTCGAACAAAATGATATGACTTTTTTTTTTTAAATTTTTTTTTTTTTTTTTTACTTCTGTGCTTTGTTAATTTTTATATAATATTGAATATTAATACATTTAATAAAAGCTCACAATTGAACATTCTTAAAAAAATAATAAAATTAAAATAAAAGAAAAAAAAAATAAATGGCAAAATAAAAAAAAAGAGAAAAAATTAATAATATTAAAAAAAAGAGAACATTATTAGAGAAGAAAACTTAATATATAATTTTTTTTTTTATAAAATTAAATTTACTATTTAAAAGTCTTAAACATTATATATTAATTTTTTTTTTTTTATTTTTCATATTTCATAAATTTTCATATGTTAAATATGTTTGTTTTATTTTGTTAATAATATTTATTAAATTAATGTTTTAATATAACGTATTTTTAAAACAAAATATTTTATTAAATTTTTATGTATATATGTATATGTATATTTACAAATAATTAAAAAATATATAATATAATGTATATATATATATATATAAATATGAATTAAAAACGAAAATTAAATATTATTTTTTTTTTTTTTACTTTTTCATTTAATTTTTTAATTTTAATATTCGTTTTAATTTAATTTTTTTTTTTTTTTCAATATTTTTCATTTATTCTAAGACTTTTGAAAAATAAGTCTTAGTCAACAAAAATAATATAAGTATAGTTATATATAAATAAATATATTTGTAAATTTATAAATTATATTAATAATAAAAATATTCATTGTAAAACTAATGCAGTAACTTATTTTAATATATATATATATATATATATATATATTAAAAATAGACATTGAACGCAGTTACAATAGAAACAGAATTTTCTGAATGCTGTAATTAAACGTCCTAACATTAAGTGAACTATAATAATATAATTAATAAATTGTCTGATTTATAAAAATATAATTGAACTTCGATATTTTTCTCTGTTTTTGCGTTTTTTAAACAAATTTTTGTTTTGTAATATGAATCATTGAAAAAATTTCGAATTACTTTTCAATAAATTATGATGATATCTGACAAATATCTAAATTAAATAAGAAATAATAAAATTTAAATATAGTCTAATCTGAAATAGTGACTTTTTAATATACCTAGGTAATTATGTACTTAGGTAATTATCCACTCAATCACTATACTAATACAATGCAAATAGATATTATTGAATCATTTGAAAATTTTATTCAAATCTATATTTAATGAAAATTTAATTTAATTATAATTTTAAAAATGCATTAATTACAGATAAGTATTAAATTTTAAGTTGATGAGAAACTGTAAATGTAATCAATTAAATAAATGATTATTTTTAATTTCATAATTAACATCAGTTTTTTTTTTTGAATTTGTCATTAAATAATATTTATTTTTTTTTAATTAAATTAATTGAATTTAATTTATGAAAATAATTTAGTGCATTTATTAGTACCTATTTATTTAATTTTTATTTATAATTTCTTTACAGATTTATATTTTATTTAATTAATTATTTTTATATAAATTACAATGAATATTCTTATTATTATAATTTTATATTATCGCAAAAAAAAAAAAAAAAAAAAAAAAAATTTGGATTCTTTTTTTTTTTTGTTTTTTTTTTAAATATTCCTATTAAAAATTTAATATTTTTAAATGTTTTGTAAAATTCATTATTTCATTTTTTTGTGATTTTTTTTTTAGATTTTTTTTTTTAAATTTTTACAAAATATTTTATTTAAGACATTAATTTAATTAAATTTTTTTTTTATGTTTTTATTTTTTTTTTTCTTTTACTTATTTTTATAGAAAATATGAAACAGTTAAAGGAAAAATAAATTTGTTCTCATTTTATATTAATTATTTAAAATTTTGTTCTTTTTCCTTAGATAATTTTTTTTAATTTTTGTTGAATTTAATATTCTATATTTATATTAATTAATAAAATAAATTCGTCTGATGTAAATTTTGCCAAAACATATATATATATATATATATATATGTGTATGTATATATAAAGATAAATATATTAAATATTTTAATTAACATTTAAATAATAATTTTTAATTGCGCCGGTGAGACATTTTTTCTTAATAAAAAAATCTAAAAAAATGCTTTTGAAAAGGAAAAATCTAAGTAAAATATTTAAACAGCTTAACAAATTATTGAAACCAAAAACCTTTTATGTTTAGGTTAAATGATTTTTTCTAAATATATATGTATTTACAAATTTATTTTTCAATTTAAATAATTGATTATATTTATTTAAATTAAAGATTAAGAAAAAATATATATATAAAAAATAATAATAATTATATTTAAAACAAAAAAAAAATCAATTGAAAAAATAAATTTACAATTTTACTTTATATTTATATCTCACTGACATTTTTATAAAACTGGGATTTATATTAAATATATAAGAAAAACTAAAAAGGATTTTATAACTTAAACAAAAATAACTAATTAAAAATATATATATATATATAAATATATTAATATATTTATGTAAATATATAGAACTTGGATTTTATTTTTTTTTTAATAAGAAAATAATGCATAATTAGTGTAATAATATATAAATTTGTTTTTGTTAATTTTATACACATGTGTATATGTATATCGTATACAAAATATACATTAAAATAAAAAAAAAAAAAATAATAACACATAAATTATTTTTATAATTTATTTTCCCAAATAACGATATGCGCATCATTTGAATTAGCAACTCTTGACATAGTTCCACTATTCAATGTATTATTTTTATTGCCTGGAGATGTATTTGTATACCAAACATGCCTCCAATAACCACGACCACCCATTAATGTTAATAATGTTGTTGGTCCATCATTATTTTGTGATGTATTTTTATTAACAGCAGATTTATTTTTTCTTTTTAATGTTGCAGCAGCTGGAGGGATTTGTGATGGTGTTGTTGTTGATGTTATTGTTGTTATTATTGATGATGACAATGTTTGTTGTTTATTATTAATTTTATTCTTTTTGTTGTCGACTTCATCAATATTTAATGATTTAATATCATTTGATTTTGTTGTTTCAGTTGTTGAATTTTGATTGATAGATTGTGATGCATCTTGTTGTTGCTGTTGGCTTAAATTAGCATTTAAATTGTTATTATGATGTTGTATATCAGCAATTGTTATTGTTCCATTTTCAGATATATTACCCAAATCACTTCCGTTACCAGAAGTTTTATGACTAGCACTGCTACTATTACGTGAAACAGAACGTCCACCAAATAATTTAATACCCATACTTTCTTCACTACCAGACGATGTATATAAGCTGGATGATTTTGAATCAACTGACCAATTTGATAAATCTAATGAACGTGGTCGACTTGCTTTCATACGTAAACGACGATCTAATGTTGTTACTTTACCAGGTATTGCAGCTAATTCTGGATCTGAACGTCGCATACCTTCATACATCATATCAATTAAATTACCTTGAGTACCTTCTTCAGCATCATAATCTTCTTTAACAAATATTAATTTTCCATAAAGACCATAAACATCACAATAACCATGATCGGTATGTTGCATAGTTGATGTTTGTGAACTAATTGAATTTGATGTAAAGAAGCTAGGTGAACCCATACCACGTGGTAATGTTTTTGACATTCTTGAAGCTGCTGATTCATTCATTGAATCACGATAACGTTTACGTCTTAGAGCTGGGCTATTAGTTAATTGTGCTTTGATTTTAGCTGAAAACGAATCTAATGAATTTTGTTTATCTAATTTTGAACGTGCTGGTTGATCTTGATCTGTGCTACTTATTGATGGATTTATACTTGCTGTGTCATCTGGTTCTGATCTTAAATCTCTACGTAAAATTACAGCTGAATCGTTATCTTTTATATTTTTCTCATCATTTTCTTGTATTGTGCTACCATTTGTTGTTTCTTTTTCTTTTATTGATTGTGGTTCATCAGTACTTTCTGTTATCATAATTGTCTGCTCAATTGGTATTGGTACAACGGACGTTTGTATTGTAGTTTGTATTGGTTGTTTATATCCCGATGAATAAGATTTTGGTACTAAAGGTAAAAGGAAAGTAATTGGTCCAAAATGTGCATGACATGATATGTTTATACCACCGCTAATTATTGGTACACCTTCTAATCTTGGTAATGGTATTGTAAGTGCTATACCAACATTAGTACCAACCCATAATAAACCTTTACATGCTAACAATGCTGTAACATGTATTGAACTATTGCTAACACTTTCTTTTTGAGTATTTTTCACACGTAAAACATTTGCAGCCACATTTATATCTTGTAAATGCTTAAATGTTTCAGTGTGATATAAACATATAATACTAGAATTCTTTAATGAAATCCATAAACCAATTCCAGAATGAGCCATTAAATTAACTTGTTGATTTGCACGTTGAACTTCAAAACTTTTTTGTATGTCACCGGTGATTGCATTTAAAACAGCCACTTTACTACCACAACTTGCATAAATATTCATATTTATTGGTAATATACTAGATACACTTAATCCAATTGTACCCATTTGTATGGATTGGGGTTCTTTTATTTGCCATACACCATCAGTTGAACGTCTGAATACTAAAATTGTTGAATTCGATAATGCAACATATACAGAATCCAAATGATATAAAAATTTTTGTACTATTCCTGCAACTGAGCATACAGCAATTTGTTCTTCTTGTTCTGGATTTGTTGCTGAATAAATTAAAATTTTACGATTATCTGTACCCATCCATATTAAATCACCGGCCAAACTATTATTATTATTTTCTGATTTTATTTGACGTGTTACATTATTTGAATTTTCTATTCCTTTAATAAATTCCATACTGGTAACTAGAGTTTCTACTAAATCAAATGATCCAACATCTTTAAAATTACCAGCCTGCTGGTGATGTTGTGATAAAACAGCAATATGACTACTTTGACCAGTTGTCGTACATATCCATAAATAATTTTGACGTTTGAAACGACGACGTGCAGTACCCACTTTATTATTATTTGTTATGCTATAATAGCAGCCACAGCGCACCTAAAATTATAAAATTGATTTTATTATTTAAATTTTTTATTCTTTTAATTCGAAAAATAATAAATCGTTTGAAATAATTTTAGGGATTCTTAATATTATTAAAGCTATATTTCATGATTCGAACTAATTCTTAATTTGATAATCATATTAATATTATAAATTATAAAAAAAAAAAAATATTTAAATTACCTCGCTTTGATGCTGTGATTTATAAACTGGTTGTGCTCTAACAAATAATGGCATTTTTGTTGATGGTCTTTGGTCATTTTCTGTAATTTCCCATGCTGGTGAATTATTTGGATCTAAGGCTAATTGTGCCAAACGTAATTCAGTTATCCATTCTTTTTTAACAATTGGATTTTCCGTTTGGAATGTAAAGGTCTCTTCTTTACCAGATTTATTACGTGCAATTAATTGTAAACAACATGAATCAACCCATGCCATTTCTTCATCTTTACGCTGTATTGAACCTTGGATTGTATTCATTAAATTTCGTGTAATATTTGTATTTATTTCCTTATAATTTCCTTTTAAAGTACCCACTAAATCATTTATTCTCGAGATCACTTCATAATCATACATTAATGTTGACATTTCATTACATAAATTATCAGCACCATTTGTTAATATTGTTGCTGGTGAATCATTATTACAGGAACTGCTATTTGATTTTAAACTTCCGCCACGATTTAATCCTAGAATAACAAAAAAAAAAAATTAATAACATAAATTTGGTAAAATATATTATTAGAGAAAAAAAATATAAAAAGTTTTTAAGTATTTAAATGTATTTTTAAAACGCAATGTAAAAAAACTATTTTAGCATCACTACTCGTATGCCTTTATTAAATAATAAAAATTATTTGATTTTCCATAATCAATTTAAAAAAAATATTTTATTAACGCATTTCAAGTGAATCTTATTTCTATTAAGAAATTGCAATTAATTTTAATGTAATTCTTTTTTTAAAGTAATGCTAAGAATTTCGGTTTATATTTGATTCTTAGATGACCAGCTCAGATCATATTTGAGTTAATATCTGAGCTTTACATTATTATATTGATATCAGTTTGCAATCATAAGAATTGAATTTGTATCTTGGACTATTAAATTTAAAACAACTCCTTTTTAGCACATTTTTAAAAGATTTTGTAAAAATGTGCGTATATAGTTTCACTCTGTTTGTCTGTCCGTCCGTATGTTTTTATATCGTTTGAAATAGAGTAAACAAAAACTTTTACATCGTTTGAAATATAGGAAAGAAATTTTAACTACGGGTAAGGAACTTTTTTCTGTAGCCTCACCCGTTACGGAGCTACGGTCACTTAAAGTCGGAAAAAGTTCTTTATTTAAATTGTAGTAAAAAGAGGTCTGTTAGGTATATTTTCAATCTGAAAACGATAAAAGATAGCGGTTTTTATAAGCTTTTTGAAAAACAAATCTATAGAATTACCATAAGGTACTAATTACCATTGTGCAAAACCAAATATCTGCTAAACGGTTTAATATAGGGATTTGAAATTTTGAGAGAAGTTAGATATTAGTTGGCGTCGATTAACATATTTTTTTTTTGTAATGTACAAAATTTAAAAGCGCATCATTTATATTTCAACATATGTTAAAGGTTTTTCTTAAATTTAAAAGAGGTTCTTTAAATTGAAAAACATGTCTCCTAGTTTTAAACATTTTTGCTTAGATAATAAAATTCTAAATAAAATTCCAAATTTTGGTGGGATTCAAAATTTTATTCCTAGAACCTAACAAAATCGAAGGACAGATCCTCGAGTATCATTCATCTTCCTCATTGAAGGGCTACTTGGTCTTAAAAAATAAAACTATTACGTTTTTATAAAACAGTAACTTATTCACTAGTGTATGTTTTTCCAAAATTAAACGTTAACATTGAAGATACAACATTATATTTCGCATTTGTTAATTGGTTTTCCAATTAAACTTAATCCTAAGTTAATTGGTTTCCCAATGCACTTAGAATTATATTCTAAGTATTGATTTCACTATTATTCATAATTATTATTATTAATTGATGAAATAACTAAGTTATAATATTATCATTTATTTTTATATATATTTTTAGCACATTTTCAAAAATTTTTGTAAAAATGTGCCTATATAGCTTCACTCTGTCCGTCCGTCCGTCCGTATGTTTACAAAAACTTTTACACCTTTTGAAATAGAGAAAGAAATTTTAACCATGGGTAGTTTTTGCAAAAAAAATAATTTCGTAGAAAAATTTTTTTCTGTAGCCCCACCTGTTACGGGGCTACAGCCCCCCAAAGTTGGAAAAAGCCCTATATTTAAATTGTTATAACAAGAGTTCTGTTACATATATTTTCAATCTGAAAACGGCAAATGATAGCTGGTTTCATAAACTTTATAAATTTTTACAAGGCAAATGTTTAGGGTTGCCATATGGTACTAAAATTTTACCATACCATACCAATTTTACCATTTTTAGATATTCAGAAATTAGTAGGAGTCGGTTAACAAAAGTTTTTTGTCAAGCCCCCTATTTAGGAGCTATAAGGGCTCGAAAATTGAAATTTTGCTATTTTTAAACACCTGTAACTTGAATACCTGTCCAAAGTTTTTTTTAGTGATAGACAAAATTCAAAGCTCTATAACTATATTTCAACATTTTTCAAATGTTTTTCTTAATTTTGAAGGGTTACGAAATTACAGCCCCTGCAAATTCCAAAAATGCCCTATATTTAAATAAACATAACAAGAGTTCTGTTAGGTTTATTTTCAATCGAAAAACGGTATTAGAGAGCTGCTTTTATAGGCTTTACAAAAATATGTCGCTTAAATGTATAGGGTTGCCATCCGGTACTAAAATTTAGCATTATATAAAACTCAATTTTGGCAAAATTTTTGGCCCCACATATCTTCTAAATGGTTCAAGCTAGGATCTTGAAATTTTGGGAGAAGTTAGATCCTAAAAAAATAGTAGGAGTCAGTTAACAAAATTTTTTTGTCAAGCCCCCTGTTTAGGAGCTATAAGGGCCCGAAAATTGAAATTATCCTATTTTTAAGCACCTGTAACTTGAATACCTGTCCATTTTTTTTTTTATTAAAATTCAAAATTTAAAAGTCCAACATTATATTTTAACATATGTTAAAGGTTTTCCTTAAATTTAAAAGGGGTTCCTTAAATTGAAGAAAGTGTCTCTCAGTTTTACCCATTTTTGCTTAGATAATAAAATTCTAAGTAAAATTCCAAATTTTTGTGTAATTCACAATTTAATTCCTAGAAAATAAAAAATTAGAGGATGAGGGGGGGGGGAGTTGAAGTTAGATTCTTGAGAAATTTGGCAACCTTCCCCATTAAAGGACTATAACAGTAAATTTTATAAGTCAGTAGTAACTATTTCCAAGTAAATATTTCCAAAGTTAAACTCAGTATGTAATACAATATAATTTTGAAAATGTGCTTTTTTAAAAACGAATGATTTTTAAAATGATTTTTTTCATCACTTGTTTTAATGTTATTTATTTCTTTCTTTTGATTTAATAATTTAAATGAATTTTAAATTTAATGATTTTATTTTATTTTAAATATCTTATTAATTTTTATTTCATTAAACAAGAAGAAAACAAAAAAAATGATTGAAAATTGTTAAAAAAAAAACCTTGCACAAAGGTTTCACATCAAAGTTCAAAAGCCTTTAAGTTATAAAATTGAAATCTGAGCCCCTTAATAATATGAGATCAATCTCTTTCAAGTACCGTGTATAGTGGCGTGTTAATTTAATAAATCTATCCATACAAATATATATATATAAATATATATACCTATAATTTATTGATCTTAATATTGAATTGACTTTCACTTTCTATATATAGGTAAATAGGGAAATATTTAAATAAAATAAAATAAAATAAAATAAAAAAAAATAAAATTATGAAATAGAATATCACAGTTGTACGATAAGTTAATG
The DNA here is from genome assembly GCA_963082915.1 of Dolichopus griseipennis. Taxonomy (NCBI): domain Eukaryota; kingdom Metazoa; phylum Arthropoda; class Insecta; order Diptera; family Dolichopodidae; genus Dolichopus; species Dolichopus griseipennis. Next base: position 309,633,289 of record OY720441.1, read on the forward strand.
GTTTTTCAGTCGCGTTATTTTGTTTTTTTTTTTACTTTTAATATTATTCTTCCGTTTGGTATTTTTGCTAATATTTTTTTTATTTCTTTAAGAAGATAAAAATTGTGTAAATAAATAATTTTTCATTTTTATTTTTCCTTAAAGTATCTTATATCTTTTAAATTCAAAAACAATTCATCGGCATTTTTTTTTTTTTTTTGGTCATTATCAAGGCAAATGTAAAATAATGCAAACGCACCAATCATCAGTATCTTTGTAAATATATATATATATATATATACATATTATAAGATGAAAACGTGCTACTCATAAAATCATTAATAATTTAAAATATAAAATACTAAATTGGTGTTCAAACAAATCAAGATGAAAATGAATCGAATTGAAACGACAAAATTAGAGTATTAAAAGAGTATATATATATATATATTAAATATATATATATATGTATTATATACCTAGTATATGTATATACAGAAGGAAACAAATGCTTATCGTAATGTGATCCATTCATTATATTTGTTTACCGTCCGACCACACTTTTTAAATTGTATACACAAACATACATTATGCAAATATAAATTCATAATAATATCTGTACTTATACTACTATTATATGCTATATATATAGTATATATATATATAAATAGTTAATATTAATCTAGTACAAGTTTATAGTTGGTACAAAAAAAAAAAATTTCCGCTTTTTATAAAAACAAGTAATGAAAAAAAACCAAGGAATTCTAAAAAAAAACAAATATTCAAAATTAAAAATGTAGGATAATTCCATAATATGTTTTGGATAAAGTGTCTATTGAAAAATAAATTTATAAAAAATTTTTTAGAACTTTTGTTTTACATGTTCTTTAGGTAATTTAGCTCTTAGTGTCGCATCGCTTTAAACTTACTAGAGATAAGATAGTATTACGCATTTATAGTTAATTTGGACATACGACTTTTTTGCTAAGCAATACTAGATTTATACAGTTATTAAAGCTTAAACATAGACTTAGAGGTAGATGCGACATATTAGTTATTAGTTTTAAATGAGTTTGCAACAAGATATGTGACATTTTTTCTTAGTACAAAGTTGTAAAACATTTATCTGATGTCAAATATTCCATTATCTCAAAAATTAGCTTTTGACGCTTACGACTTTTTTTCTTAGCACAGCAGTATACAAAATACAGAGATTATAAAAACAACTATCGTTTGGCATCTCCAGTTTTAAAATATACTTTATTGAACTTCTATTTAAACAATTTAAATATATGATTTTCCTAAAACTAGGACGGCTAGGACGGCTCCATAACGGGTGATGCTACAAAAAAAAAAGGCTATTCATGAAAAATATTATTTTTTGCATATACCCGCTGTGGTTAGAATTTCTTTTCTTTATTTCAAATTGTGTTAAAATTTTGTAAAGAAATGAACGAAAGGACGGACAAAGTGCTTTATAGGCACATTTTTTTCAAAATTTTTTAAAAACAGTGCTTAAATGAAAAATAGTAACACTTTAATAATGTTGAGACAATATTCTGCCTAGTTTTTTTTATTATACTATGTATAATGTTATATATTAATGTTTAATCATAAGCGCACACCATTAACAACATTAAATAACGATAAAATTAATAAAAAAAAATAAAATAAAATAAAATAAAAGGAACACTATGTGATTAATTTAGTCCTAGAGTGACCATAACAAATGATTTTAAGATTTAAAATAGATAACACTTAAATCTAAAAAAACAAAAAAAAAAACACAAAAAACCAAAATTATATCCTTATGCTTGTATTTACTTTCAATTCCATTTATCGAAATCAGGATATTATAATAAAGCAGGTGCTATACATATCGTATACATAAAGTAAACTTTTACTATTTAAATTAATTGTTATTTAAAATTGATAACGACATTTGGAAATTATTGTATGAGAGGCGTATTTATCCGGAACTATATAATAATATAATTTTATATATATATATAATACCTATATAAATTTTTTTTGTTTTTGGAATTGATAAATTATTTAAATTATTTTTTTAAAGATTTTATACAATATATTGAAATAATAATAAACATTAAAAATTATTTTGAATTAATGAGTTTGAAATGGGAAATTTTTTATTTTTTCTTTTTAAATACAATGTAATAAGTCTTGCATTATTAAAATGCTGTGAATTATAATTAATGAATTATATAAAAATCAAATTCTTATTTTGAATTAAATAGAATAATTAATGTACATATAATAAATGGTAAAAAAATTAATAAACAAAAAAAAAATATATGATGTGTTCACCGCAGAACCAACCGCTTTTACACGAAAAGCTTAATCCGAAATTTCTTTAATAGATTTTTTTCCCTACATGCGTGTAAACATTTTTATGAAAACAAGATTTTGAAAAGATTCCAAAACATATGAATATATAAAAATTTTATTATCTATTATTTAAAGGGGCAACATCCTATTTCGAGTTTAATTTTGCAATGCGTTATCAACAATACCATATCTAAAAAATATATATGCAAACATGAAATTTGAACTTAGAAAACTTTTTTAAATTTAATTAAATGAGCTCTACAGTTCCTCAGGTCAAAAGACTTTCTACGGTAAAGTTGTAGATCTTTATTTATGCATACGATTTAGCTATGTATGTCCGTCCGTCCGTACGATAACTCAAAAACTAAAGGAGCTAGGATCTTGAAATTTTCGCAAATTAGTTTTTTTTGCAATACCCGTCATCGCTATTTAAATCCAGCCATTTTGGTCCATGGGTTCGGGTAGCTGCCATACAACTTCTTTTTTATATGAGTATTAATTACTCCGTACCTATTACAGCTGTGTGTTTGAAATTTTGTTAAAAATAGTTTAGTGTAATGGTCAAAGTTTCTGGAAAATTTGGTTGGTCTACTGCAGTGGGTTCGAGTAGCTGCCATACAACTTCTTACTTTATATGAGCATTACTCTATACCTATTGAAGCTGTATGTTTTAAATTTTGCCAAAAGTAATTAACCGGATGATATAATGTATATGTTACGGTCATACGGGTATCCCAGAGTTGACACAGTTTACTCTACCACACTCTTCCTCGTTTTTGTACTATTTTTGGGTTTAAAAAATATTTACAAAAACCTAAAACTAACCTTAAATACCTCAAAGTATATACCGTTTATGCGGTTGGTAAAAATATATATATATATATATATACATATGTGATAATAATTTAATATTTAAATTTAACGTTATGCGAAATACAACTTTTTTTTGCAAAATTTCCCTTTTACCTTCAAAAAGTAACTTAAAAAAAACATTATTTCATCTTATGTTCAGGAGCTAGAAAGGCCAGTAGAATTTTAAAGACCAATAACTAATTACCTGTTCAAATTGAAATAATGGACAAAACGTAAAATTGCAACATTATATTTTAAACATGTGTTAACAGTTTTACTTAATTATGGAATTTCTTAAAATTGTAGAAAAAGTCTCCAGATTTTTTAAAATTATTTCTTATACAATAAATAAGAAAAAAAAATATATGTACGTGATAAAAAATATACATTATTATATTAGCAATACATACATACTTAGTTTTTCAATTAAACTAAACTGTTGCATATAAGTCAGCTATTTTTATAATGCAGCTATAGCTATTTTTAACTAATAAAATGCAAATTAGTATCTATACTTATTACGCATGTAAATACAACAATGATACATTGTCAATAAACAATTATTTTAAAAATAAAATCTTATTTTTTTTGTTTTTTTTTATATTATAAATCTCACTAATAAATTTATTCATTCATTAAAATTTTTGTGAATACAATTTCCCACATTCATTGAGAATGAATAAATAAACAAAAACAAAAGAATCAAAAACAAAATTAAAATTTAATATTTTTAATTTAATTTAAAAAAAAAAAGAAAAAAAATATTACCTACTTCTATTTTTGACATTTTAAAATTTGCATATGTATAAGAAACAAAAAAAAAACAACATATTTTCAGAATATTTTATAAACTTTTATGAAAAAAACGAAACTTCAAGAGTCAAAATATAGTTAGTTTTAAATACATATTATGTTAAAATGTTGCTCAACAATACGCAACATTTTTAAGAAAAATTAACATATACATAATATTTAATGTTATGATGTGTGTAATGAGTATTATTATTTAAAAAAAAAAAAAAAAAGAAAAACAACAATAACAAAACAATAAAAATACTAATAATAAACAAAAATGAGCCATACATGAAAATGAATAACATCATGTACACGGTTTTAATTTGGCGTAGGTTCACAACTTTGACAGCTTTATGACAGTGAACTGTCAACTAATCAAAACAAAAATAAAAACAATAATAAGAATGTATGATAATAAAAATAATAAAAAAAAAAAAAAAGAAGAAAATTGTAATAATATATATTACTAATATGTATATATATTAAGTATGTAAGTATGTAAGTATACTAACGGTTTATAGAAAAAAAGACTTAATTTTCCCTTTTTCTTTTGTTTTAATTTTTTTTTTTATTTTTGTGTAAATTTGTAAGTTTAAAAGTTGCTGATCTCTTCTTATATATATATATGTGAATATTTTATGAAAATGGAAAGTTTACTTTTATTTTTTATATTATTCAAAAAAAAAAAAAAAAAGGAAAAATTTAACCATTATTTTTTTTAGAGAATTTTTTTTTTTTGTTTTTTCATAATATTAATGTAATATAACAAAAGTTGTTTAATACATAACTTGTTTAAACGCAAATGTAACAAATATAATAAAAAAAAACAAAAAAGGTGATTGAATCGTACTTATCTTGGTTTAAATATCAGAAATTCGATATTTATACGCGCATTTTAAAGTTCATTTCAATGATTTGGTTTTTTTTTTTTTTTTTTTTTCTATTTACAGTTTGTTTAGTTGTTATTTTGATTATATTATTTAGTTATATTATTGACTGTTGTTGTTGTTGTTGTTGTTGGAGGAGGTTAAGGTATTTTTTTTTCTACTTATTTCATTTCTATGATCTCTTATAAACCGTAACCGCATTACAAAAAAAAAAAAAAACATCAAGTAACAAAACATAGAAACATAGAAAAAAAAAAAAAAATATAGAAGAAAACAAAAAGATGGTTAACATTTTTTGTTTTTTTGTTTTTTACCATTCAAACATTTAAGACAGCCAATAATAGAGTAACAATATAACAGTAAACATTAAATCGGTCCATTGCCTTTTTTTTTTTTTCTTTTTTCGGTACATTTTCTAGAAATTTTAAGAAAAGATGGGCCTATATGGTATAACTTTATCCGTCCGTCCGTTCATATTTTTACAAACTGTTTTACACTGTTTGTAATAAAGGAGAAAAATTTTAACTACGCGCAGATATTTTTTTAAAAAAATTGTTTTCATGGAAGAACTTTTTTCTGTAGTCCCACTCGTTACGGATCTGAAATCCCGCAAAGTTCGAAAAAACCCTATATTTAAATTGCCATAACAACAGTTCTGTTAAAAATATTTTCAATTCGAAAACGCTAAACGATATCTATATTTTTACGAGCTTTATATATTGTGTAATACTAATGTATAGGCCATACTATACTTTTATTTACCGTTATACGAAACTCAATTTTTGTAAAGTTTTTGACTATACTTATATATGTATTCCAAATGGTAAGAATTTGAGCTTGAAATTTGCAGAGAACTAATATCTTAAACAATAAGTTTATACACAGAAAGAAATTGATTAGAAAAATCATTTGATTAAAATTAGATGACAATGAATTAAATGATTTTATTTAATGTATTTAATGTTGTAACTAATTATTAAATAAATAAAAAAAATGAAAATTAAATGATTTTACTAAAGTAAATTGAATGATTTAAAATCAAATGATTTTGTTAGTCTATAAAAAAAATCAATTAAGGATTAGTTAATTTCCAAGAATTTAATTAGTTAAAACAATAAAATATTTAATGAATTTATAATTAGCAAACTATTCATTGATTTATCGAAACATTGTTTAATTTCGATTAATCAAATTTGGTAAAATTTATACAAAAATAGTAGAATCAAACAAATGACATTTATAGTTTTGCCTAATCTGTAAATGAGAATAATATTTCTAGGAATTTCTATGCACGATTATGTCAAATACATATTTATCTATGTGTGCGGCATTAAATAAACGTTAGAATTTAAATTATGTATATTAAAAATAGCAATGTATGTATTTCGGCATTATATTTAAGTGTAAGTGTTAAAAATTATTACGAGAATAGCAGAATCAAACAAATAACATTTACAGTTTTGACTAATCTGTAAATGAAAATAATATTTTTATGAATTTCTATGCATGATTACGTATAGGGTAGGGATGCAAATGTAAATTACATTCCATTACATTTACAAGTCAAACATTAGCGTCTCATTCGTAGTGCAACCGTAACGTGGTACATATTATATTTGTCTAATTCTTATTAAATTTAAAATTCTTATAAGATTTTAAAAAAGTTTATAAGAACTTAAAAATTAGTGAAAATTCGATTATTTTATTGTGAACTAATTATAATAACAAGTGAAAATTCCATTTAAAATTAACTTTTAAACAAGTGCATTTTATAAAGAAGTATTTATAAACATTTTTATTTTCCAGCAGATTCCATTTGAAATAGGTATGTATACAATATTTTTAATTTTCAAATAATTTAAAACATTTAATAACATTAGCACATTTAATAAATTCAGTAAATGTTTAATTGAATTTCTGCAACAATTCAATGATTTGAGTACATTAAAACTTATTTTATTTCGTATATGAAAATAATATTTCTATGAATTTCTATGCACGATTATTTGCAATACATTTTTACCTATTATATCTAATCTATATTTATTTATTTTTAAATTAGCTCTCCGTTGCATATTTCGAAGAAAATATTTTCAGTGGAAGTCCGAGCAGGTAAATTATTGCAACACTTATCTCAATTAATTTATTAATTTTATCTATAAAATTTTTGGAGTTGTTATATTCAATACGTATATCTAATTATCTATATCTAATCTAATATCTTCGGAACTTTTTTTAAACCTTATATGCACATTTCTGAAAGAAAAAGAAAGATTATAACCGATTAAAATTTTGTTTTATCATTTATTATTGTTTCAGTAATTTTGCAAAAATTATACTTATTCGAAATTAAATCTTTCCATCATCTCCACAGTAAAAATATATATATATATCAAATATATGTAAACTATATTTAATATCTTTCTTACTCTGATGATGATCGAAAGATTGACATACGTAAAAGTGTAATTTTTGAAAAATCACTGAAATTTTAAGTAGGTAGGTAAATAATAAATAATAAAAATTAAGTTTAACTGATTATAATTTTTCTTTTTTAAATATACATATAAGTCATTTTAATTTATAATTCTATTTTTAGGGTTACACGACTCCACTAGCCGAAACATTGTCAATTAGTTCCATAAAAACCTGGCTAGATACTTCTTTATCCGGTGAAGAAATAGCAAATGAAATTGTGCATGATGGTCCTTCAAAAGTGAAAGTCGACAGTTTATTTAGTCCTGTTACTTCAAATAATTTTGTAATATTTTATAAATAATTTTGTTTATGGTTCCATTTTCTTATATGTCTTAAATAATTTTAGGACCTAAAACAAATCTTAGAAAAATCATTAATTGGAAAAGATTTGTTACAGAAAAAAGTTTTAAATAAAACTGACCGAAACCGATTAACACAAATAATTTGTGAAAATTGGCTCAATCAAAACTATTTTCCAACGCAAACAGATCACCATAAAATAACAACAGAAATAACAAAAATTTTTGAAAAAGAAAATAAGGTTTGTACTTTGTTTGCTAAAAATCGTTAAATGGTTTTAATATTAATCTTTTCTCTTTTTTTAGGATTTATATATTGGAGATTCCACAGTAAGAGGTATTTTAGTTCAAAAATATTATACTTTGAATAAAAAATATCAGCTATCGGGTCTAGTAAAAAGCCGTTACAATTTAAAAAAAACAACAGCAGAAGGATCTAAAAAAATTTCTTTGGAAGATACAGGTATTCTAAATTATATTTATTTTTTTACAACAATTTTTTATAATTGATATTTACAACATTTCTTTTTCAACAAAACTTTTTTTAGGCAATTTATGTCAAGAAGTAGATGAACAAATATTAAATGATATTGAATGGCTAAAATTTAATAACAAACCAGATGATTTAGTTATTGCCAAATGGAAAAATACATTTCATGTCAGACAACAAGATGCAAAAAAAAATATAGACCTATTTCTAAATTGGCCTATTTTAAAACAAAGAATTGGTTCACAACTGGTAAATTATATTGATTCTATTAAAGAACTGAAATATATTAATTTACTTTTATCTATTTTTGATTTAGATTGAATTAGATTTTGAAACTAAATATCCAAGTAAAAGTGCAATTTTGTACTCAAAATGGGAAAATTTCAAAATTAAAAAACATTCTATATACAAAAATTTGATAAAGGATAAGGGAAGTAAACAAATTTTACTTGAATTACAAAACGAAAATTTAAATTCAGAATCCAGAAACTACTTTTACGTTATTCTGTTATGTTCCGTACTGGTTCCAACAATTATAAAAACAAATTCAACCGTATGGAAGCCAACTATTGCGGATGGTCAACATGGTTTAGCCGTTTTTGTTAATGTAAATTTATTAAATTTATTTTTCTAAACTTATTTTATACTAAATTTAAATTATAATAAAAATGTTTGGATTTTAAATTTATATTTAAATGTTTAATTTCAAATCGTACTTCTAAGTTTTAATTTAGTTTTAAATAGAGTCTTAATAATTTTATTTAATAAAAATTTTAACTTATAATCCAAGTTCAAACTAGCCAAATTGTGACAGTTCTCAAAAGCAAATACATTATAATTGGTCAATGGATATACTTCTAAGGATTTTATACTTTTATATTTTTTTAATGAACCAGTCATGGTTTTAAAAATGTTTAAATCTTACTATGTATTATGTAAATTAATGTATATAAAGAATATTAAATTAAGTAAAATAAAATAGTGTTCTAAACTAATATTTTTGTTAATATTTTAATGAAAGCGAAGAAAGATTGTAGATAATTTTGATAAATCTTCATATTAAATCAACAATTTCCCTCTCTTGATAACAACCAATATATATTATCTGTTTCATCCAAAGTTTTAATGAAAACAACGAAAGATTTTACATGAATTTACCAAATCTTCATATAGAAGGAACCATTCTCTTTTTTGACAACATCCTATATATTTTCTGTTCTATCCAATGTTTTAATGAAAACAACGAAAGGTTGTATATGATTTAAACTAATTTTTATATAAAAGAACCATTCTCCTCTCTTAACAGCATCTAATATAATATTTTCTTCACTCAATGCTTTAATGAAAACTTTAAAATGTTTTAGATGAGTTTGACTAATCTTTTTATAGAAGGACTATTCTTTTATCTGGACAACACATAATATATTATCTGATTCACTTAATGTTTTTCTAAACCAAGTAAAATTTTTAGATAAAATTGACTATTCTACATATGAAAAGATTTGAAATCATAACTAATATAATTCTTGTACCATTTAATGTTTAAATGAAATAAAGAATAAAATTTTGCATGTAATCATTGAATTAAGATTAAATGAACCAACTAATTACATTATATGGCTAAAAATCAATATGTAACTTTAAGTGATTTCAACTAATTTTTATTTGAAAAAACTATTCTTTTTTTTCTGTGTAAGTCTTTAGAAAAAACTTTTTAGTATGCACTCCATTTAGGAGCTGTAGCGAGGTCAAAAATAGAAAATTTGAAATTTTTAAACATATCTGTAACTAGAATACCTGTCAAAATTTTTTTTTAGCCAACATTCAAAAAATAGAGCTCCAACATTATATTTTCATATGTTTTAATAATTTTTCATGATTATAAAGGGTTTTCTTAAAAAGTTTTCATCATTCTGTACCCAAAACTGAACATTAATTTTACTTAAATTTTGAAATTGCGCTTTTTTAAAAACTTTTGATTTTTATTCAATACTTATTTTTTGATTTTATTTTCATTTGTTTTTTGAATGATCATAGCTAAATTTTTGATTTTGATCTGGACCGGACAATAAAACTAAAAATGACTTTTTTTTTGTTTTTTTTTTTTTTTTTGTAAGAAATAAATAACAAAAAAATAAAAAACATAATAAAAATGTAAAAATATACAAAAAAAAATAAAAATATCGCGACTTTTTAAAATCAAAAGGTTATATGCGTGCATTATTCAAAAAAAAAAAAAACACAAAAAAATGTAAAGTCCATGCGATTGCATGCATTCAATGCATTTTCTACATTTTCCATTTTCATTTAGATTTTTTTTTTTTTTATTTTCCTTAGAAAAGAAAAGTTATGGAAATGATGAGAAAAGTTTTTAGTTTTTTTTTTTTTTGTACATTTTCTATTTTCCTACATTTCGTGTGTTAAATTTACACAAAAAAAAAAAAAACAAAAACAACAAAAAGCATAAAATAAAATGAACATAAATCGTTTGTAAAATTACAAAAAAAAAAAAACCGCAAAAAAGGAGATCATATCTAAAAAGCACTTTCAATTGTTATTCTTGACGTTTTGTTTTTTTTTTGTGTGATAGTCATTCATAGTCCTAACTATAGATACGTTACTTATAGCCAAGGGACAAAAGTCCCCTAGGAATTTATAACTCAAAAAATAAATTAAAAGTCCCCTTAAAAAATGAAACATAACACCCCATTGTATTTTCAAACATGTTATTAATTTTTGAATTAAATTTTGAAAAGAAGCAAAGCGCCGTTTTATGAATTTAAAGAGAAGTTTCGTTTAAAGCTGCATATTTTAACAAATTTAAGAAATTTTATAGCATTGGATTTGCAATATCAAACGAATAGGAACCACACTCTTTCCGTAAATCAGCAACTTTTAATAGCGCTTCATTGGCTTGGAAATGGTTGCCAACTACACGAAAAAAAAAAAAATAAAGAAATAGATTTTTTTTAAATTTTAATTTTGTTAATTTGTAGACAAGGCGACGCAATCCTGTAATTTATTTAATATTGCATTGGAAAAAGTTGTGCGCGATGCTGATATTGAAACTAGTGGAACAATCTTTTTCAAAACAGCCCAAACTCTTGCGTATGCTGACGATATAGATCTAATCGGGAAACAAAAAGATTCAGTATATCAAGCCTTCACAACACTGGAAGAGAGCGCTAATAAAATAGGATTGCGGATCAACGAATCCAAGACCAAATATATGGTGGCAACAAAAAATAACGCTCTAGCCCACCGAGTTGGTCAAAATATAACTTTTGGTGATTACAACTTTGAGGTGGTGAAAAATTTTATATACCTTGGTTGTATGATAACAGATGATGGCGATAACACCAGCCAAGAAATCAAACATAGGATTCTTCTAGCGAACAGATGTTATTTTGGGTTAACCAAACAAATGAAATTCAAATATATCAGCTGTAAAACAAAGATAACGCTGTACAACACCCTCATTGTTTCAGTATTGCTTTATGGCTCAGAGTCATGGACAATGTCGAAAAACGATGAAAATTTGTTAGATGCATTTGAGAGGAAAATCCTACAAAATATCTTTGGTCCTGTAAATATAAATGGGTATTGGAGACATAAATATAACCAAGAACTGTACGCACTCTACGACAATATAAACCTAGTCAGGAGAGTAAAAATACAAAGACTGCGTTGACTAGGACATGTTGTAAGAAGGGAAGAAAATTGTCCGGTGAGAATGGTTTTTGAATCCAACCCATATGGTGTACGTAGCAGAGGCAGACCAAAACTAAGATGGAAAGAAGGAGTAGAACAGGACTATCGAAATTTGGGTTTGCCGGGCTTATGGAGAACAGCTGCCCAGGATAGAGACCAATGGAGAAATTATCTGAAGTCGGCCGGAGACTCTAGAGTCTTGTAGAGCCATTTATATATAATATAATTTTGTTAATATTTTTCATATACTCGTATATTATATAAGAATTTTTTTTAAAAAATTCTAATTAAAAATTATAATTAATACATTTATTATAATAAATATATATACAATTTTATGTTAATGTAATTATATAGATAATATTATATTTTATATTATATAATTATTATGTTATATATAATATATAATGATAATAAACAATTTAACACTAAATAATTAAATACTCAAATAATAATTATTAGTGACGAGTCTACATTAATAATTTATGCTTTGCAGTAATAATTTATTAGTAAAATTTTATTAGTTGCAGAAAAGTTTTATGAAACAAAATAGTATTACTCCATATTAATTTGTTCTAATAATTATTAGTTTATTATTATTAGACTAATAGTTTTATAAAATAGGACCCTGGGTAGTGTAAAGCAAATAAATCGAATTTATATTTATTTTAAAAATAATTTTAAGAAATAGCTTATAATATCAAAATATATATGTATGTGTTTATGAAAGATTCTTTATAACAAAGCATATTAAAACTAGATACAAAATTAAAGTAGTCGCATTTTTCACAGTGAATTCGTATGTGCGAAATTTTAATTTAGAAGTTCTAGTTGCAAAATGTGAGTTATGGAGAAAAAGGTAAATTCCCGATTTTCAATATGAATTTAATATAAAATTTATTATTTTTTGTTAATGGTTATATTTTTATGTCTTTTGGAAATAATTAATTATTTTATTACTGAAAATGCTCTTTAAATATTTCTTTCATAATTTTAACAATTTCCCGGGGACTTTTATCCCTACACCGTTACTTATATTGTAAAATTTTATTTTATTTGTTTTTTTTCCTGAAAATTAAAATGAGACGCTGTTGTTTGATGATGATGTTTTTGATTATTCTTGTAAATTTTTTTTTTTTTTTTTTTTTTTTTTAATTTTAATTCATGTTGTGTGAACATTTGAATTAAGTACATACATATATATATAAGAGTTTTACCTAGTTATATACATATACATTATAATATTATTATTATGTTAAGGAAAAGAATAGAAACAATATAAAATAAAAATTAAGGATTGTCATTTGTTGTATGAAAAAAAATAACGATCTGGGACCGATTTGCATGAGAGATGTATTAAATAGTATATATACATGATTTCTGGTGTTTATATCTATTAAAAGAAGTTGTTGACGAATTGTTTGAATTAAAATGCGTGCGCATTTATAAATTTTTAATGAGAATTAAAAAAAAAAAAAAAAATTTTACAATGTTTTTTTGGTTTTTTTTTGTTTTTTTTTTTATATCTCTATACTTTTCCACGTTTGTCTGTCATCAAATTCATGTTAGTTATATGTTTTTCGCATTGTAATTTAAAGGATTGATTGATCTATGTTACTTTAAATGGAATATCTTGATGATGTGTCAATTGGTTAAATTTTTTTTTTTTTCTTATTGTATACAGTGTATTTTATTTAAGTAAGTCAGGAAAATAAATAAATATTTTTCTCATAAATATTTAACTGGGTTTTTTTTTTTAATATGAAACTTATACAAAAACAATTAATATAGCATAAAATTGTAAAAAAAAGTTGAGTTATTGATCATTTCCTGTATACAGTTTTGATTTACTCATGTTTAGCAAAAATTATTTTGGACATACATACTATGTTAATTTTAAGAAAAAATTAAAAATATGAAAAAAATGATGCAATGGTATAATTTCGTGAGAACGATTTTTTTTTGAAAATGATGCCTTTACTAATGAGTCTAATAGTACCTATTGAAAAAACGAAATAATCCTTACATTTTTTTTAATTATTAGATGGTTATTTATTTAAGTTATAAAAGTATAAATTTGTGTCTTATTTACAAAAAAATATTGAATTTAATTATTTAGAATTAGAATTTAATTATTTATTGGAAATAAAATCTATTCATATATAAAGTAAATTTAGAATTTTTATAATTTTCTAAAACAAGTTTTTTTTACATATTTTTAGGCGTATTTATTTATTTATGATCAGCCTAACATTATGTGTATGGTAGGTATATTGTGATAAGTGAATGATTCAGGTTTTCTTTCTCAGGTGTGACAGGTATTTATATAAACTATTATTGATATAAATTATAAATTGTAATATTTTTTATTAGATATGATCTGCCAAGGGTTTGAACCCGAAACTTTTCGATTACTTTTCGAAGCCGCCACTTTAACCACTAAGCTACATCAGCCAAGTTTAAGGCGTAATAAAACCGTGAATTGTCCACTATAGAATCAAAAATTTTATAGAATGTAATGAAAAAGAGGAAAATCATGATTTTGATAGAAAATAAATATATATACATATTATACAAAGAATATTATAATATAATTATGTATAATTATAATAAGAAATTGAAGTGAATACACCATTATGTAAAAAAACTTTTAGAAATTTCGATGCACTCAAAAGATATGTAATTTAGAAAGTTCTTCGGATAAAAAAGGTATCCTCAAAATATAGGGTTCAACATAACAAGGTAAAGTTGGATAACCACTTAAAACTTAAGAAAAAGGATCAGCTCATATTAACCGAATGCTTTTGGATGCTGTCTGCCAAATGTCACATATTCGCGCTAAACAAAATATCATATAGTCATCTCTGAAGTATATACGAAAATTTTTTGGGTCAGTACTTCGAAAAATTTCGATATAATTTGCTTCCGAAAATTTCAACAAAATTCATGCTAATATCCGTTAATAAAATCCAAGTCAACTCCAGTGTCATAATAATAGAAGAGCAATATGTCGTATATAAAGTTTGAAGTCAATAGGTCATACTTGTTATTATTTTAGAACAAAAAAGTTTAAATACTTTCACTCCCAGTCCAAACATGGTGGTTTATATATAATACGTTATATATTTGGTATATATCTTATATAAAAAGTTATATATTATTTATCAAGAGAATTTGTAAAGAAACATATAATTTTTCTGTAATATTCTTTCTAATTAAAAAACACTTGTGTACAACTACAATACGACTTCGTAATTTTCCACTTAATATGTTCCCCGCTTCACTACCGAAGCTTTAAAGTAAAAAAAAATCACCTAATTAAAGTTCGTAATATACAAAAACATTTTAATTGCATTTTGAAGTTCACTCAATATCCTTGGCAACTTTTAAAAGAAAATTATTTAATACTACCTATTAAGAAATGTTTAATATTTTATTCAAAGTTAAACTCTTAAATTTTATTGCTTGGTTGAATTTAATTTTCACTTTTGTTATATTTCCATTGTGTCAGTTTTTTTTTTAAGGGAATTTCTTTTTCTTGCAAAATATTTTGTGGAGGTGTTGAAAAACTTCTTATATATTTTATAAAAGGCAAATAATAAATATCAAAATTTTTTACAAATGATTATAAAAATGGTACAGAGTGTACATACTCGTATTTTGAAAGAAAATCTTAAACGCGCATCATTTCCAATCCAATCACTTTTTTACTTTTATTTTATATCAAAAAACTTGATTTTCCAAAATTTATTTCATCAAATTTGATAAATTACATCTAATCCAGGTATATTTCCAGATTGTATTGCACCAAAGATTGGCTTTACATTTATTATACTCTACACTTAAAATAGGAATCGATTAACTTTGGTATAATGGTTGTGTTGTAATCAATAAAAAAAAGCAAGCTAGCTGTGAAAATGTACACATATTCTTGATCAGCGTCACCTCTTAAGACATTTTGCAGTGTTCGTTCGTCCATCAATTGATACACAGGATATCTTAAAACAAAATCATGCAATTTTGATGAAATTATTCTTTTTGGGTTACTAATGACGAAAGAAAGGCGGGGAAAGGTAGAATTGAACCATTGGGCCAGGATTTTGGAGAACGAGTCAAGAGCAAACGAGCATAACTTCGAATCTAATTAAGATAAGAACCTTCAAATTTCGTACAATGGTGTTCTTTCTAGTTTCCCTCATGAACTGTGTTTCAGATACCTCCCACATACCTCTCAAGACTTAAAAGTATTATCTTTGAATATATCTTTATTATTTTCGAAGATAATGCAATTTAGTACAAGGTTGTTCTATTCTGATAAATTTTATAAATTTGAGATAACAGAAATTGGGTTGCTGTGTCAAGTGCCCTCAAACACACAGCCTGAGATCTAATAAGCATATTTTCGAAATTGATAAAGATAAACACTTAAAATTTGTTACAAAGGTTGAATTTTCTGTATGTTTTTGAAATTAAATAGATATTGGAGTGTAGTGTTACGTATAGCTGCTACACGCCTCTCTAAACCTAACCAACATATCTTTGACATTAAACTTATTTACAGTTAAATGTATGTATGATTAAATTTATTTCAATGATTTAAATTTTTAAAATATATAGGAATGATTTTTAAATGCGGTGTTGGTTTTTAGAAAAAAAAAAAATTATTGAACACTCTGTATTCATATTTTAATATAATGGACAATGTATGTAATTTGCTTGAATGTTCTTATTGTTAATGAGAAAAAAGAAAAACTTATATTTTTTTTTTTGACATTATATCTTATATAAATAATCATAACAATTTGTTTTTTTTCCAATTTGTAACATATGTTGTCAATGATGACATGAAAGTTGATGAACAGCAACAAACTTATAAAACAAAAGCAATATGAACATTTAAGTATTAAGAAAAAAAAAAGGACATTTAAGATAGAAAACAATAGAAAAAAAAATTGATAATAATAAAAAAATGAAAATTGGGTTAAACTTTCATGTTTTCTTTTACATTGTTATTATTATAAGAAAAAGTTTTAATCCTTTTTTTGTGGTGTCTTTTCTTTTTTGTCTTATTCAATACTTCCTTAAATTGTTTTATTTTGTTGTAATTTTTTTGTACGTACTAAATATTTTCAGCTTTAAGGCTAACAAGTTTCTTTATGCTATAGGTAAATTTTGGAATAGGAGCGGAGATACTTGATATATTATAATCTTATGATTAGAATTGATATTAATGAATTGCACATACTATTTAAACATGAGCTAGAACTCTTGTTCCAATCCTTTTCCAATCCTGATCCTATAAACCAAACCATATATATGTATTTAGGGTCCATTTCAAGTTTAGTTTTAAAAAGAGAGGGTGGTTTTAGTTGGTTAAAGTTCAAAAATACAGTAATTGTGGGCGGCTTCCAATGTTTTTCAACAACCCTCGTAAAAAAAGTCATAGACTTTAGAATATGTAGAGTCTCTTATATTTCAAAATTCAATACTATCTCATATATGCATATATATTAATATTCTGTAAATGGCGTATAACACTTCTTTTGCCCAAATACAGGTGAACGAAAATACAGTCAAAAAAGAAGGTGGTTTTAGTTGGTTAAAGTAAAACAGTACCCAGACGAACCCCGAACGGTATTTCTGGGCGGCTTACGATGCTTTCCAGTAATCTTCGTAAAAAAAACATAACATACTACATATTGCCTCTTATATTTCAATTTTCAATACTATATCACATATACATATACGTGTTTATATAATACTAGCAGATTTACCCGGCGTTGCCCGGAAGCTTGCAAATTGTAAAAAAGCAAGTTTCAGCCAATTTTTTTAAATACTACTTTGCTTATAAATGAAGCCACAAAAAAATATTTGTTCCGTTAACCCATCGTGGTACAACAGCTTTTTATAGGTTTTTACGTTGCTTTGCTATATATTAGAAATGATTTAACAGATTAACTTCAAATTTCGTATATGTGTTCTTCTTTGAAAATGAAGTTCAATTTACTAACAGACTTGAAAGTTGTTAACTCCTGCCGACCCGACGATTGTTCAAAAAAAAATTTTTAAGTAAATTACGTCCAATTTTTGAAAGTAGGTACAACTTCTTTGAATTAGGGGAATACTTAAAAAAAATGTTTGTCGAGTTCTTTTAATCGAATGCGAAACAAAAACTTTAAAAAACAGTTTGCAAAACAATTTGAACGATTATCTCTAATTTTTCTATACATGGTGCTTCTTGAGAATTTGGTGCTCCTTGACGATATACTTGAGGATGGTAGGTTTCCGGTGAATAATGTTAACTGAATTAAAATAACTATAGGTCAAAAGGGGATTTTCTTGAATTGCCAACGTTTGAATAAAATATAGTCGATGGTTTAGAAAAGGTTTAAAAAATTTACTTTTCAACTTATATTTTGTTTAGTCCTGAAAGTTGTAATACGCTCTTCCTCGTTTTTTTCTGATTTTATAAGAGAAATGTAGGCTTATTTTTTAGAAAAACTGTTTTAAAATACTATGCATTTAAGTATTATATATAACAAATTGAATTTTTCGATTTTTAGATTTCATTTGAAGAAAACTGAAAATTTCATTGAATCTTTGTTCAAAACGCACAAACAGGTCAAAACCAAATTAACCTTGTGGGTTTTAATTAAAATGCTGGTAAAAAATTTTCAATAAAATACTTTTAATCGTATAAGAAAATAAAATATATAGAAAACTTCATAGCGTCGTCGTGGAAAATGGGTTAATTGAACTTAACTAAAACTTTTTGCAGCCTCCCTTTTAGACTACAAAATCAACCTGTAAAATTGGCACAAATCGAAAACACAAAACTTTTTGAAAGTCCGCCAGACCGAAATGGGTTAATTTATTCCAACCAAATTTATACAACTAAATTCGGTTGCTAAGAGGAACATTTGTGCAAAATTTCAAGTCAATCGGTCAAACCGTTTTGACTCGACATCAAAAACATTGAAAAAGCTTCTTCGCACCCTCGTGCTCAAATGGGTTAACCGAACTAAACAAAAATTTGTGCCAGACTTTATTTTCGACTGCGAAACCACCTTGTAAAATTGGACGCAAATCGGAAACACAAAATTTTTTGGAAGCCCGCCAGGCCGAAATGGGTTAAATTATTCCAACCAAATTTATGCAACTAATTGCGGTTGCTAAGAGGAACATTTGTGCAAAATTTCAAGGCAATCGGTCAAACTGTTTTGGCTCGACATCAAAAACATTGAAAAAGCTTCATTGCGCCCTCGTGCCCAAACGGGTTAACCGAACCCAACAAAAATTTGTGCCAGCCTCTCTTTTTGACTGCAAAACCACCCTGTAAAATTGGACACAAATCGGAAACACAAAATTTTTTGGAAGCCCGCCGGGCCGAAAGGGGTTAATTTATTCCAACCAACTTTATACCATTAAGTCCGTGTAATAAGAAGAACATTCGTGCAAAATTTCAAGTTAATCGGTTAAACCGTTTCGGCTCGACATCAAAAAAACGAAAAAGCTTAAAACGGCTCTGGAGCCGCAACCTGTTGACTTATAAAAATGCGACATAGCCTATGTCACCCCCCGGACTCCCAAATTTATTCCTCTAAAATTTGGTGTCAATCGGACCAGTGGTTTTCACGTGAATCCTGGACAAACAAACAAACAAACAAACAAACAAACAAACAAACAAATTTTCTTCTTTATATATTAGATATATATAAAAATATTTTGTAAAAGGTGTACAACCCTGCTTTTGCAAAATACGGGTGAATGAAAATACAGACAAATGAAATAAAGTCAAATGATACTACGGCTTAAATTAAATACAAGCATATGACACACCCCCGAATAATAATAACGTTAGCATCTTGCGTTTCAAATACATATATATGTTTTCATACGAAATATATTTTATGAACTTATAACGGTTAATCATGGACAATATTAACATTAAACATATGCTTAAATTATTAAAATTAAGAAATTAATTGTTTGCAAAATAGATTTTGTATAATATAATTGAAATATTGTCAAGGTATTGTTATAAAACATATACATGAAAACAATTTGGTTTGTTTATTTAAAATTTATTTTTACCATATAATGTAATAAATAAATAAATTGAATTTACATAGCATAAGTGATGGAAAACATAAATTAACACGTTTTTATTGATTTCAAATTTAATACATATTACAAAAACAAAAAAAAACAAATGTGCTGCAATAAACAGAAAGGAAACTGAATTCGTGCGATTTTTAATTGATTCTTTTTTTTGATGGCAAATGCCACGCCATCTATTTTTATTTATTTTAATTTTTTTTTTTAAAACACAATTATAAAAGAATTTCAATTTTAAAAATTCAAACTGAACCAAAAAAATATATATATATACATATATATATATACTTTTGATGTGAATCATTAATTTAAACAATAATATCTATTAAATTTAAATATATATTTAAATTAATTTTATTTAATGACAAACCCATATTTCAAAATAGTTTTACTTGAGATCGAAAATGTGTTGCAGCAATAAGATTGTTATGTTTTAGATGTAATCTAACAGTTCTATTCTAGAATATTTAATTTAATATTTATCTACGTAAGTATGTATTAGCCATTATGCGAATTTCCACAAAGGAACTAAATGTCATATATATGCATACATATATATATGTATTATAGTTAAGGAAACACCCATTAAAAAATATGCATTTTGTCATAATAAAAAAAAAAAAACAATAATTGACCTTAGAACGTGAAGTTTGTACAAAAATTTCCGAACTTATTAAATCTATATACCTATATTTAAAATGTAGAATAATAAATAAATATAAAGTTTCATTTGTTTTGTTTTTTACTATAATTGTAATTAAATAAAAAACATGATTGTCCTCTAAAACTTGCCGCCAAAATTTATCATTTAATCTAAAAAAAAAATATAATACATACATATATTAAATACATACATTATAATTTTTCATATCAAATATTATGCAAAAATTTTAAAATATATCACGTTTTTTAATTTCTAATATACACAGTTATTTTATTTTTCAAAATTGCATCACACATTAAAAACATAAAATCCATATAAACAAATATTCAATTGCCGGTTTTTAACACATTTTGTATAAAAAAGTTACAGAAAATGTGACTATATTAATTTAATTCTGTTAGTCTGCCAGTTTGTCTGTCCAGATGTTTAAAAAACTTTGACACTGTTTAAAATAAAATTTTGATTACGAATATATGTGTTGTAAGAACAAATGAATTTTATGGATCAACTTTTGTCCGTAGCTCACCGCATTACCGAGTTAGAGCTCTCCAAAGTTCGGAAAAAAATCTATATTTAAATTTTTTTTTAACACATGGTCTGTAAGGTGTATGTTGAATCTAATGCAGATGTTTTTATAAGCCTTATAACATATACTCGTAATTTGCCTAATGGTATTTAAATTACCGAAACATATATTAATTTACCGTTATGCTATACTTAATTTGCGTAAAAATTGTGACCTCTTATATCTGGCAAATGGTTCAAGACAAAAACTTGAAATTAGGAAAACTTTTTTCTGTCGTCTGCCTTTTAGGAAAGCACTCTCATCTCCTCTTAAACTCAATATTTACTATTTTATAATTTGTTGTTCAAATTATGTTTTAAGGGCTAATTGGCAGATTGGTTAAAATGCTGAACTTTCATCTAAGAGATCCGGTTCGATTCCCGATAAAAGTGAAAAAAAAACCTTATCTGGTTTTCGATATCGACTCAGCCACTATTCATTATTGCAAATATTCAAACAAATAATTTAATTGAATAATATAATTCACAGATATAGAATACCACATAACTCAAATACAAAATATTACAATGTAAACAAAAAATAGAATTGTATCTATTGAAAGTCTAAGACTTTTCTACAAGTTATAAGAAATCTATTAAAATCTCATGTTTATATTATATGTGGAATTTATTAGGATCAATTCTAATAATAATAATATAATATAATATGTCGACCCTGTTCCTTTATGGTATAGACAGGTTTATTTGCCTAACAATTGACCACTTAGCACAAATTCGATATACTCTCTTTAACCAAATGGTACGTTGGAACGTTAATCACATATTATGGAACGTTGTTAAAATTTTTGGAAATGTGCTGTTTTAAAAACCTTTTTGATTTATTACTTCTTTTTTTTATATTAGTTCATATGCATATGCATATGCAAATGCTAAGCAAGTTAATTTGTAAATTTGTAATAAATCATATTATAAAATTGTGAATAATTTTTTTTTTTTTTTAATATAAAGTTTAGTAATATTTATTTTATTGTGACGACAGATTAAAATGATGAAACAATTTATTTAAATATTTATTGTATTAGAAAATATAATATAATATAGTTAGAAAAAATAAGGTTATATTTTAGACAATAGATGGCAATACCTAAGTATTTATTTGAAGTTTAAAAAATTTATAGTTTTTTAAATAATGTGATATTTAGTTAATGTACAATTCTTAAACCATTCTAATTTAATTCTTAAATACAATGGAAACTTGATTGAATTAGATAGCAATTGTCAAATTTCAAGCATATAAACTAAAGACTGAAACAACTTATGGAAAAAATTTAATTTGCAATAGAAATGGAGGATCTTGTACGAAATTATATATGTATAGTTAAATTATATAATTACCACGCAGTGGTTTAGATGTTGGCCCTTCATTTGAAGGATTTTGAAGTTTTGGACCTGTCACATATCTAAAAAAGAATAAACTGCCCCAACTGTTATCACATTGTATATGTTGTATAGAGAATTGTAAATGAATAAATAAAATAAAATTCAATTCGCATCAAAAAATGACTAGTGGCGTATTAGTAAATATTCCGCCTTTCATGTGGAAGGTCTTGAGTTCAAATCCCGTTCAGATCATATGTAATAAAAAAAACTTCGTAAAATTGTGTAATTGCATTGTAATAATTTATATCGAAATATAAAATAAGATTTAATAACAATATATAAATAACTCTTGTGTAAGATATATGGCGTACACTATTAACATTTGTGTATTCATGATCTAATACAATAGCTACAGCCGAGTAATCAATGGTTTAGTGAATATAATGATTAAAGAAACTGAAGCCTAGTCTAAATAGACCTGGTAAATGTCCTTTACTATTTAAAGGGAGTAGGAAAGTAATAAACAAAATTTTGAAGATTTTTAAAAAATTACGATCAATGTAAGATCTACTCTATTTTGTTTATCCCTCTATTTGTATTAATCAATTTGAATATTTATTATTTATTATATTAATTTTAAATAATTTTTTACTATTATACATTTATATTACAATAATTTTTTTATTTTTTTTTTTATTTTTAGAACATATTTCAGTTTTATTTTAAAAAAATCTAAAATTGCTTTATTTTTATCTAAGTATCTAGTATCTATATAGTTTCCATTTATTGTCTTGGATATAAAAAAAAAATGACGAATGAAACACGATCAAAGTACACTTTTCAGAATAATTGACCTAAATTTGAAAAAAAAATGGATTTTTTGTCAAATCCAATTAAATCAGAATTATTTTGATTTGTTTATAAAAAAAAAAAACCTTAAAGTTCGCCCTTAATAATATTCAATATATAGTTATTCGTGTACAAAGTATATGTAAATTGGGTTAATTTAATATTCATTTAAAGAATTCGCAAATTTAATTCGTGTTGTAATAAATAAAAAAAATTGCGTGGTGTGAGTGATTAAATTAAAATACATTTCAGATTTTATTTTTTGTTTTAAGTCATAAAATAAGACATAGTTTAAAATTATTTTAAAAATAGGTTTAATTTTTTTTATT
This sequence comes from Dolichopus griseipennis, assembly GCA_963082915.1. Lineage (NCBI taxonomy): Eukaryota > Metazoa > Arthropoda > Insecta > Diptera > Dolichopodidae > Dolichopus > Dolichopus griseipennis. The sequence continues at coordinate 309,656,994 of OY720441.1, forward strand.
CACCTTTAACTATAGATAAAAAACCTTGATTTGCTACTTATGAGTTCATGTACTTCTATATATTATGAATTAATGTTTGTTCTTTATATTTTATTTATAATAGAACATTGTTTAATACATACATATATTTTGATCAGTTCTGTTTTTAAATGAATATTAAATGATATTCTATATATAGTAAAAAGAAAATGATTTTACTAGCAGTGGTTCTTAAACTTATGACATTTAAGAAGTTTATTTTCTATGGAATTTTAAATATATATGTATATGCGGATATGATATCATTTTGTGTAGGTGAAAGGATCGAGATGCATAATATATAACAAGGAAGAGTGTAAGAGAGTAGACTGTGTACTCGAACTCGAACCCACTGCAGTAGACCACTCACAGACACACAGCTTTAGTAAGTATAGAGTAATGCTCATATAAAAAAAGAAGTTGTATGCTAGGTACTCGAACTCGAAAGAGTTGTGGAATTATAACAGAGACTTAGATAAAGTTTCAAATATATAAGTAGGAATCAAATCGGGATTGAAAACTAATTCCATATAAAAACTATATAAAAGCATTATTTGCTATTGAAATTCAAGAAGTTCGTATATGGCTGAAGTTCAGTTTTTTGTTCACACCTTCTGAAAAGTTTGAACTCACATGACATGGTATATTAGTGTATCTGTTATAAAACTGTAAAATCTGTAGGTCTAAATCTTTAATATTTCGTAAAAGATAATTAGCCTTTAATGAAAAAACTTATTTAAAATTTTGTGGGTCCATTCAAGAAGCTGCCATTAAGATTGAATTTTGTTTATACGGATATCCCAGATTTGATACCGCCTACTCTATACTCTCTTCCCAGTCCTAATTAGTTGTATGGTAAAGGGGATTAATATGCATTATTATACTTTTAGTTTTTAACGAACAAAAGATCCATAAGATTTTAACTTTCTATAGATTATATTCCTTGTTGCTTCCAACTATTGATTAATAAAATCTTTGAAACACTTAAAAAAAACATGCGTTTACAAAAATAAAAACAAATTTATATTTTGTAAAAGTTAATGAATATTTTTAAAGAATGGTTCTCAAACTGTAGTAAGTATGCAAACAAAATGTTTAAGGTCATAAAATTAAATGTATAAATTATATTATTATACATACGTACATACTTAGTTAAAAATAACAAAAAATTCAAAAAAAATATATATATATATATATTTTAGATCTCTATATGTAGAATTAAAAACTTTGTGCGATTGTTTAAATTCACAGTTTTTTTTTTCAATTAATTTAAATTCTGATTATTCATTGTTCTTTTTTATTATTATTTATATAAATATTATATAAATATGCTATACTTATGTATTTTTTTTCTTATTATATATTAATAAATATATTATATTAAAAAATGTGTACATAAAAGATGCCGACTACAAAATAAATTTGAGAATGTTATTCTTTATTCGTTTTAATAAGTTGTCAAATAAATGAGATGTAATTTTGTTGTCAATTGGTTTTTTTTTAATAATTATAAAAAAGTTTTAAAATTAAATTATGTAAGTAATTACTTTTATTATCAATTTACCTATGACATAAAATATTGATGAATTTAAAAAAAAACCATTTTAATTATTATAATTAATTAAAAATATTTTGTTTTTTAATTTTTAATGAGAAGTTTTGAAATTATTAACTTTTAATTGATAATTATATGCATATATATATATATATATATATATATATATATATATATAGCCTAAATAAAAAAAAAATTCAATTAAAAATATTTTAATTATATTTCAATTAATATTTATTAATAATTTGAAAAAAAACATTATTTAAACGAATATGTCATATTTTAATGAACGAATAATATATGTTGTAATATCAATAATATTGAAAAACAATTAAATATTAATTATTATTTGGAATAACTTTAATTTCAGGGAATTTCAAAATAAGTATTAAAAATTGTATTTTTTCAATTTGTAAAAAATTAAAGTTTTAAAAAAATTTTATAAGTTTGCAAGTCATTATCATCATCATAATATTTAATCTGTACTTAAATCAAAAAAATTTGGAGTACCAACCTATTTAAATAATTTTTTTTTTAAATGATACTTATTTAATACGAATGCATACCATTCTAAACATTTTTTCGAAATGTTCCTATTTTCATTTTCAGCCATGTAAAAATGTATACATTAGAATTATTTATCATCACTTTTCCTCGAATTTCGAGGTACAGGCAGATACCATAGTTAAATGTTTTAAATGTCAAAAATTTGGTTGTAAGAACATCACACAGCGTGTATCAAATAATCATATGTAGAATTTTCTGGCCCAACTCCATCATTAATAGGGACTTATGGCACCTAACAGGCGAAGTACCGGTAATGAGCCAAATTAAGCGCAGAAAATTGAGGTGAATAGGCCACACTCTCAGAAAACCATCAACTAACATAACAAGAATGGTCCCCTAGAATGGAACTTCAAAGGTAGTTGAAGGCGCGGTCGACGCAAAAACACCTGGCGTCGAACACCTACCGAACTAGCAAGAAATGGGTAAACTTAAGAGGAGATCAAGTTTTTGGCGAACGATCGAGTCCAATTGTAGAGGAAAGTGGATGCCCTATGCTCCCATTATATATAATATTACTTATAAATTAATAGAAAGTATTGAAAGTGGGATGCACAACGCTTCAAAAAAATAAGTGTTAGCATAATACATACTATCCACCATTTAAAATTAAGTAACTTTTTATAATATAAGTGTATTGAATGACTTTTATAATACAAATTAAAAAAAAATTATTTTAAATAAAAGTTTTATTTAGTTGTTTCAATTTGGAATTAAATTAATTTAGTCGTACCAAAAATTAAATTAAATTTGATTAAATTATTAATTAAAAATTTCTAAATAAATGGATATCCGGAAAAATTTCAAATGAATTAAAATGATTATATTGTATATTAATGTCATATTATTAATGAATATTTAATTAAAATAAATAATTTATATATGTAATTATATCTTAATAAAATACATAATTTTATTATTAAATGTTAAAAAGGTTTCGAAATTAAATGCGTTTGGTTAAGGGGAAAAAAAATATTGGAAAAATTTTAAAAGATATATAGGTAATCAATTATAAAATGATTTTTCTCATATTTCAAATTCTGAGAACCAAAATAATAATTTTTCACAATAAATTTCACAAAATTTGCAAATTAAAATTGTTTTTTGTTTTTTCGTTATGATTTGTATATAAAACAATTTTATAGATTGATAATCAGATTATTGTTTTCAATATCGTGACTTGTCACTATTGGTTTTATTAGAAGGCAAAACTAAAAAATAAAGGCACTTTGATTTTTTTTTTGTGTATCTTTGTATTTGCATTTTAACATTTTCCCTTTTTTTTTTTTTTTAATAAAATATAATCTATTAAGTTTAAAAAAAAAAAAAATTAGCAATAAAAAATGACACAAAAATAGCATGAAAAACAAGGAAAAATTAAATGCACTAAGCTTGTCAACTTATAATAAAAATAAACTCAAATTCTTGAATTACTTAATATTCTTTGTTTTACTTTGAAAATTTATTGTTTTATAAATTTTTTTTTTTTTTTTTTTTTTTTTTTTTACCCTCGTTATGTCAAAAATAAATTTTTCCCACTTTATTTTACAGTAAAACAAAAAAAAAAAATGTAATAATAATAAAAAAAAAATTTAAAATAAAATTGCAATATTAAAATAATAAAAAAAAATTTATATAGATGTCGCACTACAACTTGCTAATAAAAATTAATTAAAAATTTTGTTATAAATTTAAATTCAATAACAAATTTTTAAATCAATTTGACTGAATCGATACATTTTTTAATCGAGTTTTTTGATTTGATATTAGTTTTTGATACAATATATTATGTATGTACAATGTTAAGGATTGGATGCATTTTGATGATTTGTTGACACATTATAGTATTTTATTATTAGGCCTTAGATTCATATTGCACCCAGTTAAAATATTAGGCATTTTTTTTTTTTTTTAAATCAGAACACAGGTCAGAGCACGCTCTAAGCAGAGCAAGAACTGTGTACGCTCGAACTGTGTAACTCTGTAAGATTTAATAAAAAAACACGATTTAGAAAAACTGTAATTTCTTTTTAAGTTACGTTTTAAATTGTCAAAAAATTAAATAAAATTATTAAAATTTAATTAAAAATGGATAACTTAAATTAAACAGAACATTTTGACTTTTATTTTGCGAGAAAAATCTTAAACTGTTTGCGTATATCTGCAGAATATATATATATATAATACTTAATACTTAATTAAAAAGTAATTGTTACTTTTGTTATCAAAAGTTTGTAAAATATATCATTAAAATTTTTCAAATCCATTTAATACGCCGTAGATCCCTGATGCTGAGTAATTAAAATTAACGGATTTATTTCGAATCCAAATTCCAAAGCCTATATAAAAATGTTGTCCAAGAAATTGTTCCCACAATCGTTCATGGAAATTTGACTACATATATACAAGTTTTTAAAAATTTTTATTTAAGCTTAATTCTGATGATCTGTTTTGTTATCTACAATTTGAATTATACATGTTACGCCTTTTAATCTATTAAAATTAACAAGTCGTAAAAGTTGGGTTTTTAATTAACGGACAGATAAAAGGACAGATTTAATATGAAGTAAGACAATTAATAATATAAATTAAAAGCTAATAAATATTTTCATAATTTGTAAAAAAAAAAAATTAAACTAAAAGATTAGGTACTTTTATTACATTTAATTCAAAAAACTTTAAAAAGTAATCAATATAAAAAGTTCAAAGTAGTCTGTACACATTTTTTTAAGAAATAAAAACTAAAATCATAACAATAAAAAAAAAACAAAAACAAAACAATAAAATCATAAATTTTATCTTTAATAAAAGCTATTGCTTGCGCTTTAAATATTGCATGTCAAACTAATTCGATTTATTTTCTCGCTAATACCAAAACAATTTTTTTTTTTTTTGCAAACAATTTATGTACAGGGTGCTCGAAACTGAAAGGTCACCAAAAGTGGAGGTGATAGGGAGTCTCACAACAAGGTAAAAATTGTTCGCTGGGTCTATTTCTAACCATATTACCACATTCGCCCTTCAACATAGAAGATTCGTTCAAAGTGTCAAAAACTAGATGAAGTTACGGGCTTTCATAATAACATTGAAATTTCTAATTATTTCTCATAGTTAATATTGATATTTATTACTATTTTTATAAAATAACTGTAATTTTTGCATAAAAAACCGTTATTAATGCACCATTTTTATTTCAAAAGTGACCACTTTTTTAGCTTCAATTAAGGTGACCACATTTTTTTCATACCCCTTACTGTTTTCTCAGAAACCATTAGAAATAGCACATCCTTTTAAAATACATAATTAGTTTTTTAATATAAACTACTATAATCACCTTCGGTTTAGTAACCTTAAAGCTTCTGACACCCTGTATAGAGTTTGGTTGATTGTATGATTGACTTGACTACTACCGCACTATAAATTTTACATTTAAAAAAAAAAATTTCAAAAAAGAACAAAATATAAACTAAAAATGCAAAAAAGTTTCCTTTTTTGTTTTTTATTTTCCTTAAAAATTTACCGTAATAAATGCATCATGATACCACCAAAGGAAATCAAAAACATAATAAAAATAAAAAATAAAAAAAAACATAAAAATCAATTCATCTACCCTAGAGGGAATTACAATGGATTAATCCTTCTATTTTTTTTTTAACTATTGGAAATTGATATGCTTCCCAAGTATCCCAACGAATTTTTAATTTTAAAAATGAAATAATCGAAAAATAACATTGTAAAAAATGATTATGCATCTAATAAAAATTTTCAATGATATCGTATACATATACCTTATATGTATATATACATTCTGATAGCTGTTAGGTTAGCTGCCTGTTAAAATCGCGCTAAAGGTAAAAGAAACTTAAATAATATGAAAAAAAATTAGGAAAATACAATGCCTACAGTGGTGGTTTCAAATCAAAAGCACGGAATTGATTCATTTAACATCATGAATATAAGTATATTCATATTATTATGATGAGGAAAACTTGAGTTATTCATTTTTTATTAATATTGTTGTTCAAATGTTCAATATTGGAATGAACACAACTACAAAAAAATAAAAACGCATTTTTTGTAAATGAATTTTAAAACTTTTTTTTTTTTTTGGAATTTTAATAAAGGTTTTCTTTGTTTGACTGTCAAACTAAACTATTTTAAGTTAGTAACAAATTACTTAAAAATTAAATAGGTCAATATTTTTAATTACTGATCTATTTTATTAATATAAATATATTTATATTAATAAATATCGTAATAAAATATCGTATTTGTTGCTACGATAAAATTCCGTTATTTTCATGGGAAAGTTAATTTAAAAAATTTTACACAATTTAAAAAAATTCAATAATTTCTGATAGTTTATATTCAACTTTAAAAATTATCGTATTTGTTGCAATAATAAAATTCCGTTATTTTCATGTGACAGTTATTTTGAAAAATTTTACACAATTTAAAAAATTCAATAATTTCTGACGGTTCATATTCAATTTTAAAAATTATCGTATTTGTTTGTTGCAATAATAAAATTCCGTTATTTTCATGTGACAGTTATTTTGAAAAATTTTACACAATTTAAAAAATTCAATAATTTCTGACGGTTCATATTCAATTTTAAAAATTATCGTATTTGTTTGTTGCAATAATAAAATTCCGTTATTTTCATGTGACAGTTATTTTGAAAAATTTTACACAATTTGAAAAATTCAATAATTTCTGACAGTTCATTTTCAACTTCAAAAATTGTCATTGAATAAAAAAACATTCTATTCAAACCAAAAAAAAAAATAATATTACATATTATATAAATCTGACAGCTGAAATAAAATTCTGTTAATACAAAACTCATTGAAAAGAAAAATTGAAGATGACTTCAAATTAAGTTTGAATAAAATTTTTAACATATTGGCAATGCTAAAAATTGACAGAAGGATAACAAAAAATAGTGCCTTCAAATCGATATATTTTACGATATTACTTAATTTGTTTATTTTTAACTTTTAAATAAAGATGATTTCAAATTTTATCTATATCCAGACTAAGTACTGAAATAAATCAATTCCTAAAATTTAAATACTTTATTGTTAACCCTTCAAAAATAAAAAGTTCTAAAATTTTAAATACAACCTATTTACATAACATATTTTTTACTTTAAGCATATTACATAGCAAAATATAATTGTTAAGCAATCTGGCAATACTTATGTGTAAAATTGTTAAAAAGTTTAATGTATAATAATATAATATTTTAAACACTTCACAACTTCATATTGACGGATTCCTTTTTTACGTAAATCTAATTTCTAATTAATTTAAATATTAATTATTAGCAATTCCAATTATATATTTAAGTTTAATTTTTTTTTAAATATTTTTTATATAAAATAAAATTTACAATCAATAAATGAAATATGCTATTAAAAAATTATATTATGTATTTGTATAATAGTATAAAATAGTTGCTAGCAACAATAACTTGTATTAGCAACATATATTTATATACATTTTGAACAGATTGAATTGAATAAAAAAAAAAAAAAATATTGTGGGAAATATAATAATCATTTTGTAAAGATCTAAAAATATTTTTTGAATTAATAATATTATTATTATATTAGTATAGATTTAATAATATTTATTAATGTTTTTAAAATATAAATAATAAAAGCAAGCAAATTTATTAAAATATTTCCAGGGAAACATTTTGTTTTTTTTTGTTCTTTTTTTTTTGAAAATCCGCAACTGTAGTATATGTATGTATATATACTTGTACATATCAATTTAATATACAAATTAGTTTGATATGTATCTGATCTGTAAGTTTTATAGTTTAAATTCATGAAATTGTTTAAATTTTAGTTTTTTTTTTTTTGGAGGGCTTTTTTTAAAGTTAATGGAGGTAAAAAAAAAATTATATAAGATAAAAATCTTTTTGATAGACTTTGGACGTATATAAAAGTTTTCTTATAACTGTTATTATAAATTAATAAGAAAAATATTTATATGATTTTGCAGTAGTTAAATAAAATATATTTAAATTTTTTTTTTTATGCAGCGGAATTTAAATATTTTATGTTTTTTATGTTTATAATTTTTAAAATCTTGAAAATATTTATTTTATTGAAATGTTATTTAATTAAAATTTGTATAATATTTTTATTGTAAAAGTTTAGTAATTCTGTTAAAATGTTAATTTTTATACATGTAATATCAATACTATATTATCCTCTTAATTACTTTTGGCAAAATGTCAAATACATAACTTATTAGAATCTGAGTTAGGTATAAAAGTTGTATGGCTACTGTTGCGAACCATATTAACCATAATTGGTGTACCAGACGTTGGCCTTTAAGTTAACTACTTTTTACAAAATTTCAAATACTCGAATTCGAATTAAAAAAGAAGTTGTATAGAAGATACTCGAAACCTTTGAGACAGCTGGATTTTAATAGCCCTCATATTTAAACGAATTTGTGAAAATTTCAGAATCTTAGATTTCTTTATTTAAAGCTTATGCAGACGGGCGAACGGACAAACATATAATTAGACATAGCTAGACTGATTTACTTTTCGATTCTGATCTTTCGATGCCTTTCTAGTCTACATTTACTCTTACATATAATAACCACCAACATAATTTAGCATACCCTACATTCATAAGGAGATAAAAAAAATTTAAATAAATTATATAAAATTGAAAATTTCCTATTGAATGTAGTTAAAAAAATTAACTAATGGAAGTGGAAAAGAATTTATTGTATAGATTTAAAATCCGAAAAAAATGTGTTGCAAAACGGGTATAAAAAGTCGGTAGGATTCACTGCCTTCAATAATTGTCGACGAGACTTTATACATAATAAAAAAAAAGGAAATAAATAAAATCTTATAACTTTTTGTGTATTTTATTTAAATGTCGCGTTAGTTGAGGCAGCCTTTGTCTGATTGGTCAATATAATTATTGAATTTATAAGTTCCTACTTCAACATCTTAATCGTTTTAAGCAATACATTATTTATAAATACGATTGTAATTATTTTTAAAATCATTTTTAAATATTTTAAATATTTTCTTTTCCTACTGCCTAATATACATTTTTAGTTCTTTCTATTTAAATGTGTTTATTTTAGGTCTATGACACTTTACATAAAAAAAAAGTCCCAAATGAAAAAATCCTGAAAATAAACATCCCGAATGATTTAAAATCTAAAAAAAAAATTTCCGAATGTTTTTGAACTCCGAACCTTACATTTTTGGAAGTTCCAACATCCAGAAAAGTAAATCAATTACGAAATCCTATTCAGATTGGGTACGAAGTTTCAAAAAAACTTCCTCTTAAATATACATACAAATTTAGTAAAAGGCAAATATAAATACTCTGGAAAAGCAGAATTCCTGATTTTGCATCCAACTCTGCAATCCTTCCTAACTTTTTTCATAAATAATGAGTTAACAACAAGGAATTTGCCGCCCCCAAACCCAAGCTAAACAAATTATTGGAACTCTGATATTTTACCCAACTCTGAAATCCAACAAAAAATAACAACAAAAAATTTAATATAATGTTGATTTTTGGTATTCAGCATTTTGTTTTCGGGATTTTTGTTTTACAGAATTACAATTTGGGATTTTTTCATTCGGGATTTTTTTTTTAGTAAATTTTCATGCACCCGTTAATTTTATTATACATTTAAACATCAAAGTATGAATATTTTAGAATTCTATTATTTACTTTTAAACATTTTTATTTTAAAATTTTATTTTTGTAATGAAACTTAAATTTTAAATATAGATTGTATATTTATGTCAAATTAGTATACAATATATGTAGTAGATATTATTTTAAGTGTTACACCATTTAATTAACGAGTAGAGGAAAAATAAACTATAAACAATAATAATAAAGTTAAAAAGACATGGCGCTTAAGTTGATAAATTTTTGTATTTTTTTGTTTTTTGGCAAAATGTCAAAATTTTTACGTGATACACGCGCCATTCTAGTAGGTATATGTATCTAGAATCTAGATGATCTTATCCATTTTTAAAATGTTAAAAAAATATATATATAAACTTTTATATTTAAAATAGAATTGATAATTTTATTTGAAGTTTTTTAGTCTTTGCAAATCATTAAGATTATTTTTGAAAAAAAAGAAAGAAGGAAGTGTCTCTAGAGCCTCTAGAAGAGTCTATAGAGGAAAATGAATCATTTAAAAGATATTCAAAATTTATATTAAGTATTTATTTCAATATTTAAAAATTATCTGATTTTGCTTTTAGAGGACGAAGTTGAATAAGAAAATGATTGAAAAAAGATAAAAACTTGGAAATGAGTGACAATAACTTCAAATAGTTATTCCGAAAATATTAATATTATATCAATATTTTAGAATGTATTCATTTCAATCCAATGGTAAATATCTTAAGATTTATCTATATTATTGTTTTATATTATTTATCTTTAAATATTTGGTGTAAAATTTATATTAGATGTACAAAATGGTAAAAAAAAATTTAATTAAAAAAAATTCACTTTAACCTTAATGGTTCATAGTTCAAATATTTTTAAATGTTATTTATTTCTTGCATGCAATATGAACGCAAATGTTATGAATAAAAAAAAATAAGAATTTATTGCATTTAATATATTTTTAATTAATTTTTAATAGATTTTCAAAATATTTTGAGAAAATATGCCTACATAGAGTCGCGTCTGTTTGTTTGTTTGCCCATCCGCTTATCTAGGCGTTTAAAAAACTTCTACGTCGTTTAAAAATATGAACTACAAATAGATTTCTGTAAAAAAATAAAGGAAGTTCAAATTTTATTTAACAAAGTTTTTCTGCAGTCCCACCATTATAGTCCTCAACCCTCTTAGAGTTAGAAAAAGCCCTGTATTTAAATTGATATAACAAAAATTCTATTCAATCTGTAAACGTCAAATAACGTTATAAACGTCAATATTATGTCTTAAGCTTCATAAACGTCAAATTACGTCATAAACGTCAATAATTCGTCTTAAACATCATAAACGTCAAATTTGACGTCAAACGTCATATATGGAATAAAAAAGGTTGCCATACGATTTATAAATTAACCCTTATACGAATATAGTTTTTTTGCAAAATTTTAACCCCTTAAAGTTTCAAAACAGTTTATGCAACTAACTTAAAGTTTGTAGAGAAGTTAATAAGTTGAATTACCTATCGTTATTAGTAGCTTTTAGTAGCTGTAAGACAGTCAAGTGTAAGACATTAGTTATTAGAAGCTTTTAGTAGCTGTAAGACAGTGAAAAACTGAAAAATTCGCTTTTTTAAACATCTGTTACCTTCATATCATTTCAATTTTATTTGTATATAAATTATATATGTATGTAGTGTACGAACAAATGTTTAATATAAGAAAATATACTTTTTATATAAACCATTTTTTTCATACCATATTTCATATTGTAATTTTAGAATATTTTCAAATTCAATTTCAAAAAAGAAAGGTTAAAATGTTAATGTCAATTATATGAAACTAATTATTATTAAAGATTGTATCATAAATCTTTGATAACAGGTTTAAAAACGCGCGCGCGCGCGAAGATGATATTAAATTATAACCTTATATAGCAACTGTTTTTATAAGAAAGATTTTCTACAATTTAGTTGTTTTATTTTGTGTCTTTATTATTAATGTTTTACAATTGTTGTTATTACTGTTGTTGTTTTTTTGTTTTTTGTATTATAATATTAATTATGTATCTTATAGATTTAAATATATTATATATATACGGTTAATGAATAGTATATATATAATTTTTTTTTGCACATAATAATAATCAATATAATTGCATGAAAAACGTGCCTTAATTAAGCTTTTAAATGTGATTTTAAAATAGAGATACTCAACTCGCACATGTATTGCATTTCATTTCAATTTATTTTCTATTATATTTATTTTTTAATTTAATTTAATATTTATATTTAATTTATTTATTTATTTAGTTTTGGTTTTTATTTTTTTTTTTAAATTTTTTTTTTGAAACTTGTTACTTGTGTACCGGCTTTTAATTGAAATGTTTTTCAATAAATTAATTGTACAAAATAAGAAAATGAAAGTTTTTTTTTTTTAATACATAATATATATATATGTATATATATATAGAATTATGTGAAAATCAAATAATTTTTATTAACTGCTGTTTAATATTTATATTTTTTTTTAATTTTCCATCTTATTTTCAAATTTTTATATTATAAACTTATTCGGTATTACTTTGGTATTGTTTGCAATTAAAATAATTTTTTTTTTTAAATTTTATTTTAATAAAATTTATTTGATCTTCAAAAATTGATCACCATTAATAAAATAAAAAAACAAAAAAAAAATTTTTTTAAATTCGTGTTTTAAAAAAATTGGGACAAGAGCCGTGTTAGATTATGGCATATTATAAAATAAATAAAAAAAAAATTTTAAAATTGTTTTGAAACATGAAAAACTATCAGCAACAATGTTTAAATTCATTTTTTTTTTTTTTTTTTTATAAGAAATTTAATATTTATAGTCATGATTATTAAATTATATGTAATTCAATGTATATTTAGTGAAATTATACAATAAATAGCGTAATATAAATTAAATTAAAAAGTGTTATTTATTATTTCTATTTGGTAATGGTTTTTTGTTTTTTTTGAATTACAATTTAATTGATGATTGAATTATTTCAAGTTGAATATATCAAAGTAATTAAATGTGGGAATTAAATTTGAAAATGGTATAAATGATAATATATAATAATAAGTAAGATAATTAAGAATTTATTGGAATTTTTATTTAAATTTAATACTAAAAGGATGAAATGTGGTATATTCGTGTCTGTTATAGTAAAATACAAGATACTACTGTTAGTTTGCGTGTCCTTTTTTTAAAAATTAGCAATTTAAGGATGGTATGCAAATAAGCAAGTCGTCAAATTGTTGGGTACATGCAATAAGACCAAATGAAATAAAGTAAAAAAAAAGACCAAAATCATAATTTCCTAGTTTTCGGATTTATTTCATTTTTAAAAATTTTTCAAAAATAAATAAAGCCAAAAATGTTTTAAACATGAGATAAATTAAAATTAGTATTGCCGCTTTTCCCATAATATTATATTATAATATATATATATATATAAAAATCCAGATTATAATTATGTGAATATACCAGATTCTGAATCAGGAGGGATTTTATAGTATATAAATATTTTGGAAAAAGGGAATACGCTGATTTTGAATCCAACTCTATTTAGTGATTAGTTCACTTCTCTACATATAAATAAAAAGTTTCAAATAAACTAACATTTTTATTTCATTTTTTAACTTTGTTTTATAAAAATATTAATTTCGAAAAAAATATTTTTCCAAAATTTTTCAAGGGTAACAATATAAAAACAAGTCGTAGTCAAACTCAATATTTTAAAAATGATATGAAATATATCACAATTTTTTATTTATAATTAATCTTATAATACTTTTTTCTCAAAATATATGCCAAAATAATGTTCAAAAATTATTACTACAAATTTGAAAACAATAATCATAATTTTTACTTATATTTTTACACTGAAAAATTAATTCAAATGTCAAAGTTGCCAAATTTCTACGAGGGAATTTTGAATCGCTAAAACTATTTGTGTCTGGCTGGAGTTAAATTTTAAATAAAATTAGTTTATAATCTAAAATATCCTATAATAAGATTGGAAGGCTATTAGAAAAAAAAATTTGAAATAAATAATTTTTAAAATTTTAAAATTTAATTTTTGAACAATCTAATCTAATAGTTAGATGAAGTTAGATCCTTGAGAAACTTGGCAACCTTCCCCATTGAAGGGCTATAACAACTTTAAAATAAAAACTTTATTGTTTTAAGCAGTAAATTTTATAAGTAAGCAGTAACTATTTCCAAGTAAATATTTCCAAAGTTAAACTCAGTATGTAATACAATATAAATTTGAAAATGTGCTTTTTTAAAAACCCTTGGTTTTTTTTCATCACTTGTTTTTATTTATTTTTTTATTTAAAATGTAGTCCCCTACCATATACAATGGTATAGGCGAGTGATTCAGCCTTTCTTTTTCAGGTGGGACAGATATTTATATATATATAGTGATCCGATCTGGGTTCGAACCGGATATCCTTCGATTGCAAGGCTTCAATTGATTTTAATTATAAAAATGGAATCCGAATGCGCAATATCATTTTGACAGCCATAACTTTTCAAAAAATTTACGATATAACAGTTGTCAGTTTCAGAATAGGCAAAATATAAATAGGTTTTGTATCATGATTTTACCACTAAATACATACTTACATTGGAACTATTTCTTGTAATGAATTACTTCCAAATTCACCTGATTAATTCCCACTTAATTTTACATCTTATCAATATAGTTCAGATTAGTATAATGGAACTGTGTTAAATAGGTTTCAAATTGATAACTAATACATTCTTTCAATATTTTAGATTTGTAAACATTATATTTTGTTTTTTAAAAAAATTAGATGCAATTATTTGATTTCTGTAATTCATGTGATATATGTTTATTGACATTACGAGTACATCTATATGAATATATCTCATATCTCAACGCAAGTTTCAATATTAATTTTAAAATAAAAATATAAATAAAAAGTAAAATAGTATCTTTAAAAAAAAAAAAAACATTTTATTTCATCTATAGTCAAATATCTTAGCACGTGTTTTTTTTTCCAAAATTAAATGTTATATTCCTTCTTTAATAACATTCGAATTGTTATTTTGTCTAACTGACTTCTAAAAAACTGTTAAATACATATATACATATATATATATATATAAAATTAAAACAAAAAAAGAAAAATTGTTTTAAAAATTATGTTCATTTGAGAAAATATTAAAATTTCTCTTTTATTTAAAAATATTCATATATATGTATATATATATACATTTTCTTTTAATATTTCTTTTATTTTTAATAAGGCAACCTGAATGGATAATTGGTACCAAAAACAGTTATAAAATATTCAATGTAAAAAAGGAAAATTTTTACAAAACACGTGAGTTTATTTTCTTTTCATATTTTTTTTTTTTTTTATTTTTTTTTTTGTGATTATTCATCTGAATCATTACATTACACACATTTTAAAAAGTCCAAAACTGAAAACAGATTTAAAAAAAAAAATACAAAAAAAAAAAACAAAACTTTTCTATACTTTGTATTTGAAATGATAGTTATCAAGTTGACACACGCTTTAACTATATAATCGCTTGTACTTACATTATTAGAAATTGAAAATAATTTAATTGGAATTTTTTTTTTGTTTTTTTTATTTCTTTTCTTGTCTTGAAAATAACTAAATTTCATTAAATTAAGTATTTATTTGGTTTTTAGTTATACCTATTTATTATAGGATATTATGAGTTCTATTGGTGTCGTAGGGTGTCTAGATGTTAGAATAGCACTTGTTATCTATCCTTTATATAAATAAACAACAAAAACAATATGGATTATATTATCATATGTATGAGTAGACGGAAAGATTTGACGTATGCTGTAGTTAAGATGCTGTCTGTTCAATCGAAATACATTGGATTCGAAGGCCGGTTTGGTTATTTTGGAAAAATGCTAAAAATTTATATGAATAGGTTATACATAGAAATGGGAGGCGATTTATTCGGTTTTAATTCCGGATGATACACAAGGGGGTGTATTTTTATAATCTTGAACAATAGCTCTACACCCAAGATTAATTAGTGAATGAGTGAAATTTATAATTCAAGAAACTGTGTGAAGCTTAGTCTTAAATCTGGCTTTTGGAATGCCGTGTACTCATTGTCTAATGACAAAATAGGAACCAACTAGTGGGACGTAAAAATTGTAAAATTCAAAGTTAAAAAAAAAAATAAACAACTATTTGATCGAGTTATTTATTAAAATTAGATCAGGAAATGAAAATGTAACCTAAAAGTATGCAATATTTAACGTTTTAATTTGTTGTTATTAAGTACCATTGTTTTCGTCTTTAGCAGATATTTGAATATTTAGATTGACTTCAAATCAAAAAAAAAATTTGAAAAATTATGTTGCATTAATACAATTTTTGAATATTAAGAATAAAATTTAATGAATGTGCAACCGTTGGATTTTGTAACATGGTTGATTAAACTAGCTCAGACATTACAGAAAGTATGAAACAATTCAAAACAAAATCGTCTTTATCAACTCTAGCAAACAATTGAATAAGAATTCAGTTACTTTGAAATCTATATATTATATGGGACCTGCAGATATATGGGGATCGCATCGAAAACCTGAAGACTCATATAAACTTCATTAATTCAATTAATATTTTTACGAGATAACAAATTTGTAAAGATTTTTTCAAAAACTGATAATTAATCAACGAGCTTTAAAATATTCAAAGATATAAACAAAATTCAATTATATAATACCATTTTTATTTTGCATTTCAATCATCTTATTTATGCAAAAGTTATTTTATTTAAAAAAAAAAACAACAAGAATAAAGTAAAAAAAATTAATAATAAAATTCAATTACAAAGAAAAAATAATTTTGAATAAAAAAAAAAAAAAAAAAAATTTATAATAAATTTAAAACTTACCAGCAGTTAATATCCTTGATAATGTTGCTGATGTACTATTATCAACAATTTCAACATCAGTAACAGGATACATCCATTTAAATGATAATTTTTCAGTTGCACCAAAATCATGTGATTGTTTTGGTGCAACTGATACACATATTACTTTATCATTTAATAATAATAAACGTCTTTGTTTTGATTTAATAATAAAACCAGATTGATTAAATTCCATTTGTGTTACATTATCTTCACGTAATAAATATCTTTGACGTGTATTATCTGATGATGTTAATGAACGTGTATTAAATGTACCACTAATATGTCCTAACATTTCTTTAAATGCTTGATATTGTTCTGCTTCACGTTTTCTTTCATTTAACATTTCAGCTAATGATTCTAATTGTGTTAAGGCTAATTGTAATGACATACGATCATGATGTCCTTGTGGTGTATATTTTAATAAATCTTGTAAAAATAATATAAATTGTGGAAATCTTTGTACTGGTTTAACCATTAAACCAAAAAATGATAAACGATCATGTGCACTAATTTGTTTTACTTTAAAAAAATCAGCTAATGCTGATTTACGTTTTGCTTCCATTTTAGCTAATTCCATGGCAGCTGAGAAATTATTTATAAAACCACTATATATTTCTAATATTTGTGGTTTACTAAATGCTGTTACAAATACATCACCTAATTTTTCATCACGATCCCAATTTCTAACAGCATCAGCCAATGATATACGGAATAATTTATGACTTTGTAAAATTTCCGGAAGACGATGAAATAATGTTGCAATTTTCGAACTACTTAATATTGGTGGACTGCTTTCTTCAAGAGGTTTTTTATAATTCTATTTACAAAAAAAAAAAATTAGAAAGAGAAAAAAAATATTATTTTGAAAGGATAAATAAAATTTTAATTTTTTATAATATTAATAAATATTTATTAATTTAAGATTTTTATGAATTTATATTCAGATTTAAAATTTATTGAATCGAAAGATTAGTTATTAGTTATTACTTATATTATAATTCCATATTTAAAAAAAAAATATTAAAATTTTAAAAAGTATTTAGAGAAAGTTATAAAATTTTTGTTAATTTGAAAATTTATTAATAATAAAATAGTTATTTAAAAAAAAAAAAAGATAGTTATAAAATAGTTACTCTACATAATAAAAAAAAAAAATCTTAAATTTGAAATTTAAAGAAATTTAATATCAAAATCATGTTTTAAATTGTTCATATAATTTTATTTTTTAAGTCTTTAATTGTTAAAAAATTTTAATGTATTGCTATTTTTTTTTTTTTGGTTGTTTTTTTTAAATTATTAAAAAACGTAATTGGACTAAAACTCTTTTAACTAAATAGAATTAAGTGTGAAGATTTAAGCCGTAAGTTAGGAAGCAATCAAATTTTTAAATTTACTATTTATAAACGATTATGCAAGTTGCTTTTTAATAATATTATGAGTAGATATGTACATGTTGTAAACAAGATATAGAAAATATTTGGAAACGGTGTGAATGAGTTCGAATCTCAAAAATCGAAAGTAAAAATCTCGCTTTTTAAAATTGCGTTTTTATCAAAATAGCATTCTTTCGAATTCTCGATTTTCCGAAATTGTAGGCATATAACATTCGAATATTTGGGAGCGTTCCATAACGTCAGTTTAGTAAATCTTTTTTTCAAATCTCGTTTTTAGAAAATCTGGTTTCTAGAAAATTTCGTTTTAGAAAATCTCGTTATATATTGAAAAATCTAGCTTTTTAAGAAAATCTCTTTTTTAATTGAAAAATCTGGTTTTTAAGGATTTTTAGTTAGATACAAAACTAGAATTATCAGCTTTTTCCAGAATATAAAAAAAAGGGATTTTCTAAAAACAAGATTTCCTAAACGAGATTTTTTAAAACGAGATTTACTAAACCGAGTTTTCAGACCCAACCCGAATATTTTTCAACAGATTTTGAATTTGGGATTTTAGAATTGCAGGAAAAGAATTAGGAAAAAACAGGATTGCCCTTTTTTTTCAAAAAATATTTATATATGGATATGAGGTGTGATTGTTAATTAGAAGGGATTTTAGGTTTTCCCTTTTTATAGAATATGTGTATATAAATATATATGAAATTATAGATTTCAGGCTATAAAATCAGAGCTTCAATAATTTATTTAATTGAAAATTCTTTACTTTTTAAAAGTCAACATTTTATCCAAGTCTACAGTTTTTTATTATAAAATTTGTCGACAATTTGTACAAGTCGACGTTTCGGAATCAATATTTTGATAATCGACGACCCAAAAAGTGAATGAATCATGATAAAACAAATCAGATTTTAAGAAACGAAATTTTGATAAAACGAGATTTTAATAATTTGAGATTTTGAGAAATAAGCATTCGTACATAGTGCAAAATATACAACATGTATCTTAAAGTTTTAGGATATCAGCATTATTGATTGCGAAATATATTATGTAGTAAAATAATTTTTTTTACTTAATACTTTTTAATTTTTTTATTTAATACTTAATGGTAATAAAATTGGATTTTAAAAAAAATGAAATCGCACTTAAATCTTTTAATTATTAGTAAAAATTTACTTATTTTCGTATATTTTAGATTTTCCGGTAATAATCTGCTGTGTACTTTCACCTTTGAATTTAATTTGAAAAAAAGTGAGATGAATTTTCCATAAAAGAATTTAAGGAAATTCAGAAATATGTTTAGATATGCAATTTGATGATTCTCAAACATTTACATTGATTGTAGATTTATATATTATAAAAATTTACACAGGCTTAGTTAACAAAATTCAAGTTGTTATTGTGTATATTTTTGGGGATTACCCGATTAAATTTTGATATTCAATGGTTTGTTTTAGATTAAAAGAATAAGGTTTGAGCTTCAGTACATCATATTCCATTTTCTATAGATTGTTTCATGAATGGTAAAAGTACTAAATGTATTTTAAGAATATTCAAACAATAATTTTTATATTAAAATTTTATTTTAATTTTTTCTATTTATTTTAAATTTAAATTATCAAAGTAATCAAATTAACCCCGCCATATTTTTTATATATAAAAACTGTTTTATTTTAAAGATTCTAATTGATTAATAAAATTCCAAATAAACCTTTTAATATTTTTTGCTGAATATCATTTTAATTTATAAAATTTTAATTTTTTTTTAATTTTTTTTAAATTTTTTTTTTCAATTTACTCACATTGACTAGACGTTGAAGTGTGGCAACATATGAATTCTCACTATGTACAACAGCCGCAACAATATGTCTTCTTTTTAACTGTTGTTGCGATAAACCTGGAGGAGCTGGTGGTAATGTTGGTGTTATCAGTCTGTTGTGTGGTCGATTTGTTCCATTGGCACGACTACCAGGCGGTAACATTAAATCAATATCAAAACCATGTGTTGTGTCATCCTCATTCTGAAAAAAAAAACAAATAAAAAATTAAAATTTTTAAAAATACGGAAAATAAAAGAAAAAAAAATGAACAAAAGAATGCAATATATAGAAATATGTATAGTGTGTTCTCTCTGTATAAAATATGATGAATTTAAAAAAAAAAAGTGTTAAAAGAAAAATAAAACAATTTTTTTATGCATCTAAGAATAGAACCATTAAAACGTGAACATAAGCACTAATAATATTATTTATCATATTATATATTGAAAGCAAATCCGGACAATACAATGATTAATGACACTTTAATAAACAAAGAAAATATTCAATAAAAAAAAATAAAAAAAAAAAAAAAAAAAAAAACCGCGACAGGAAAGGATACGTTTCTATATTCTAAAATATGGTGATAATTCTTTTATTCAATATACCAGAAATCCAGTATTCTATCACTATTTGTACAAGTATAAAGACTGCGATGTTTAATATATATATACCACATATAATATATAGTATATATAATATAGGAACATATAAGTGCCATGTCAATTTTTTATGAATTATTATTGTTTAGTTGTAAACAAATATACATCGATTTGGCATTGAAATCGGACATTTATGGCTCTCTTTTGAATTATATGCAAGGTTAAAGATGATTTAAAATAAAAAAAATATATATTTAAAATATAAAATATTTATGTAAAATTTTCGTGTCTTTAATGTTTTTCAGTTGTTACTTTAATAAATGAGTAATTTTGAGAAAAAAAAAGCATTAGCAAAACATGGTTCTTCTTTCAAATTACTTTATCTATACATTTTCAATTTTAAGTATATTGAGAGTAATGAATTTTTAAATAAATAACAATGTAAATATAACTTACCTCTGGTAATTGAGGCATTTTTACACCTAGTGATGATGAATTTAATGTATTTTTCGGTGAGATATTTTCATTATGTCTATTATCATTGGTACCCGGAAAATTATTTAATGAAACCGTATCTGTTGTATCTATACTATTACTTGAAGATGATGAATGACGGCCATCACGTCCACCAATATCATATTGATGTGTTGAGCCTCTACGTATTGAAAACCATCTTGATAGACGTCCACCTGGTGTTTCACCGGGTGTTGTTGTATCTGGATGGGTATGATGTGCTGTTGCTGCTGCTACTGTAGGCATTGTTGTTGTTTGTATACTGTTGTTGCTGTTGGTACTGCTTGAACTGCCAACACAATCTCCAGTCAATGATGGGGAATTCTGTGAGTTTGGTAATGATGTTTGTTGTTGGTTTGATTGCTGTTGTGATTGCTGTTGTAGTAACGGTTGTATAATTGGATTTTCTTGACTTTTTTGCTGTATTAATTGATGATGATGTTGATGATGTTGATGATGACTTGGACTTGTATTGGCACTGTTGGTGGTTTGATTGATGTTGTTGTTGTTTCCGCCACCGCCTACACTTGTACGCCATTTGTCAAATGACAAATGTTGTTTTGCTTTGTTAAATGTTGAACGTAATTGACTGTTCCGTTGGGGTTGATGATGATGATGTTGCGCTGGCTGTTGTAATTGATGAGCGTTGGCTGCCGTTGTGATAATTGCAGCTGTTACTTTTGCCGATAATGTACTACTACGATCACTTAAATTATCAAGATCTAATTCGTTTTCTTCGTTAATTAAATCGTCGTCTTCAGATGTAATATCGTTATCGTCACGTTCTGAACACCAACTACCGTCTGAACTGTTAACTGTACGGGCTGATGGTGTATGTTCAAGTTTTTTATGATTTTTTGATGGTTTTAATATTTGTTGATTATCAAGTGTTAGACCACCAATATTACCACCACCAACCCCAATTAAATTATTACCTCCCAGTGCAGTAGATGTTTCAACCGATATGGTTGAAGATGATGTTGATACTGTTGTTGCTTGTTGTAATGTTGTTAATCCACCAACAGATGTTAAAACTGCTGTTGTTGATGGATTTTTATTAAAAATTCTTTTACTATGTAAATGATGTGATAATATTAATTGATTATGTTGATATCGATAATGATGTAATCCACTATTATATGATGCACGAACATTTAACGGATCTATCCGACGTAATGATGAATTATGTAATTGTGCTGTTGTAATTGTTTGATGATGGACATTTGAAGATTTTGTTATTGGTAATGGATCTTCCCAAGAGCCTGGATTTAATTTTGTTTCATCTGAAAATATTTCAAATATAAATATATAAAAATTAATTAAATTAAAAATAGGTGTTTAAATAATGTAAAAAATTTGGTTTATATTTTCAATTAAAAATTGATTATATAGAGTTTTAAAAACTTTCTCATTGTTAAATATTTGTATATATGAGTATTTTAAGATAATAACAAAAAATAAAATGTCCTGGACAATATCAGTGATCTTTTTAAATAAAAAATAAAACATAAGTATTTTGAAAAAATTTATTTTGCGTGCAATCATTTTATTTTTCCAGTGAAAAGTTGAAAAAAAAAAGACATAAAACCATGCTATCAGAATGAATTTACATAGAGCGCTTTATAAGTTCATTAAACTTTTTACATTTTAATACAATACAAATTCTTAAATTCCTAAGATAAATAACAAATCGTATACAATTTGCATGTCAATAAAATTTATCGGATATTATGTGATCCTTCGAAAAAACAAAATATATGTACATATAATCAAAATAATGGAATCTTGAGTTTTAGTTCACTCCGGGTGCATGTACCAAATAATAACAAGTGACAATATAAATCATTTTGTTTGACATCCTTCTTCTTGTTTTTTTGTAGTAAGATTTTACCGTTAAAAAAAAACGGGACAGTAACATGTTTATTGTTAAAATTTTTTCATGTGTATTAAATATCCTTAAAATGAACTGGTTCATTGATACGTTTTTTGTTTATATTATGCGGCTACTGGTTTTTAGGGCATTTTTATAAAATTTTGTCAGTTCGTCAGTTCGTCCGTATGTTTATAAAACCATTACATCGTTTGAATTAAAGAAATGAAATTTTTTTTACAGATAGATTACGCAAAGAAATTGATTTCATGGGAGAAGTTTTTTCTGTATTTCCACCCCGATATGAAGCTACAGACCCCCCAAAGTTAGAAAAGCCCTATATTTAAACTGTTATAACAGGAGATTAATTAAGTATATTTTCAATGTGGAAACTCTTTAAGGCAACTGCTTTTATGAGCTGTTATGTTACACAAATATGAAGGATTGCCATACGGTATTTTAATTTACCGTTATGCAAAATTTAAAATTTTTAACCCTTCATATCTTTTGAACGGCTGAAGCTGAAAACTTTAAACTTTCGTAAGTGTTAGATTTTTAGAAATTGTTATGTGTTTTTTAAGTATTTTCTGTGACGCCCATTATTTAGGAGTTGTAAGGGATCAAAAATTAGCTGTTTTTAGCATCTGTAACTTGAATACCTGTACAAATATTTTGGAAGTAATGTACAAAAATTAAAGTTCAAATATTATATTTCAACAAGTGTTAAAGGTTAAAACTAGTTTAAAGGGCTTGCTCACTTGAAAGCTTATGTTTGTAAATATGGATTCTATTATTATTCATAATTCATAATTCGTAATATAATTTTATAAATTAATTTTTATGTATGTGTTTTGTCTAAAACATAGTATACAACATTGTGTAATTTAGGAAATGTGCTTTCTTTTTACTCTTTATTTTTTGAATTTTAAAATGTTTAATTATTGAAATAAGATTTTGTAACAATTCTATTATTTTGGAGAAATTGTTTAAAAAGTTTATTATGCTGGTTACAATTTTCTTTTTTTTGTTATCGTTATTGTTAATTATTCAGGGATTTTTTATATTTTGTTAGTTGATCTGCTGGTATATTCTTTTAAACGACATATTTAAAATAAAATAAATTTGAGATTTTATTTAATAATAAACAGTTTAATATTGAAATAAAAGGTTTTTCTGCATACTTTTCTTCATAATTTTTAAATTTTAGTAGTGATGAGAAATTAGAGTTATATTTTTCAACAGGAATAAAAATTAATATTTGAGCTTATATTAATAAAAATTAAAGATTGTACATACCAAATTGTTTCAAACATATTGTATTCATCGTACAACGATGAATAATTTATTCAAAATTTTTACATTAAAAGGAAATTGTTCAATGATTTAAGTACCAAAAAGTAATACAACTCAATATGAAGATTGAACTGAATTTTCAATTAATTTTTTAAAAATTTATGAAATTTTTACCTGATCAAAATTTAATGACTAAAATTTTATAAAAACTTTATAGGGGAAGTGTATCAGGTGATCAAAATTTTGATGTACTTTGACAATTAAATGTATTGAATTGTACGAAAGTGTCTACAAAAGACGCAGCCATTTAAAAAGTTGTTTAACTTTTTCGATTTCTCTACGTAAATAAATAAATATCAAATAATTGAACTTTGAAAAATAAAGTCATATTCTAAAGCGACCAACAACGTCAGTAGCACGCCAAGCCCTAGTTTGGAGCCCCAGGGTAGGAGGAAGACCAAGAACAACCTGGAGGAGATCAGTCCAGAGATAATGTGACTTATCGGGAAAAACATGGTCCGAATTAAAGAGGTTAGCGCTAAACAGAGACAGTTGGAGAGGGTATGTGGAAGCCCTATGTTCCCTAGGGGAATAATAAGGAAAAAAAAAATTCAAAATAGCTATACAATTAACTTTAAACTATTAATATAATAGTATTTTTTAATTCATGAAATTTGTAAACAAAATAATGTCAAAAAACGCTGTCATGTACATTTCATTGTGGAAACTTTGTTGACTACGTAATGAGAGGACTGGGAAACTGGGAAAAGAATAATAAAAAGAATTATTTACTCGAATTGCACATTTAAAATAAATATTTATATAATAAATAAAATTAAATTAAGTTCTAAGTCATTCAAACACATGGAAAAGATTTTTTTTATTAGCTTTTTTGGA
Organism: Dolichopus griseipennis; assembly: GCA_963082915.1. NCBI lineage: Eukaryota > Metazoa > Arthropoda > Insecta > Diptera > Dolichopodidae > Dolichopus > Dolichopus griseipennis. The sequence goes on from OY720441.1 coordinate 309,682,164, forward strand.
AAAGTTATCTTTTAATATGCTATGGCAACACTTATATGTTATGTCAAAATGATTAGTTCAGAAGTCTAGGATAAAATTTTAATTCAAAATAAAATTTTGATAGACAAAAGATGGTAAGAGGGAAAGCACAAGTTAGCAGCCTATAAAGTCTTGGGGATTGGATATTAAGATCTCGTTGTGAATATATTGTGCAGAGTATCAGTTATTATATGAGGAATCTTGGATTGGGATCAATGAAATATAAATTAAATTTATATTCTCATATGAGTTTAAATATGTACATATATAAAATTTTTAAATAGATGAGTAGGTATCTGGTTAATTTATTTTTTTTTTATATACATACCCCTACCACATGCAATGTGATAAGCTAGTAAGGTGAGGCAGTCTCTCCATTTTAATTTTGGCAGGTACAGTTATATTTTATTAGTTTTTTATTAGAAATATCTAATAATGGGACCTAGAAATTAGAAGTTTAAATAATCGAAGGGTCTCGATTAAAAGGCGAACATTCTAAGCACAATGCCATCGATCGGATATTTATTATTATACTAAAATAAGTTGTTTTAAGAAATGACATGGTAAATAGATAATGTATAAAGTAACCCATACACGATGGACCGGGTCTTCAACTTGGTACGCGAGCTTGCGAAAATGAATCGTGTATGGGCAAGTTGAAAGACACTTTTGAAGGTTGAAAAGTTGGTTGGAAGAAAATCAAAAAATTTTGATTTTTGTGGGCGGAATCCTAGGTTTGTATTTTAGTTCAACATGTATGGGCAAGTTGAACAACTTTAATGTCATTTTGTTTTCTTTTTTTTCGTTTTTTTAATTTTTTGACACGGAAGATCGTTGAGATATTCTGATTTGAAAAAATAAGAAAACTATAATGTATAAAATAACAAATAATTAAGTAAGGAATTTGAAGTAATTATAAAATTTAGTTAGAAAAATGTTTTAAAATATAAAAAAATATTAAATATCATAATTTTAGAAGAAATAAAATTAAATAGGAAAAACTTTATATTTAAATGAAAACTGTTAAAAATTCAAATTTAAAATTATCAGATTCTTTTGACATTTAACATATTTTTCAAAAAAAAAAAACAATTATACGATGGTTCGATGGTAGGTTGAATAATGTATGGTAAGGTTTGTAAAAATGTCCGCGTGCCAAGTTGAAAACCTAGTCCTCCATGTATGGGCTACATAATGAATAACGTTAAAAATTGTCTCTATATTTTAATAAGTTTTGATAATAATCTTAAAAAATTTAATCAATGTAAATTTTAGATAATATATGTAGGTACATATATTATAATAATTATTATGTGATCTTATTAAAAATATAATTTAAAATAAACACAATTTTTTAAAAAATTTTCCCATCAATGATGGATTCAGTTGTTTTTTGTTTGTTTGTTTGTTTGTTTTTTTTAAACTAAATATATCTTTATCTATATATTTACACATTTTAAAATAGTGAAAGTATTGTTTCAAACGCAATTTCAATTCACTTTTTATATTAAGTATGTACACTTTTTTTTATTTTTTTTTTTTAGTATAACTTTGTTTTTTTTTTCAAAGTATAACGACAGTTATTTGTACACACATGAAAGTGAAATATATTTCATTCATATACATAGGTGTTTCACATTTCAATGCCAAATCAGGTCAAATTAAATTCCAACAACCTAAAAATGGTTTGAAAACAATAACAATTAAATATATATATATATATATGTATATAATAATATAAAAACAATAAAAATAAAATAAAATTCCATTTTAAAATAAAATACAATGCATTGTAATTCAGCTGCATGTACTCTGAGAATTTTTTAAGTATTATTTTGAATTCAATAACTACCATCTTACAATTGGGATCTCAACAACTCTCAAGTTAGTATGTATGTATACTTTATCAGATACTAAAAATGTATTTAAATCAATGGGTATGTAATGATCATATCATCATCATTATCTGTAATCTGGTACACATAATCTAGTAATACAGGAGTTTTTTTTTTTTTTTTTTTTTTTTTATTCATTTACCGTACATTTTTTTTGGTTACTCTGTACTTTATACCAAGTGTATATTAAAAAAAAAAAGTGTGCACTAAGAAAATAAACCATTTTTGATAAAAAAAAAAAAAGAAACATGTAAAAGTAACAATGAGTGTGGTAGCGAGCATTTAATACAAAAAAAAAACAATGACAACAATGGTAACAAACAATTAAAAAAAAAAAAAAACAAAACAAAACAAAAAAGAAATCAAAAACAGCAGGAGTGAAAGAGTAAAAAAATAAGTACACAAAAAAACTCAACTTCACCTTTTGCAATATTGTGTACACTGTACACCATGTACATCAAACTTATTATATTATGCATATATGTATATATTTAGTGACACAGCGCGATATGTGTATAATTGTTCAAGGTGCCTGATTTGTTTTCTTTTTTGTTTTATTAAATCTTTTGGTTAACGGATCCCGCCACATTCCAAGCAATTGCTCTTAACCGTCGCAGTCGCCGCTTCTCGTATAATAATTTAAGAAAAAAACTGAATGCGAAAATGCGTACGAGAACGATATATGGAGTGCAAAATATATATATATATATATATAAACAGCAACAATAACACAATAAAACACATTTATAAGATAATCAGATGAAAATACAATTTGAATTGAAACCCAGTGAATTTAAACATACACTATAAATTCACAGTTATCATTAGGCTGTTTTTAATATTATTGTTGTTGTCGTTGTTTTTTTTTTGTTGTTTTTTTTTTTTTAATTTTTCACTTTTTTGATTTGATAAAAGCGAGTTTTGTTCTGATAAATAAAACATAAAAATTCACTTTCGACTAAATGGTAATCAGATGTTTATATTTATTTTATTTTCATTTTATTTAATTTTTTTTTTTTTTTTGATTTTATTAGTTTTAATTTAACGTTTGTCCGTTTCAGTTTTTGTTTTGAGTCCAAAAATAGTCAGCGTTATTATTTTCAATTGATTTGTTTTTTGCTTGTATTGCCCGTTGAATTTGTTTCTTTTATAATATTAATAGTACGAATGGTTATGTATTTACCCAGATAACCCAGAAGTAGTGCAGAAGTACTGAATGGAAGTACTGAATGGAAGTACTTCTTTTCTACTGAATTTAACAGTAACGATTGGAAAAAATTCATCAGTTTTGCACTTATACACTTCTTTTCAGCATTTTTTCAGTACTTTTCCTGTGGTGAAAGAAGTTCTTCAGCACTTATTCAGTGGTATAATAATAACTTCCGAAATTTATGTTTTATCTCCAATAAAATTTAATTACTAATGATGGAAAAACAGAGTATAAACAGAGAATGATATTTGCAGATAGTAACTGTACTATACATGTTGTTTAATTCATTTCACAAAACTTCAGTAGTGATTCACTAGGTATTTCTTCAGGACTAAATAATCAGCATTTAAAATTACCTATACAAAGACAATTTTTTTATTCTATAAAAGTGTAAAAATTCATTTGTATTTGGTGCAAACTGCTGAACTCAGGTTAACAGTGTAACTATATGATGTTAATTATAAAGTATCAAATTAACAGCTGAGTGGCACAGGGGTTGAATGCCGACCTTTCATGCGAAAGGGCCCGGGTTCGAATTCTAGTGAAAGTGAAAAAACTTTTCTGGTTTTCGACTCGACTCAGCTACCATTCGCCATTGGGTTCAAATTAATGGCATAATCAATAATTAATAATTATAAATCTTTAATAAAAAATACTTTAATATAAAAATATAAACAAATGCAAAATATAAACAAATAATTTAATTAAATCATATAACTCGCAGATATAGAATACCATATTAGTAAAATATAAAATATTACAATATAAACAAAAAAATAGAATTGTAAATATTGAAAATCTAAGACGTTTCTACATGTTATAAGGCCTAGTACTATCTCATGTTTAAATTGTATGTGGAATTCAATAAGACCAATTCTAATAACACGAATATAATATGACCCCCTGTTCCAACATGTACCTATGGTATAGACAGGCTTATTAGCCTAACAGTTGAACAGTTAGCGCTTAAAAAAAAAAAAAAAAAAAAAAATGATTAAATTTACAATAAACTTTTGTAAAATAAAATGGGCGAGTGTGTTCAACTTTTCTATGAGTGAGTTAGATATTCTTTTTAATAAAACTAAGTATATATGGTACGTCTAGAACCTACGTAAGTTTTGCTTCACAGATGAACAAAGAAGCAAAGAAATAAATAGATAATATAAATATTAGAAAATTAAATAAAGGCTATTCTTAAAATGTTTTGATATCAAAATTACTACCGACATTGAAATGGTTTACCTGTCCCCTTGCTTGGAGCAGATATATTTCTCCAGGGTTTAATTACTGCATTTAGGTTTAAGTACTAATTGTGGTCGCATGGAATATAATTTCCTAAAAATAAGTAATAGTTTTACAATTTTCAATTACATCCTCAATTTATTTCGTGCATCATTGTGGTTTTATACAATAACATCGAAACCATGTAGCAAAAGACTAAAATATTTGGAATTAACATCATTATATCAGTTTATACCCTAATAAAAGGTAATAAAAAACCTATAGTAGGTTTATCGAAATGCAACTTACCTGGACTCCAGTTCGAAAACCAGATAAACGGTATTTTTTTAATTTTACCGGTTACTGAACCCTGGACTTTCAAATGAAAGGTCGGTCGGTACTCTAACCCTTGTGCCAACTCCTGTGCTAACCCCTATACCATCCGCTTTATTGTATAAGTTATTCTTTTTTTAATGAATCTATACTTCTATACTTATAGTTTTTTAAACTTTCTTACTAAGTTATGTATATACGAGTATATATATGTAGGTATGTACACATATTTTTTTAATTTAAAAAAAAATTTAATTTTCAATTATAAGAAATCGGTAGCAATTTATTTTGACAAGGAATTGATTAAAAACTGTTGAAATTTATTATAAGTATAAGTTTATTTTGTTATTGTTGTTGTTGTTTCCAGATATAAATTTGCATAATTCTATTAAATTAAATGGAGTTTTGAGAATTAAAAAATGAGGAAATTGAAGATATTTTATATATATATATATATACATTTTTTTTTAATTTAAACATTTTAATATGAATTTATTTGGTTAAAAAATAAAAATTAAAAAAAAATTAAAAGTAATATTTATTTTATGATAAACCTTTCAGGTGATGAAATTTGTTTTTTATATATATATAAAATATATATATATATATATTTATTTTTTAATAATAAGGAAATTATTATTTTAAAATATAGAAAACTTAAATGAAAATGCGTAATACGCAATACTTAATAGTAATCATATTAACTGGTTTCTACATTTTTTTTTTAATTTAATTATTATAATATGATTTTATTAATAAAAAATTGAATCTTATTTATCAAAAGTTTACAATTTTTCTACATTAATGGTTAATATAATGGTAAATATATCCACAATGTAGTTAACATTTTGGGGAAATTACTTAAAAAAAAATTTTTTAAGGAAATTTTATTTAAATTTATAATAAATATGATTACGTTTTTGATATATAGTATTTTTAAATAAATAATAATCTGGTTTAATAACAAACTTATAATTTACATAGAAAAATTTTTTAAAAATTAATTAATAATAGTAATGATTTTTTTTTTAGAAATGTAATAAAAATTGCTTTATGTAATGACAATTTAATTCCTGAAGTGAGAAAGAAAGATAAAGGATAAGGATATCAAGAGGGACTCCCCTCTCCTGTAGAGGGAGATACCCTTCCGAACATTATATAACAAACTATAATTAACTTAGCTCTAGATTCGTTTGAAGATTAAAAAAATTCATTGATGTAAGAAGTAAAGGTACCGATTACTTTAGACTAATTAAATTTGTCAGCAGTTGTTGATATAAAACTAAGGTACTATTGGAGACATTCAATTATGCATATATACAGTATTCGATATGAGGCATTAGATGTACAACATTAGATATAAGGTAGTACAGATATAAAGTATTTAATAGATGTTTTATGCAAGGTTTGGTATTCGATCTGGACCTTGAGCTGGACATACCCAATTTGGTAAAGACTCTGCTAATATGGACATAGAATTTAATTACTTTTGGCATAAAATTAAGATATGTAGCTTCATTAGATGTAGCTACCAGAGAACTTTAAGGAAACTTAGCCAGTTTTAACAGCATATATGCGATCGTTATTTTATACAAAGAATTTGTGAAAATTTCACAATTCTAGCTCTTTTAGTATTTGAGTAATCATGCGGACGGACTGCTAAAACATATAGCTACATCACCTTTGTTTTCGATTCGCGACTTTGGATTCTTACCCTAAAACCCAAAGTGCAAAATTACAGTGGAATTTTTTATAAATAATGACAGAGATTTAAAAAGCAAATCATATTTCCCCATACCAAATCTTAAAGATATCTTCATAGAAATAAGTTTGAAATTAAATTAATGGAATGCTTAGATTTTAGACTAAGCCATTTTTTATGAAGTTCTCCTGACTGGAGTATTCTCAAAAATTAAAGACGCGAGCGGTAAACAATATTAGCATCCAGGAATAGACTTTGGAAGAGGATATCTTAGAAACTGATATTTTACCTAATATTAAAAATTTTAAATTGGAAGACATATACTGATATTGTATAGTACCTTTGCTTTAGCATCGGATATTAGGCATTTATAGTCATTACTTAAAAAATTATTATATAAAAAAATATCATTTAATTTAAATAGTATTATATCATTGTTAAAATTAATATTAATCAAGCTTTAAGATATTTTTGTTTTTAAGACCTAAAGATCTAAGGTAATTTTGCAATGGGCTCGGATATCTTCAGGTTCTCTTTTCAATTCTTTGTATCTCTAAGACATCTGCAGAGTTCTAATTTTCTAAGTTACTCCTGCCTGAATTATCATACTTTTTGAAACTTTTGTATATTTGTAATCGTTCTTATGTAAAAACTTATGCCATAATGACAAATTATTTGAAAAATTTTAATTTAATTTCACCTTCTAAACTTAGTAATTTAATTTAATTGAAAGAAAAGCAGATTTTCATATAAATTTAAGGAATGTACTAACAAAATTAAGAAGTAAAGTTATGAAAATTTTAACGAATTTTAATTAATACTAAATTACGTACATATAATACATAAGATACAATTTTAATTAAACTTATATCTTAAATATAGCCGGATTAATAAATTTTGAAAAAAAAAAAAAAAATATCTGAAAATAATTAAAGTTTTTTTAAAAAAAATTCAATTTCATTCGTATTTTATACTCTCTGTATCCAAATGCGAAAAAAATCTATAGAATTTTGGGCAATTGTAAAAATCTTTCCGATGAAAATATATATATATCTTAATTTATTTGAAATTTATTACAATTTTAAATGAATAATTTAAATGTTTTCAACAAAATAATTTTCAAAATTTAGTAAAGAAAAAAAAAAAATATAAACAAATAAATTCTATTAAAGATATTTTTTTTTTTTAAAATTGTTCGAAGGAGAAAGATAAATGATAAATTATTTCTTGCTTTTTTGTACTTGTTGATGTTTCTAAATATATTAAAAAATATAAAAAACAAATTTCGTATTATTTTGGAGGAATATTGTGCTTCTACAGATTTTTGTAATTTAATCTTTCGATTCATAAAACAGAGTGCTTATTACATAGTTTTTTTTTAGAATATTATAGAAGTATGATAAATCTGTATGGGAATGAAAAAGTTGTGGTTTAATACAGGACCTCGAAAGAACACTCAACCCAACTAAAGTCCCAACTAAAGAAAATAAGTTGAAAGCAATCAGGAGATTATCATTTAAGTATAGGGAAAATATGTGATATTTCGTCGAAAACCGTATAAACAGATTAATTTTTAATAGGATTTAAGCTTAAGTTCCTCATATGAGATATTAAGACTCTAGGCACCTGTTTTTCCAACTTCTTATAATACAGAAATGATATAAAACTAAAATGATTTTTAAATTATCTTTTGCAGCAGTTATACACTTCTTAAATAGCTTACAAGCTTTAGTACAATTAACGACTGGGTGGCACAGAAGTTGAGTACCGACCTTTCATGAGAAAGGCCCGGGTTCGAATCCTAGTGAAAGTGAAAAAAAACTTTTCTGGTTTTCGACACGACTCAGCTACAATTCACCATTGGGCTGAAACTAATGGCTTAATCAATAATTAATAATTATATATCTTTAATAAAAAATACATTAATATAATAATATAAACAAATAATTTAATTAATCAGATACAGAATACCATATAACTCAAATACAAAATATTACAATATAAACTAGAATAGAAATAGAAAATCCAAGGCATTTCTACATGTAATAAGGCCTATTACTATTTCATGTTTAAATTGTATTTGGAATTCATTATGATCAATTATAATAACACGAATATATAATATGACCCTCGGTTCCCAAATGTGCCTATGGTACAGACAGGCTTATTATTATATTAGCGCTAAAACAATTTAATCCTCCAAGTATGTTTTATAGTTAAAATTGTTTTTTAACAACAAAACAAAAAACACCCTATTCCTAATACCAAAAGAAATTATCTTTAGAATAATTCTTTAGTAACGTAAGAAAATTTGAAAAATAAAATTAGAATGAGTAATTTTTATTTTCAGTTTTAACGCATTATAAAACAAAAGAAAACTAAAAAAAAGTAAAGAATTACAAGTTACAACACTTTTTTAAGTAGTGCCTCGAGATGAGCTTACGTTATAATTTTCTTTTATTTCGGAGTTCATTTTTAGAAATTTAATTTTCATATTTTTGTTTTTCATTGATTTTTATTTCTATTTACATTTACATTTACATTTCCTTTTTTTTAATTTTTATTTCCTTTATATGATTTTTTTAGTTTTTGTTTTTGTATTTAAAGTTTAAGAAATTTTGAAGATATTTCTCTTCCTAGTCCCTATACATTTTGTATTTGAATATATATATTTACAGTACATGTAAAATTTAAGTTTAGTATGAAATAAAATTAAAAATAATTTCTTTTCTTTATATAATGCCTACATATATATTATTAATCTTTGTTTAAAACCATATTGTACAACAAATTGGAAAACTTGTGCATATCCGTGCATTCTTTTCAATTGTCAATTTTAAAGAGAATTTTTTTTTTGTTGACGTTTGGCTTAAGTTTAAAACCATATTGAACAACAAATTGGAAAACTTCTGCATACATATTATTCTTTTCAATTGACAATAATTTAATGTCATATTTTTTTCTCGTTAAGTTTCTAAATGTCAAATTTAATTCGTCAAGTTACTAACTGTCAAATTATTATGAAAATATTTTTAATAAATTCTTAAAATAAGGAAAAACAGAAAAAAGTTAATTTACGTTTCGTATAACTCCATCTACATTTGGTTTTTGATAACTGTCATTAAAAATTTCTAATTATCGCATCTTTTTGTATTTTATAAAAATTTCTTTTCAAAATCCATTTCTCTGAAAAATTTTAATTTTGAAAATGACAGTAAATGCCGTTCAATTGTCAAAACTGAACATTCTGCACCAAACGTAAATACGCTAAAATTCATTAATTCTAACAATCAAAGTCATCCTAACATATATCAGAAATTCTGAGTTTTTGACAATTAAAAGTTGCAAACTTCAAAATGGTTAGAAAATATATTCACCAATCATTTATGATTCAACATATTGTAAATTTCCTATTTCCTATGTATTCAACATATTGAAAGAACTAGTTTCAAAATTTATTCACACCTTTAGATAAGTACAAATTGTACTTCATTATAATGTTTGTGTGTTTATGAATGTAATAAAAATTAAGTAATAAAATTACAAAAAAAAATTTGTTTAGAATAAAAAGACAACAACAACAATAACAACAAATAAATTTCCAGTAAATAAAATAAATTTATTTCATGTAAAAAAATGTTTCATTTTTAATCCATACCTATACGAGTACATAGTAATATATTTATAAATATATAAATATAGAGCATATTTAATTCATTCAAAAAGTTTTGCGTATACAAGTACATTGCAAAAAACGTAGTTTCCATATGTTTATTATAATTTTTATTATGATGACGATAGGATTTGACATTGAATGGGAGGATGGATATAAAAATAATGAAAGAATTTTCATGAATTTTCAAAAAAAAAAAAATTTGAAAAATTTTGCATTTTCAAAAATTTAATAATGTAAAAGAAAAAAAAAATTTAATAATGTAAAAGAAAAAAAAAATTTTCCCTGTTTATCTTTCAGAAATTTTTTTTCTATTTTTTTTGTTTTTAATTCAAAATTTTACTATTTTTACTGAAATATTTGATTTAAATTTAATCTCATGATGCTTGTTTTTTGGTCTGATGATTTGATTATATCGAATCAATTAATGAAAAAATTTCCAAAAAGATAATTAAATTTTAAAAATAATAACGGAAATTGGTTATTATGGATTAAAATTGCTTAAAATTAAATAATTTTCTTGTTAAAAACAGTTTTAATGACCGCTGACGTTTATTTTTCTGCGCGTAGAAAAATTTTTAATATAAAAACGCCATAATTCAGTAGGAAAATTTTAAATTTTAAATATTGTTTTTTAAAAATAAAAAATATTTTTGTATAGTACTTATATAGTTTTAAAGTAATAAGATTAATATAAAATTTAAATACTCGGAATTAGTTTAAAATAATTTAATTAAACTATTTTACATAAAATTACAAATGTACCAAAACTAAAATGTCACAATTTTCCCGGTTTAATTGTATTTTGCCCCTTCAAGTATGCAATATTTTTAAAATTTGGTTTCAAAACAAATATGTCAAGTGTCACATTTTTCCCCGGTTTAATTTTATTTTACCCCTTCAAGTATGCAATATTTTTAAATTTTGTTTCCTAACAAATGTGTTACTTTACAAAAGAAACTATAAATTAAGTATGCAATATTTGAAATATCAAAGATATTATAGGTAATGAAAAATCCAAATCAAGTGTTTCTAGTTAAATGTTCAAAATTATAGACATAATATTTTAAAAATTTTTATAGATTAAAAAAAACTTTCCCAAAAGAATATCAAAGAAAAGTCATAACAGCGGCCATTCTTTAAAAACACAGCAAAATTAAATCATTTTAAAGTTAAAGTTAATTCACTAATTGCGTTTTGTGAAAATAAACCACATTATACATAAAAATCAAATCATTTAATGGGTGATTTTAAACGTTAATTTTTTACCACAGAATTGACGTTAAATAAAGTAAAAAGCATTATCAAAGCGAAAAACTGAAAAATAAGAAAATAATATTTTAAACATTATGATATTAATCTAATTTTTTTTTTGCGACTATAAAGAATTTGTCACACAATTTCATTTCTAATATAAAGTAAAATGCTTTTGTGGCAGAAGAATTACAAAAAAAAAAATTAGATAATTTAATAAAATGTAAGGTATTTCAAATGTTTTTACAGAACATTTCTTTAATTCTTTTAAAAAAAATAAACTTTTCAGAACAAAATCTGAAGATTTATGTTTATGGGACCATTTTTCCGAAAAGGATACAAAAAAATATGAAAAAAACTCTATAAATTCTTTGTTTTTTTTTATTCTACCAAAAAATGACAAAATTTTAAATTATAAAAGGTAAATGTTTTGTTATTATTCTAAAATTAGATACTTTTTGATGTTGAAAATTATTTGGCGAAAAAGTACAAGTGCTTGATTTCAGTGTATTGATTTCAGTTTTGAATTTCTATGTGAATTAGACTTTAAAAAAATACCTGTCGGTTCTAATTTATTGATTTGTTAATTTTTATATTTTGATACATTCAATTACTACAGTTCTAGAAGAATTTTTAACATGTACCTATGGTCTGCATTTTAATTTTATGACTGTTTTAGGATTTCATTTAAAGTTCTGAAAAAGTTTCGAAGAATTTGGAATTTTAATGAATTCCACATACAATTTAAACATGAGATTGTACTAGGCCTTATAACATGTAAAAACCTCTTAAATTTTCATTAGATGCAATTCTATTTTTGTTTATATTGTAATATTTTGTATTTGATTTTTATGGAATCCTATATCTGTGAGTTATATTATCCAATTAAAATATTTGTATATATTTTGCATTTTTTTATATACAGCATTTGTTTATATTGTTTTAATAATGTATTTTTTTATGAGAGATATATAATTATTAATTATTGATTAAGCCATTAATTTGAACACAATGGCGAATGGTATGAAATCAATTCTTTAAATTAAATGGATAAACGTTTTTCAAAATTATTCAGTGACTGCGAATACAAAGTTCTTCCATTTTTTTTTTGTTAAGTATTTTATTTTTAATAAAATATGTTATGATATATCAATAAATTTTTTTAATTTTAAAAAACATTAATAATAATGTAATTGCCTTTCCACTTAATATACACTTAAAGTAATTTATAAATAAGAATGTGTTTTTTATATATTTAATCGCTTAATAAAATATTGAACTACTCAGTTAAGTCTTAAGAACTTATTAGTTTTTTGCAAATTACAATTTATTTTCTACACAAAAATCTGTTTTTACATAAAATAAGTAATGGATAAAACCAAGGTTTTTTAAAAAGCACATTTCCTAAATTAAACAATGATGTATAATAAGTTTTGTGTAAAGAGTATAGAGTAATGTAATTAAAAATTTCTTAGAACTTTTTTAGAATAACTTTATTGCATTAGCAAAAATTGTAAAAAATCAAGAGACACTACCTTCAATTAAAAAACTAACTTCAAATAACGGTAAATTAAAATACCGTACGGTAAAACTATAAATTTACAGATAAGGCATATAAAAGCAGTTAGTGCTAGAAATTGTTATATATATAAATGGAACAATCTTTTTCAAAACAGCCCAAACTCTTGCGTATGCTGACGATATAGATCTAATCGGGAAACAAAAAGAGTCAGTATATCAAGCCTTCACAACACTGGAAGAGAGCGCTAAGAAAATAGGATTGCGGATCAACGAATCCAAGACCAAATATATGGTGGCAACATAAAATAACGCTCTAGCCCTCCGAATTGGTCAAAATATAACTTTTGGTGATTACAACTTTGAGGTGGTGAAAAATTTTATATACCTTGGTTGTATGATAACGGATGATGGCGATAACACCAGCCAAGAAATCAAACGTAGGATTCTTCTGGCGAACAGATGCTATTTTGGGTTAACCAAACAAATGAAATCCAAATATATCAGCTATAAAACGAAGATAACGCTGTACAACACCCTCATTGTTCCAGTATTGCTTTATGGCTCAGAATCATGGACAATGTCGAAAAACGATGAAAATTTATTAGATGCACTTGAGAGGAAAATCCTACGAAAAATATTTTGTCCTGTAAATATAAATGGGTATTGGAGACATAGATATAACCAAGAACTGTACGCACTCTACGACAATATAAACCTAGTCAGGAGAGTAAAAATATAAAGACTGCGTTGGCTAGGACATGTTGTAAGGGAAGAAAATTGTCCGGTGAGAATGGTTTTTGAATCCAACCCATATGGATTACGTAGCAGAGGCAGACCAAAACTAAGATGGAAAGAAGGAGTAGAACAGGACTATCGAAATTTGGATTTGCCGGGCTTATGGAGAACAGCTACCCAGGATAGGGACCAATGGAGAAATTATCTGAAGTCGGCCGGAGACTCTAGAGTCTCGTAGAGCCATTAATATATATATATACATATATAAATTAAAATATAATTGGTAATGTATACATATTAGACTTATCTGAAATTTGGAGTATTGAAGCTATGTAAGGGTTAGGGCTATAGAAAAAGTTGTTACACAAACCTCGGTTTTTTTGTAACATCTGCCAAAAAATTTTAATTTCAATATAAATATTTCGAACCATGTAAAATTTTTACAAATAACTTCGACAGATATACAGGCAGTAGACTGTCAAAGTGAAACTAATATGTAAATTATATTAAAAATTCTTTTGAAAATGTGTTAAAAATGACGCGGTATATACTTTGTTAAAATTTAATTTTTAAATATATTTTATTTTTGCCTTGTTTGATTCCACTTGTATATTAAACATGTTAAACATATATGACTAATCTATTGAAATAATCTTTTTATATTGATTGAACAATAGAATGCATAATGGATTTACCTACAACTATAAAATGAGTATTTAATAAATTTTCCTAAAACTTATCATATATATATATTATATATATATATACATTATTATTATATTAACTATTATTTTATTTTAATAATGTGCTTAGAATATTGAATGTCGTATTAAAATTTTGTATGAAAGAACAAAAAAGTATAGGAATTTTTACAATATAAAAAATTTTTATCTTTTGACTTTTACACACATATTTTATAAAAATTTTTTTTTCTTACAATAAGAAGAAGATGGTGAAATATAAAATATTATTCGTTGATCCGATGATATACTCGTGGGTTGTTATTATATTTGTATGTATGTAGTATATGCAAAAAAAATTTGTAAAATATTTTCCATAATTTTTTTATCTCATAAATTCTTAAATACGTAAAAGCGAAATAAAAGCTTAAGAACAGATAAGTACATGTAAATGTATATATATATATTTTAAGATATATACTAATATATATTGACTTGAAGGAACACAATTCTTCTTAAAATGGTAAAGTCAACTTTTTGTAAATGAAATATGTCAAGAATTTCTTTTCTATTTTCTATCATGATGCATTCAAGAAAAGAAATGGTTAAATTCTTATTACAACTTAAGTGCATTTTATGGATTAAATATATACTAGTATCGCCCTGTGCTCGAAATTCGAGCTATTTTTTCTTTTAACATATAAAATTCGTTTTGTGTAAATTACATTAGACTATATATAATAAAAATTATGCCAACAGTGTTGTCAACAATTCTTGCGTCGTACGTATTCTGTATCCTAATTAAAAAACTCTATGAATACATAATAGTACAACAAAATTTAACATATCATAATTCATAAGTTTAATATTTAGTATTATATTATATTGAAGCTGCCAGAAAGTCAAGTTAACCGAAGTCTTTTTTTAAATCTCAATCTTATGATTTATAGGAAAAAAAAAGTTTTTCAATAAATCAAAGAATAAATATTTCCTACCCTTTTTTCATTTTTAAATTTAATAGCTACATAGGTAAATTTTTACTACAAATGTATGCCTATTTAAAGTTCTGAAAACATGCGAAAAATGATTCTGAATTCCTTAGTTTACTTTATACCTTTTTGTCTAGTTTATTTATTTAATATTTCCTAAGTTTTTTATTGACAAAAATATATTTCTATACATGGTCATGAGCCATGACTCATAAGTAAATATACAAATAAATATTATTGCTTTTATTCCTTTATGAGAAGTAAACTCTTTTCTACTCTCAACTATTGCCAGCTACTTCAGCCCTTGTAAAAGAGTATATGACAGAGTAGATAAATAATTTCCGGCAGATGGCTTTAATTAAAATTCTCTTGAATAGGTTATGTTAAATCATATTTTTAATTTGATAACCAATAAGCACTTACCCCATTCCATTTTAAAAAATATTCTTTATATTTATATCAGCAATGAACCTTAATTTTTTCACCTTATTAATATTTAAATACTATTAAATACAATTAACTTCTCAAATGACAGGTAGTTTTAAAATGTCAAATATATATATGATGATATTCTGACAATTATGCACTCCTGAAACAAAAATTAGCGTTCCATTTACAAACTACGCCTATCTAATCTTCATATACACTTTTGATATATAAAATTCGTTCGTTTTGTCAATGTAAAACTAAAAATATTTTTTTTAATTATAAAAAAACATTATTCGATGTTGAAAGTGTGAAATAATTTTTTCAATTATTAGAATGAAATCAAAACATACGATGTACAATTTTTATACGGCAGTACGTCAATACGTCTGTCTACATATCCATTATCGGTAAATCGATACGCGCGTACAATATTTAATGTATCAAAAATATTTATTTGAATGTTTTAATTTAGTACCTACAAAAAATATTTTTAATTTCATATTATAGGTATTTTGAATATAAGATATTTTTTAAAAAAAATTATTGTAAAAAAATATTATTTTTTAAAACATAATATTAGAAATATAAGAAAAACCAATAATAATATTTTTATACATTTTGTCAATATTTATAAATTTTAAAAATTCGAGAAACAGTACATTGAGTTACGCGTATTTTCGCTGCTCTAATGTAAATTTATGTACCTATTTATTTCTCAATTTTTTGACAGAAATTATACGCTGCACGCTTTTATTTAGGTTTGGACGTAAGGGACAAAAAACTTTTTTTGAAAAAGATAATTTTTTTAGTTTTGCAAACATATTGTACTGTAGATATTTTCAATTTATTTGAATATTTGTATGTTTTAAACTAAATTATTTAAAAAAAATGTTATTTTAAAATATTTTATTTTTAAAATTTAATCGCAGCAGCATAAGAAAAAACAATTACAATATGTATTTTTATACACTTTGTCAATTTTTAAATTTTAAAACTCTGAGGTACAGCACGTCGCGTATGCGATCATGTAAATTTTTTTACATAACTAATTATTTCAAAATTTTGTGACAGAAACTGAATGCCGTACATGCTGATTTTGGCTGATCCATAAGAAACAAATCATTTTTCTTAAGAAATTTTATTTTTTTTTAAAGTTTCTGCATATTTCAGAATTCGGTTTTTAATTTTACAAAAAACTTAACAAAAAGCAACAACAATTTACGATTTACAAAAAAAATTTTTTTTTAGTACCTACCTACTATTATTATGGTATTATTATGGTTCAAAAAAATGGTTCTGAATTCTTTACTTTACTTTATATTATACCTATTTGTATAGGAGTGAACCCCTCTTTTTATAGCTACACCACACTACCTCTTGAAGAATAGTAGATGAAAGGAGTAGATAATTAAATATTTATTTTATATAAATTAAAGCATACGACGTACAACTTTTATACGGCAGTACATCAATATGTCTACCTATATATCCGTAAATTGATACGCGCGTACACACAAAAATATTTATTTGAATGTTTTAATTTACAACAAAAAATTTTATTAATTTCATATAATAGGTATATTTAGAATTTTTTTCAATATAAGATATTTTTTAAAACACAATCTTAGAAATATCAGAAAAACCAAAAACCATTTGTCAATTTGTAAATTTTAAAAACCTGATTACAGTACATCACGTTACGCGTATTTTGGTTGCTCTCATGAAAATTCATGTACCTATTTATTTGTAAATTTTTTGATAGAAATTATATGTCAACTTTTATTTAAGTTTAAGATTATTTTTTAGTTTTTTTTTCGCGAACATTTTATAGGTATTTTCAATTATTTTGAATGTATGTTTTTTAAAAAAAAAATATTATTTTAAAATATTTTATTTTGAAATCTAAATCGTAGTAACATCAGAAAAAATAATTACAATATTATTATACGCTTTGTCAAATTTTAAAATTTTAAATTCCGAAGTACAGTACACAAAATACCTACTTATTTCAACATTTTTTGACAGAAACTGCATGCCGGACGCGTTTATTCTGGTTGATCTGTAAAGAACACATAATGTTTCTTAAAAAATGTTATTTTTTGTTTCTGCAAACATACTATAGGTATTTCAATTATTTTGAATATATATAAAGTATTTTTTAAAAAAATATAGGTATTTTTAAAAACAATATTATTTTAAAATATTTTATTTTTATAACAATAACAACATAAAAAAAAACAATAACTTTTTTGTATGCTTTGTCAATGTTTAAATTTTAAAAATTAGGTAAGTAAGTTATTCTCACGTAATATCATGTGCTTAACTACTAATTTAAAACACCATAAGCGTTGATTTTGGTTAGGCCCAAAGGAACAAATCATTTAAATTGCATATTATGTTTTTAAGAAAGATTTTTCGTTTTCAATTATTTTGAATATACCTATGTATGTTTTAAAAAAAATTATTTTAAAAATATTTTATTTTAAAATATTTTATTTTTAAAATTTAATCGTAGCAACATAAGAAAAAACAAATACAATATTTTTTTACGCTTTGTCAATTTTTAAATTTTAAAACTCCGAGTACCTCGCGTATGCTTTCATGTAAATTTATTTTCATAACAACTTATTTCAAAATTTTTTGACAGAAACTGAACGCCGTACACGCTGAATTTGGTTGATCCATAAGTAACAAATCATTTTTCTTAAGAAATATTATTTATCAGAAGTCGGTTTCTTATTTTACAAAAAACTTAACAAAAAACAACAACAATATACGATTTAAAAAAAAAAAATTTTTAAGCAAACGAAAACAAAGTACAGTACTTTTCGGTTATAACAACCATGATGGGACGGAAAATATTCGTCGTAATAAACGAATGTCGTTTTAAAAGAATGCTGTGAATTTTGAATAATTAGTATAAAACTTGAACATTGTAGAATGTGCGGATTCTAGAATGGACAATTCGAACTCATTTGCTAAAATTTTATTTGATGTGTCAGCCTCAAGCCTATGTATAGTGCTTTTTCTTCTAATGAAATATTTTTTGTATTTTTGATGTGTTATTATGATTTTTTTTTCTATTCAAAAATATATATAAATATACTAAAATAATCACCAAGCAACATTATTAGATATAATAATTTTAAATAAAAGAAATATCATTGTAATAAAACACTTTCATTTTTAGGTAAAATTTAATTCTTTGGCAAAAAGCGTAAAGTTTATTATAATTAAAATTGCACCGAGTTCGTTATAAATGAAAACTACTGTATAAACTAAATGTATTTCTTTCATTTCGAAGAGACTTCTTTTTTTTCGTTCACTTTTTAAGATAAAGAAAAAACAAAAACAAAAAAAAAAATTTTAAAAAATTTAAATCTCCTTGTTCATTGAATATTGAACTAAACAAAAAAAAGAAAGATATACATAAGTCGGCGCCTATAATATATAATTTGATTGAGCTGCGAATACAACCGAAAATGCATTATTTTTACACAGAAAGTCGGCGCATAATATTAGAGTCATAAGCCTTAACTTTTAACAGCGTGACCGTTAAATTCAAATTTATGTTAATTTAAAGACGGGTTTTCACCTGAAAAAACGCAATCTTCTAAAAAAAAAATATCATTGTCCTATGAAAACAAAAAAAACCTTTCTTTTGGTTGTTGTTTCATTAAAATTGGTCAAATAGTTTGTCGTAAAAAAGGATGTTTATATTAGTATGGGAAAAAATAAGCCGATTAAATATTATGATATATATATATACATATATATCTATGTATATAAATATACGTATATTTCATTTTTTAAAATGGCATTTCCATTATTTTAAATATTTATTCGCTAAAATAACTTTATAACATGAAAGTTAAGTTATTATATTAAGGAAACTCAAATGTAATTTATTACTTTAACTAACACTTAGATATGAATATATATATATATATATATATTATGTAAGTTAAATAACGGAAAAATTTTGTTTTTTTAAAATTTAACAATTTGAAATTAAGAAATAATTAGACAATTTTCACCAAGCTACCTAGTTTAAATAAGAAGATACGCATAATGTCTGTCAAAATTTATTCGTTCTCGCATATATTTTAGGGTGCGCACTATTGTGCAAAAAAAACTCAGATGACAAAAATTTGACATTTTGAAATTAAAAATCATACACAATAAAGCAAATAATTTTTTTTGAATAACTTTTTTCTGTTGGTCTATTTGTTATGAAGCTGCAGCCTCCTCGAAGATTTACTGAACTATATAAAAGGGCATGAAGGGTTTTTCATATTTATTTTCCAATTTATCCCTAAGATGATATTAACACTTCTCTTATAGCACATGTGGAAATATGGGAACTCTACTGTTCTCTTTTATGTAGAAACATTTATATAGGAATTGATTTTTATTTTATTTAAGTAAAATCGATAACGAATCTCTTCAAAACTATTCGCAACAAGGTGCTTAAGGGGTCTTTTGGACAGTCTAAAAATCCGAAGTATGTAAAAACTAGATCTCGAAAAAATAATGCTATTGTGTTTTAAACTTCTCTCCAAAAGAATCCTTTACTAAAATTTGGCTAGCGCGTAAAAAAATAAAGAAAAAACTACTTTCTGGTATGGCTTCGAATTTGGGAAGCGATTTTACGCAAGCGTTTTTTTTTGGGTTCGTAAATGGTCATAAATGATCTTGCTACTCTTCTTTATGGACAATTATATCAAAAGCAAGCTAAGTTTAAAATTTTATTCAAAAACTACTTATCACAAATGCTGTCTGCATATCCGAGGAGGCCTAACAGAACTTCTTCCAAGTTGATCTAGTTAATGCCATATGAAAAGTGCTGGTACATTTATATACATTTATACGCTGGTGATTTTATTTTTGAGAATAATTAAATTGACACCGAGAAAAATGCTTTTTAATACTTTCTTTTATTTACAGTTATTTTTTGTGAAAATGAAAAATATTTAAAAGTGTCTTCATGTAATTAATGACCGTTAGTAAATGACAATATATAATAGATGTCACAAGAGTAAAAGTTTTTAAAGTAAAGTTTATATATTATTTTATTTTAAATTAAAGTAAATTACAAAAAACCTTATATAAAAATTAACATTGCTTTTATTTTGTCTAGTTCCAAAACTAGTTAAAAAACTTTTAACCAAAGAAGAATACAATGCATTTTCATTGTATTTGTAGGTAAAAAATATACAGGATGATACAAAATAATTAACAAGTAATTATAAAATGCTTAAGAATGCTTGAAGTTCAAAGTTGTGTTAAAAAAGTTGGTTTCCACAGCTAGAAGTTTGGGTGATTATAAATAAAATTAGAGATTAATAAGAGTTTGCATATGTTAAAAGTTTATCAGTAAAAAACCTTCAAATTAAAAAAGTAGCTTAGATTTTTGAATACTAAATAAATATTTGCAGAAACTATAATCGACTTTTATTAAATAGTTCATCCCTGAATCGAAATTTATTCAGTATTTAAGTATAAAGTTAATTAATTGAAATATTAATCATTTCTTACATAGAAATACATACATATATAATGTTAAAATTTTGACAATTAAAACAAAAATTTAAATTAAAAAAATACCCTTAGGGTTGTGTAAAAATTTCTACAAATATCGAAATTTCAGGGATGAACCATTTATTAACGTTAGGAATGAACAGGGATGAACTATTTAAAAGTTAAGAACTGGAATAATCTATTGACATAAAAATTTTTGAGATTTTTTGAATATATTTCCAAGAGTTTGTAAACATTCTTTTATATACTATAAAAATCTTTTATTTACATTTGCAATATTTTATATTAAATTACATTGAAAAAATATACGAGTATTTGTACGTTTGAAAAGGCAATCTTAAAAGTTAACCGTATATATTAAAAAATTATACATTAAAAAAAACTTTAACATTATAGTTTGATACATTTGAAATATATTATTATACGGCTGGATGGCACAGTGGTTGGGGTTACAAACTTTTATTCAAGTGACCAAATTTCGAATTCTAGAAAAACTTTCAATATGGTTTTCGACTTGATCCATCTACCATTTATCATTAATCATTAAGTTCGAAATGGTTGACAATTAACAATACAATTTAAACAAATAAAAAACATTATAAACTACGGTTTCAAGCTTATCATGAAATGTCATATTTTTTTTTACCCACCCCTATTCTGTTGAATATTATTTCCTACAGATTGTCAAGCATTCGTTACCTATATTAATGTATATTGTATTACACTTTACAACTGAATAGTAATATATATATATATATATATATATTCATATTATACATATTCATTTGTTAACAGACATTTGAATATTTTAAATTTAAAGGTTAAAGGTCATAAAATTTCCCATTTAAAATGCGAAAAATGATAGACATTATTATTATTGCAAATATGATGGCAAATTAATGATACTGATATTGATGATTTTTAATGATAATAATAATTATTAGTTTTGAAACAATTTTCCAAACTACAAAAGTTTTTTGTTTTCTTTTTTAAATAAAAACCACAAACTGAATAACAATGTAAAATAAAATAAATTTTTAAATTATAAATAAATAATAAAATAATAATAACGGTGGAAATAAAAATTGGAATTTTTTTAATTTGGAATGTTCATTTTGTTAATGGTGTCTTATTTATTTAATTTTTAATTTTTTTTTTTTTTGTGGCATTTGTAATTTTATATGAAATAAATAAAATATTATTATTCAATGGAATGCATAAATTAAAATTTTTCATTTTAGTTCATTTTGTAATTTGAAATTCTATTTATGTATTGATAATAAATGTCAATAAATGTCAAAGGTTGAACCAATACAGTTTTATTCAAAATGTAATTTGACATTTAATAAAAGGTAAGATTGAAGGTACATTAATTTTTGTTTTTGGTTTATAGAAAGTTTTTAAAAATATAAAATTTTTTTCAAAAATATGAAAACTGTCATTTGATTGTTAAAATTGTGGTAAATGAAAATAATTGAAGGAAGTTTAAGTAATAAATAATATTTTATATATTATTGGAATAACTGTTAGAAGACTTTTTTTAAAAGCGTGTTTACAAATAAAAATTAATAGAATTATAGAGGTTGTCATTTGCAGTAATAAAATAAATTTTATATTTTTAGGAGCCCGGTTGTTGTTGTGGATAAGCAAATGGTTTTTAATCTGATCTGATTTGTGAGATTGATTCTCGGCACATTTAAAGTAGAATATAAAATATATGATATAAACAAAATAAATAATATTACTTATTAATTAATAGAAGTATTGGTAATTAGAATGCACAACAGGTTGCAAGATAAATGTGTAAAGAATGGGCTCAGTCAATTTGAAAATATTAAATTTGCTGGAAGAAATAATTGTAAACCAAATGAATTAATTCGTGGAGCATTGTAAATAAGAAAAGATCTTACTTCTATAGCTGTAGCTGTATTACTTTTACAATTCCTTATTTATTTTTCAATCATTTTGAATTAAATCATATTAAAAAATTAGATATTAGTTAAAATCGACATTTTAAATAGTTATAAATATACCACTCGCTCCTTTGTATACTCAAAATATTTTTAAATTAGGATGAGAATATCAGGATAAGAATTTTTGAGTTATATTATGAATCGGTTATTAGACAAATTATTGCTCTTTTGTGCATTTTATTGAAATATTCACTTAATTATCTCCATTTTTAAAATTTTTCAAAGCCCTTCGCAAGTATTTAAAAAAAAATTGGGCATTTAGATTGCCAAACTTTGATAGTAGAACAAAAACCTAATAATAGCATAATTAAGTAATTTCTTTCGATTCTTTACAAAAACAAACATAAATTTATGAATAAATTTTAAATTATTGAATAAAATTTATATTACTCAACTCCAATTGCCAAAAAAAAAAAAAAAAACAAACAATGATTAATTAATCGAACAAACAAACCAAATAAAATAGAACTCAAACTGAGATCATTTACTTTTATAGAGTTAACTATAGTAAAAGTAATTTTGTTTAAAATAGAATTAATTATAGATGTCATGTTAAATGAAAAATAAAAATCAGATACTAATAGATATGGTGGCAAAATAACCAATTATAGGAATTAAAATAAAATAAATGGGTCCACTTTTTATATTTAATTAAAAATAAAAAAAAAAAAAAAAATTAAATGGTGTGATGGCGTACATTGTTTAAATATGCAAATTTGTTTTTTAACCCTGTCTATACTAAAATATTAAAACATTTATTCATGAGTCTTGTTTTTTTTTTCAAATCATTATTTTGTATAATATTAATTTTAAATAATATATAACTCATTTCATATCACATCATTTCCTAATTTTAATACTGAGTCATTTTCTTATTTGTTTCTTATAAAAATTAGAATAAAGGTAAAATAAATAAAGAGTTTTTTTTTTTTTTTTGGTTTTTAATCAAGTTTAAATCAACAAAAAAAGAGTGTTTTGCTTTGAATTTAACAAAAAATTGTTTAGAAGGTTAAAAATAAATATAATTCGGTGTTGAGATCATTGTCACAAACTTAAGAAAATGATAAGTTTATTAGAAAATATATTGATTATATTAAAAAAAGATATTGTTAAGGATTTTAAGTATAACGAAGAAGAGTGTAGATGAGTAGACTATGTCAGCTCTTGGATACCCGTATGACCGTAATCATCCGGTTAATTACTTTTGGTAAAATTTTAAATACACAACTTATTAGGCTTTCAGTTATGAACAAGTTATGAGTTGAAAGGCAGTTCTTCGAACCTTTTCCACTCCACCGGCAATATTTTATTAAGACCTTGGTCATTAAATTTAAATACTTTTGACAAAACTTCAAACATCCAGCCTTACTATGTATAGAATAATGCTAATGTGAAGTATGAAGTAGTATGGCAACTACTCGAACCCACTGCAGTTTTCCACATACTTTGGCCATATAATTAAACTATTTTTGACAAAATTTCAAACATCCAGCTACATTAAGTGTTGACTAATGCTCATACAAACGTAGGAGCTGTATGGCAGCTACTCGAACTCAGTAGACGAACTGCAGTAGACAAACCAAATTTTGCTGAAACTTTAGTTATAAAACTAAAATATTTTTGAAAAAATTTCAAACACCCAGCTTTATTAGGTGTAGAGTAATGCTCATATAAAATAAGGTTCTTCTAACGTAATGGCAAATTTAGTATACTCTTTTTACCTATAATCATACGGATATAAAAAGCTTATTCGGAAACGACTTAAACATTGATTTTTTATATCTTCAGTATTTTTGAGCACTGTAAAATGCGATAGAAATCAATTGCACCATTCTCTTCAATTATTAATTTATTAATTTTTTATTTATATTACAATTCATATATAAATTATAATACAATGTTGTAAAACAATAGCTGCGATTTTTTTTCATTCAATTCAGGATCAAATTTGCTTTATAAAACGTTAAAACAACAACATAACCCATATATTTATGGGGGCCAGGGTCTGTGATCTGGATAAATTTTACATTAGGTCTGTATTTTACTAATAGGTCTGTGATCTGGATAATTTTATATTGAACATATGAAATTTGATATTGAATTTTTAAAACTATGGTTGTCAATATTTTAAAATAATTCTTTTTTATTAGAGTGACCATCTCTGTTTTTTCAAGCCTTGATTCTGACCCGGATGAAAGAAACACGTGTAACAATACCATTTAATATGTTTTGTATCGATCATAAGGAGGAATTGTACTCTAAAATCACATTTTTTAAGTAATTTTTCTTGAATTGAACTCGTGCTTCCTCAACTGATACACAAGGTACTTAACCATTACGCCCTCTTTAAATATTATACCGTTATTCTCAAATTACAATAATATTTTAAGAATTTCAGCCAAAATATTAGACGACAATTTTCACGAATTCCAAAGTGCCAAAGCTACCAAAGTGCTACTCAAGGATGAAAAATCTAATTATGGCTAATCATTTGAATTCATCTAATTGTAAAATTTAAATATGATAATTTCCAGTATCTTTAAGATATTTAAAATTCTTTCAGGAAATATCTCATTCTTGGAGATACAATTAAAAAAATGATACTGCTTATGAATTAACAGTCAAATTAACAGTACCTTTAAAAAAATCTAAAGTGTTTTAATTAAAATATTTTGTTGTTTTTAAAAAATAATAAATTTTTTTTAAAAAAAAGATATTTTAATTGCATTAACTGTTATTTTTAAGGTTAAATATTATTAGAATTATATATATTACAAAATAAAAATTTAAGTGCATGTCACAACGTTTACAACAACAAAATTATGCAATTTAAGAGCATAAAAAATTATTCTTAAGTACCAATTAAAAAAAAAAAAAATATATTTCATAATAAATGACTACAGAATATTTTATTTCGTTTCTATATTTATGAGTCTAAAGTATTTTAAATAAAATCTCTTATTTTAATAAAAAAAAACAAATTAAATCTGATTTTTTTTGTAACGCTCTAAGTTTAAATATTTTAAGTTGTATATATGTCTTTGCATAATAAAGGTCTGTTCTTTTTTAATCTATAAGATTAAAGTTATTTTCTCATAAACCTAAAATTCTATTAATAAAAATTTTGGAATTTTATTGGTTTTTTTTTTTTTGTAAATATTATGTGCACCGTAAAGTATGCAAATTAAATTTAACATGAATTTTTAATTTAATTTTTTTCTTTTTCTATAGAAAAACTTGCAATAAAATTCTAAAAAAAAAATAAAAATAAAAAATATTTAAAAAAATTTTTTAAAATAAACAAAGAACGTGACTAGGCTTAACTTTTAAATACTAAATATTCTACTAATACTTATTTATTTTATTTGGAATTATGTCTAACCCATAAATTATCTCCCTATATAAAAATAAAACATGTATGTATGTATATAAGCGCGATAACTAATGCAAATTTTATGTATTATATATACAGGGTGTTTCATAATTAAGTGCACTGCTATATACCACTGTATGGTACTTATGAGTTAATGAATTTTGTGTTATAAAATTTTGAAACTTTTTCAAATAACATCATAGTGTAAATGTGGTTTTTTTAAAATTTGGAAGCCCCAAGTTTTGATGCTGTAAAAGATTGAAAAATGAGTAGGTGCTTGTTTAACAGAGGATGCTTCTTATGTTTTCAAATACATTTCACAGACACATTTCACAGAATTTTGATAAGTAGTCTAGAAACAAAGTTAAGATTAAAATTATGAAAACTAAAAAAAAATATTGAAATTTCATTTAAGCCCTATATTTTGGAAACTAGGAGAGGTCCAGCCTAGCCGCCATACAAAAAATATGCCTACTCATAAAGACCAATGCAGTGGTATATAGCAGTGTACTTTATTAGGAAACACCCTGTATATAAATTTGTATATATTCTTTTTAATTTTCAAATTAGTTCTAAGAATTTATAATATTACAAAATTAAAATTAAATGTCAATATATGTATGTATGTTTGTATATATAATCACAAAAAATAAACATAATAACAATTAAATTTCCAATTAAAGGTATCACATATTATACAATAACTGTAATAACTAGTGATCTATTCTGAATTAATAAATATTATGGGATCTAATATAAATTATCTCGTGTCATTATTTGTATATATATATATATATATATTATATATATATATATGGGATTATGTATGCATAATAAAATTTATTTTGACATACTGTACGTTTAACTATGTTCGCAATAAAATAAAATCATTAAAAAAAAATTTTTTTTTTTATTGTCTATTTTTTTATTTATTTATTTACTTTTTTTTTTTTTTTTAATTTTTTTTTATTTATTTCTTATTTTTTAAAGTATTTACATTAAAATACTTAATATATATATATATATATATATATATATATATAGGCACACCGGTTTTAAATTATTAACTTTGATCTGAGTAAGTTGATTTATCAGGCGTCTGAGGCGGTAATGGTGGCGCTTTATTTATAAAATAAAAACCCTTTTTAATAATTTATTATAAAAAAATTTTAATATAAAATAGAGTTGCCAGCTGTTTATTTTTATTTGTAAGGAATATTAAAATAAAACAAAAAATGTGTAAATATAAATAAATGTGTATATGACAGTAAATATTAATAAAGGATATTATTTGAAGTATAAAAATATTATAATAACGTTTTTAAAAATAAAAGAAATATTTATTTAAAAATGGTTAAGCTTCATTAATCCTTTCTAATTTCAGGTTAATTTTTCAACTTTGAAACTGAAAATTATTCAAGAACTAGATTAAGTTCTTCTTGTTTATTTTTTAAAAGAACAGTTAATGAATTATTTTATGACTTTTAAGTCAAATTTGAAAATTATTAAGAAATCTTCACCTCACATGTCAATAACTAAATTGTGTAAGATTATTTAATGGCCTTATATTTCATTAATAGTGAAACATTGTTCCCAAATTGAGTTTGGGTAATATGTCCCAACAATGGTTGGACATGAGATCTAAGGATATTAAGGCCTACGGCCACGTAACATATTGCCTTCACGTCTACCTATAAAGGTAACAAAATTAGTATATGCAATCATTCACCAGCGAGTGGCGGAAATTTATTTATAAATGCTTAGCAGTTATACTTAAGATGTATAGGCAAATCTCTAACCTGGATCACATACCAGAAACTAACAGAACTACAAATTATAAAAAGAAAATGAAAGTGTATAGCACATACACTGCTTACAAATCCCCAATAAAATTTTGGATTGGAAATTAGAGGCTGGAAAAAAGAAAATTATAAAAACAACTAAGTTTCCTAAAGCAGAGTACACTGGAAAAGCTATCTTGAAGCTTGTAGAAGCTATGTAGAAGCCTTAAATCTTTATTTATACCTAACTTTAAAAAAAACTTAAAGCCTAAAATATCAAAATATGATAGATAGATAAAAATATATCCTAAATTAATAAATTATTAGTTCAGTTCAGATGACTGCAGTTAAAGATATTAAATCTCAATACTATTGTATATTAATTTATTTATTTATTTGTAGTACCAGACAATAGTAAATATTTCCTGATAGTAATAATTTGTTCCACTTAAAATTGTACATTTGGAAATAAGAAGTAAGTTATGCTTCGAATTTATTTTAAGAGGGTTTGTATAAATTACTAATTATTGCATTAAATTTTAATTGATTCAAGATGACGAACCCATGTTTAAGCATTATTTATTATTTATTTGTAGTACAAGACAATAGTAAATATTGCCTGATAATTTGCGTATTTAACATTTGGACTTCTTATAAAATTATTTTAATATACACTTTATTTTTATATTAGATATAATTTGACCAGAGATTGAACCCGAGATTTTTCGATTGAAAAGCCGCCACTTTCCCTTTGAGATATCGGTCAAATACTATTGTATATGTATATACGACTACACAATGCAACTCAATCTAATTTTATTTTGATCTGCACATACATACATTTTTTTCTTTTTTGAAATTTAAAAAGTTATCAATTGGTAAGCCTTTCTTATTGATAATTTAGTATTCTTATCTTTGAAAAAAATTCTTTAATATCTAGAACATACAAAAAATTTTAATCAAATATAGCATTGAATTTTATTCTTTGTGTATTTTTCTCATGTGTTTTAGGTTTTTTGTTTTGGAATAAATATCACGATCCAATTTTAGGTTCTGTTTTATTTGAACTTTCTGTTTTTTTTTTTCAATCGATGGGGTAATAATAAAAAATTGCATCGATCCCATATAAATACAGGCATTATTTAGGTAAATATAATTACAATATAATATTTTTTATATCTGATATAATTATTTAATATTTGTTTTAATGCATACGTACCTATATACATGTGTATATATGTATAATAATATACGTAATAATTATATGTCATGCTATAAATTACACTGTTGTTGTTCTAGATTATTACTGCAATAATAGTAATAAGTATTTTGAAATAACAATGGAAACCCAATTTTTTTTATAAATATATATGTATATAATAGGATATTCATTTGAGATATCCGATCAATGTGGCGTAAAATTGGGTTATGAAATAAAAACAGTAAATGAAGAAAAAGAAAAAAAGGGGAGAGAAGTAAAGAATTCATATAATACATATATTTTAAGGTTAAGAAATTCTATATTATAATTGATGTAATACTAAAAACCTGTAATAAAAGGGTTATTGAATAATAAAACTAAAGTATGCATTTTCAATCTTTACATATGGGTATATATGCACGTGTATAAATATTGACATACATAGATAAATGATGTATGTTATGTTTTTATGTAATCGTTTTTAAATTAAATTTCGATTTTTATACCCGTATGACTGTAGGTCAAAAGGGTATACTAAATTTGCAATTAAGTTTGTGACGCACATTCCTAGGTTTGGATCTAATCAGAACCGACAAGTTGATCGATCGAATAAGCTATGTCCCTACGATAACTAAAAAAATAAAGGAACTAGGATTTTGAAATTTTCACAAATTCGTTTTTATGCAATAGCCGTCATCGCTATTTAAATCCAGCCAGTTTGCTCCATGGGTTCGGTTACCTGTCATACAACTTCTTTTTTTGTATGAACATTATCCTTTACATATTGAAGCTGCTGGGTGTCTGAAATTTTACAAAAAATAGTTAAGTTTAATGTCCAAAATTTTTGCAAAATTTAGTTGGGGTAGTGAAGTTGGTTCGAGTGGCTGCCATACAACTTCATCTTTTATATGAGTATTACTCTATACCTAATAAAGGTGGATGTTTGAAATTTTGTCAATAGTAGTTAACCAACACCAACGCTCACAACTTATATTTTCTTTTGGATGATATATGAATTTCTAATCGGATGATATAATATCGGTATTACGGTCATACGGGTATCCCAGAGTTTACACAGTCTACTCTATCACACTCTTCCTCGTTTTGTTTTATTTTGTGAGCTTTTTTTAGTTATAAGATTAAATGTGTTTATACAACTGTAATAATTTATCACCGGTTATTTGTATAAAATTTTATATTGATTAATGAGTCAAAATATCATTTTCACTTTCTAACCTATAGTAAAATGCAGTATCTTTCAGTACCTTACCAGTTATTACCTATATATTTTCACTAATGAACATAATTTTTATCTTATCGAAAGTACCTAATTTATTTTTTAATAAGATTATCAACATCTGAATGATTACAATTATAGTTAATTAAATTTTGATAATAATAATTTTATATTATATTCGGATTGAATTATTTAACCGTAAAGGGTTAATTTCAAATTTTTATAGTAGGGTAAAAAGAAAAATACTTGAATATCTAGTACCTATACGTATTTGAGTACAAATGAACCAAATTGAAGGGTAATAGTTATTCAATAAATTATTTTATAGGTGTTTAATAATGTATTAATTAATTGAAATGGGTTCTTGATTTAATTGAGAATTAAAATTACTCATACATTGATTACAATTGGTTAAAGTAGTGAAAGTATAGTATACAAACTAAGAATTGAATTACAATTACAGTATTAAATATTATTTGTTAATTGTAATTAGAAGATTTAGCGAATTTTAAAAATATGTAAACATGTAACTTACAGAATGTATGGTTTAACATAAAAAGTATAGAAATAAAATTTGAAAAATCGCGCAAAAAATTCATAAAGTTAACCTATATGTAAACTGGATTAGTATAATATAAGTTACAAATTTAGTTTTCAGTTGCATTTGACAGTTATTTATAAATAATTATTGAATGTCAGAAGCAAAACTGTGTATAAGAAGTTTGAAATAATAATTTTGAACTGTGAAGGGCTAATGGTTACTTACTTCGAGCAAATTTTTCGTTTGAATATTCAAATAGTAAAGAAAAAGACTTGAATAAATGTAATAATCATGATAATAAACATATACATAGCTATATGGTCGAATGAAATCTGTCAAAAAGTATGACAGCTAAGTAAAAAGCTAGCATCAATTGATTTTCGCATAGTCTTTGCGGATTTCAAACAAATTTTAAGTTATATTGTGCAAAGTAACCGAATAGGAAAATTCTTTTGTGAAACTAGCACTACATGGTAAGCCATCTGCTCGAAAATTTGGTCTAATACCATATATTTTTTTTGTTCCGTTTCATTAATCAATGTTTTCAATAAGCAGTTGATTGCTATACTGTAGCTATATTGTATAGGATTATGAATACACAAAAAACTAAATCTTGTGCGCAATCTATTATTTTGTCGATAAGTGCTTGTGCTCCATGCTATAAAATTTATAATGTTTATCAATGATTAAAGCGAGGCTCCTTGATAAATACCTCCATTTAAATCATGTATATAGTTTTCTACGCTATGCTCTTATCGACGCTCTTAACGACGCACTTATAACTTATTGCAGCTCCAATATAAACGCACCCTTATACATTAACTAATTTTGTGCGCCAGTTAATACAATTCTTTACGATATATATAAATATGTATATATATTTTTTTTATTGTTTTATTAGATATTATCTGCTCAGGGCTTGAACACCCCACCTTTTGTTTGAAAGGACGGCGTCTTAACCACTTATCCTTTGGTTAGATGATCCATTATAATATCTATTTTACTTGAAAGGCCGGGGTCTGAACCACTTAGCGAGTTGTTAGATGATCTAATATCTTACAATGGTATAAAATATGAATTTATTGTTGAAGGAAATGAATTGCGAATCGAATTTAAAAAATCGTTACAACTTTACAAATTTACTTTAAATGGTTTTTATGTTTAAAAACTTAAACATAAATTTAAACAATAAGGAAATTAAATTTTAAATGTTCTTTCAAGAATTAATACTTTAAGAACTTAAGAAATTACTGTATATACTAATTATACTTAAGATATTTACTTAAAAATTCTCTAATTTTTTAATTTCAAAATTATTTTTCATTTGAAACTATTAAGTTTACGTTCCAAAAATAATCAATCAATATACGATTTACTGAAAACTATTTTTTAAAAATCCACCATATGTACAATTCGTTTTGTTTTTTGGCCAAAGAACTTTAATTAGAACAAACATCGAAAAGCAATTCTATATTTGGATATTAAATTAAAAAAAAAATCTGTAGATAAATTTTATGATGCGTGTAAATGCATTTTTATTTAATTTTTTAATTTATTTATTTTTATTAGGGAATTTATAAGTTTTTTTTAAATTATAAATTTTCGAAATTAGTTTATTGAAAGAATACGTTTTTAAAAATATATATGCATGTATATATATATATATATATATATAAAAATATATATACATATTATAATTGTTGTTCGTTTTAAAAGTTTTTTTTTAAATATTTTAGTTCAAAAGTTTAAAAAATACACAAATAATAAAACAAGTGTTTATGATGTTTGCATATGGTATCATAAATGTTTTATAATTGGAATTTTTTTTTTTTTGTTTCATTTTCGAATTTCATTTCCGGTGTTGAACGGATATTATAAAAAAAATTTTTTTCCAATTTTCACTGGACTTTTGTTTTTTTTTTTGTTGAAACTGGTTCTGCAAACACTTAAATAACACTTGATCCAAAGCGAACTTAAATAGAGCAATTTGTTATATTTACTTAAAGTAAAATAATTAATATTATTATAATTTACTAATGTTCTATTTTTCAATCTGACCAATGACTTAGTGATAAAGACACCGCCTTTTATGTGGAAGGTATCGGTTTTAAAACTTGGTTAGATCATATCAAATAAAAAATATCGTAAAATTGTATAATTATATCGTAACATAAAATAAGATTTAATACAAATATATTAATAATTCTTGTGTAAGATAATAGATGTCGCACATAATTAACATTTGTGTATTTATAATTTTATACAATAGCTGCATGCTACAATCGAGTAATCAACAGTTTATTGAATAGATTTATTAAAGAAACTGAAGCCTAGTCTAAATAGACTTGGTGAACTTCATAATGATGTACAAAGATTATATATAGCCTATGAATCAACTTGTAGTAAAACTAATGATTTAAGAGTAACTAAACCTTAGTTCTAATATTAAAACTAAGCATTCAAATTTAATGCTCCTTATTGGAGTTAACTGACACAAAAAGTATAGGTTTAAAATTGATTAAAACCAAGGCCTCGCAATTTAAATTTAAGTGACAATGCAGTTCTACAGAACTCACAAACTTATAAAATTAAAATGGCGAAGATAAAATTAAATTTGATCTTAGCGAATATATTTTGCTTTAAATAATAGATAATTAAAAAATTTTTTTAGATTAAATGAAAAAAATATTAATTTTAAGGTAGTATTTTCGTGGTAATTTATAATAACGTATTAGCTACAAACATATCTATCTTTCAAAGAAAGTTATTTTCAAATTGTATTAAAATATTGGACTCTTATAATTCTAATTATTTGCGATAAGATATAAGGAATCTAAAGATAAAAGCGTGCACTGAAATTAAAATGTACAATTATTCTCGTACATTGTCCTGGCAATTAATTGCAGTACCTTTAAGTCGTAATTATGCTTTAGACTAAGAAACCTTATTATCAATGTCATACTCAACGCTCTACGATTAAAATATACACACTTTTTTATGTAATAATACTTTAGTTAAAGAATATAAATATAAATGATAACATATTATCAATGTTCGGATCAATGTCTCTGAAATAAATTATTCAAGTTCTAATGTGTAATTGTGTAATAGATTAAATATAATACAAATATTCTCGCAGCTCCTTCAATGTCTAAATAATAAATTGTATAGAACGTTATAGCGTTATTTTTCTTTAATTCAATGAACATAATTATTAAGGGCTCGGGACTATGTCAAAGAAGCCCCATGGCTAACTTATACATTAATTTAAAGATTTACAATAAATTTCCACATTTTAGCTTATATAACAAGCAACAATTTTAAAAGATTTTTTTTAGAGAAAGTTATTTCCGATTTTTTTTTTAATAGCCTCCAGTTTCTATTTATGATGTTGTTAATGTTATTAATGATTCAAATTAATTTAAACTTTTAGTAATATTATGTTTTATAAATGAATATTTCATTATAATTCATTTTTATTTTATTTAAATTTTATAAAAACAAGTGATGAAAAAAACCAAGGGCTTTTAAAAAAGCACATTTTCAAAATAATAAAGTGTTTCATACTAAGTATTTTATCGGAATATAATGTTAAAGCTTCAATATTAACCTTTAATTTAGGAAATATATAAGTCAATGACTAAGTTACTGTTTACTTATAAAAACAGTAAATTTTTAATTTTTAAGCCCTATTAGCCCCTATAAGGAAGGTTGCCAAATTTCTCAAGAATATAATCCTCACTACTCTCCTTCCCCCAAACTTTTTTAGGTTCTAGGAATTAAATTGTGAACTCCACCAAAATTTGGAATTTTACTTAGAATTTTACTATTTAAGCAAAAATGGTTAAAACTGAGAGACACTTTCTTCATTTTAAAGAACCCCTTTTAAATTTAAAAAAATCTTTTAACATATGTTAAAATATAATGTTGGACCTTTAAATTTTGTATATTAAGGAAAAAATATTTAAACAGGTATTCGTGTTACAGGTGTTTAAAAAAAGCAAAATTTCAATTTTCGAGCCCTTATAGCTCCTGAACATGGGGCTTAACAAAAAAATTTTGTTAACCGACTCCTACTAATTTCTGAAGATCTAACTCCTCCCAAAATTTCAAGACCCTAGCTTCAACCGTTCAGAAGATATGCCTGGCCAAAAATTTTGCAAAAATTGAGTTTTGCGTAATGTTAAATTTTAGTACCGTATGGCAACCCTAAACATTTGCCTTTTAAAAATTATGAATTATTATGTTTTATGTTTATAAAACCAGCTATCGTTTGCCGTTTTCAGATTGAAAATACATTCAGCAGAACTCTTGTTATAACAATTTAAATATAGGGCTTTTTCCAACTTTGGGGACTGTAGCCCCGTAACAGGTGGGGCTACAGAAAAAAATTCTTCTACGAAATTATTTTTTTAGCAATACCTACCCATGGTTAAAATTTCTTTACTCTATTTCAAACGGTGTAAAAGTTTTTGTAAACATACGGATGGACGGACGGACGGACGGACGGATAGAGTGAAGCTATATAGGCACATTTTTACAAAATTTTTTGAAAATGTGCTAAAAACACAAAAAACTATATAGTTTATACATATATTAAACCTTGGTACCTATATTCAAAATGCTTGTAATTACTAATTTAACACCAAAAATTTATAACAATTAAATAATTTTTAATTCATAGTAATTAAGTATAACAACGTATAACTAAAGTTAGTTATGAAAATAAAAGAAAATAAAAAAAATAAAAATGCAATTAAAAATTAATTTATTTCTTTACTTATGTTTAAGTTTTATTTTATAGTGTTAAAAACTTTAACCTTTATTTAAATAAATTTTTTTAATTCATTTATATAGTTTATTATGTGAACACCTTTTTATTTAACCATCTGTTAATCAAATAATTTCCCATCATTGCAACCAACTTCAAATAATAAAATCTAAATTTACTTTAAAATAAAATAAATCAAAAGAATTAAAAAAAAGTCACAATAATAAATAACAACTTTGATTAAACTTTGATTGTGTAAACAAGTTAGTCTATATTGGTTAAATATTTAAAAGTTAGTTAATTGCATTTATATACATACTTGTTGTAACCTTCTTTTGTTATAAACATTTTTAGGTTTAAATTGATAAATTATATAAGATTTTAATAAAGTCCACACCAATGTAAATTAACAAAGTAATTTTAATTGATTAGTTAAGAGTTTCATTCAGTTTATAGGTAGTAATTATCCATTTAGATTTATTGTATAATTAAACCTATTAATAAGATTTATGTAGAATCTAAATAAAATTATATAAAAAAAAATTTTATATTTATTTGGCCCTTATTTAGATCATTATATAGTATTGATGAAATACAATTTGTAACAAATATGTAATAAAATTTAGAGATTAAGATTAACTCAGTTTTTTTGTCATTCAAAGATATTAATCTGTGAGTCAAAGTATGAAATTAAAAAAATCCACATTATGATGAAATAATAATATTAATTTTATGTAATAATTAATGATTAAAAATGATTTCTCACTTTATCTATATTGTATATAGTATAATTAGTTAAATAAAAATTAATTTATTTCAAATTTAATTATAGTTAAATTGGTTAAAGTTCAATTTAAAGTAGAGTATACATTGTCATTCATGAATGTCAATTTTTGACTGAGATGATAGTGTGACAAATATCATTCTGAATGAAGAAAATCAAAAAATTTTGATTTTTTTTGTTATGGATGGTAAGAATGACATTTATGCTTGTAAATGTACAGTTTTGAATGGCATTCCATCATTCAAATGTATTGCTTTGATTGTCATTTATAAAAATTCTTAATTCAAAGAATGACATTCATGATAATAGTGTTTAACTTAGTTGTATTAGGATCAGATTATTTAGCAAAGGCAAATATTTAAGGTGTCGGTTAAAATAAATAATAAAAGGTCGCGGTTTCTAAATATTTTAGTAATTTGAATAATGAAATTTAAAAAAAAAATATTAAATTTGTAATTAAAATATTTTCAGGAAGTTGAAGAGATTACATTATAAAATTTTTTAAAAGTTATTTCTAGTTATTTTCTAGTATATTTCAACTTAGATTTTAAAATCCAGTACCAATAAAAAGACATAGGACTAGTTAAAGACGACAGATATAATTTCAATTTAATTAACAAAAAAAGCAATAGAGGTTCTATGCTGATTTTGAGTGAAGTAATTTCAAGAAAAATACTTTATTATCTATACGAAGGCAATTTCTTATCATATATGAAATGGCCAGAATAGTGATCTCCGAAAACATCTGAAATTTTTATAAAACACTTAAACCCTGTCATAAAGAGGGAACTCCGTAAGAACTCTCATATAGGGTGAATGACGAAAAGTATAATTTTAAAATGATGAAAATAAAACTAATTAACATATTATATTTATATTCAGTTATTTCAACATTTAATTGACGAATTAAATCATAAATCATTATGATTGTAGCAGATGCAAAATTTACTTCAATGTAACATCTAGAGTCTATCGATGAAATTATTAGTAACCCCTTACATTTTGTTCTTAGGTCTAACGAAATTTCACCATTCATTATTTAACTTTAAAAGAACAGGACGACTTAAGTAATCTTTCAAAATTTTAAAACACAAATTATACCATATTTTGCTTCTTTTTTAATATTCGGATCCTCTACTTTTCTACTAATTCAGTTATTCTGATAATTTTCTAAGAATCAAACTAAGTTTTCGGAAAAACACAATAACCCTCTAACTAATAGAAGAAAAAAAAACAGAGGATTGATGCAATAGTTTCTATGTAAAAGGATGTATAAATAAATAAATTTACAAACCTATCACTGCATATAAAAAATGAAATATTCTATTTGAGCAGAAAAACCAGTTACTCTATACTAAATACTATACAAATACTCTATAATATACAAAATTAATAAGTAAATAGTAAAATTCCCTTTTTTAAAATAATCTTACTGAGGTTTTATTACTATCAGATTTCCAACGAATATAAACGCAAAAACAAAAAATATAAAAAAAGAAAAAAAAAAAAAATAAACTTAATTATCTGTCAAGTTTTAAAATTCTATCAGATTGAAAATGCGTTATAGAACCTAACCTAAATTCTTGTTTTAACCTTTTTAACCACAAAAATACTATTATTGGTTGGTAAAAATATTCCAAAATCGAATACATAACATATACAAAAACAATAATAAATTAATACTTTACTTTTTTTAATTAACTACGATATATACACAGTATTTTATTATTTAGTAATTGGTTTTTTAACAAATTTTTTTTTTTTTTTTTTTTTTTTTTTTTTTTTTTTTTTAACTTTTTTTTATATATTTCATTCATTTAAATTACAATTTAAAAAGTTTTATAAAATAATTGTTCTTATTCACTAATTTTTGAATTAACTTTAAAAAATAATATTTTAATTTGTTAATTTAACTATATATATATAGGTTATAAGGTTTTTTGAATTAATTATAATATTTCAATTATATAACATCTTTTGTTTATTTTATTTGGAAAACATTATAAAAACCAAATGAATATTATGGATTTAATTTTATAAAACTTAGCCTACTATCCTAATTAACCTAATTTAAACTAACCTAAACTTACCGATAAACTTAATCTAGACTATGTAATACTATGTTACTATAATTACATTTTATCAAAAAGTATTACCCAACCACCAATAGTTTTTATCTATTTGCGTGTCCTTAAATGGAATTGACATATCATATTTAAATTGCGACCTAATAAGAATATTTGGGTTGTAGTCTAATATTTTACATGTGGCCCGTCTATTATAATGGTATAATATAGGGACATGTTCATGGTTTTGAATAAAACCATTCCTATCGAGGTATATGAAATACTCTGGAGGTATGAATCCAGTTTCAAGTGTTTTTTTTATGTACTCCTCATTATGGTAGAATATATTAGATATTAAACCGTTTTCTGGAGTTCTTAATGATCTATCGAAGTGATTTCGAATTAATTTAATTATAAAATTATCTATTCTGTTTATATTTGCAACTTTGTAAATATATTTGTTAGAATAGTAATGTCTCAATTCCGTATCTGTTTTTCTTATCTTATTAACACTAACTCTAATGCACTTTCTTTCAAACATCCGTATCTTCTCCATTAGGCTTGCACTAATGTTGTACCATATGGGTGCTCCATATGTTATAATTGGTCTTATTAAAGTTAAATATGAAATAACTTTAACTCGATCATGTACATTTTTATTATAAAACAATCTTTTCGCCGCCATAAATGCTTTGTTGGCTTTGGAGATTGAATTTTTTATATGATCAATGTAGTTAAGATTTTGGTGTAGATGTATCCCAAGATACTTAATTACTTTTTTTCTTCTTAGGTGTGTATTATTACTTTTTATTATAAAATTTTTCCAATTTCTTTTTATGTTCGAATTAACCTTATCTACTGTATTTCGAAATAATATTGTTTCGCATTTATCTGTATTAATTTTAAGGATCCATTTTTTGCAATAGGCAGAAGTAGTATCAAACATTTTCTGTACATTTATCTGAGCAGTTTTAACACTTTCACTTGCTGAGTATATTAATAGATCATCAGCATATGCTAACGCGAAATTAAATCCTGATAAGCTATCTAGTTGTTTTAATAGTTCTATTATATAGATTGAAAACAAAATTGGGGAGTTAACAGTGCCTTGCATTAATCCCTTTTCTATTGAAAATTTATGACATAAGTTTTTGCCTACTACGAATTCATTGCCTGTTACCATGTCTAAGACTACTTTTATTAAATATTCAGGGAATCTCAGTTTTATTAACTTGTATATTAGCCCTTCTATCCAAATACTATTAAAAGCCTTTTCTAAATCTATAGCGCAGGCGCCTACACAAAATTTTTTATTGACATACCAACAAATATCTGATGTTAACTTTGTTATGGCATGAACTGTTCCATGTTTGTGTCTAAAACCAAATTGATTTTCTGGTAATAGATTGTGATCATTAATGAACATGGTAATTTTATCATTAATTATAGTTTCATAGACTTTGCTAATATTAGGTAGCAAGCTAATAGGTCTATAATTATTTGGATTTTTGGGATCCTTACCAGGTTTTTTAAAAAAGATAACTTTACCTATTTTCCATGATTTAGGGAAATATGTAAAGTTAATGGCATTGTTAAAAAGAATCACATATTGAACTATTATTTTGTTAGTTAAATTTTTAAGTACTATATTTGGGATATTATCAATTCCTGTTGAAGTCTTGTTGTTAAGACATTTGAATTTGTCCGTTAGTTCTGCTATTGTTGTGAATGGGTTATTGTTGTAACTCTGATTGGAAGATTTATCTAAATATGTAAAAGTTTTTAATGTGCAATGATTATTTCTACTTTCTAAAATATTATTTTTCAAAATGTTAATATTATTGGATATTCTATTGTGAAAAGAACTACTAGGGAAATTTTGAATTTTATGTGTTCTTTCAAGATGTGAACCTAGAATTTTATTTATACTTATATTATCTTCTATTATGTATTTATTATCGGCTGTTTTTTTTAAAGTATTTATGTCAAAATTGTTGGTAGTTAATAATTCTTGATCTCTTGGGTCAATATTCAGGCAACTAATATTGAAATTTTCTTTTTTCCTAAATATTTTATTTATTTCTGGGAACATGCTATGACTTTTGGAGGGGTTAATTTTTTTGATTCTATTTTCCCAGTAATTACTAATTTCTAAGTTTATTTGTTGTTTGATTAGTGTGTTCACATTTTTTAGTAAGCTTTTTAACAATATTATCTCTTGTGCTGTAAAATCTAACCTTTGTCTATAAATTCTATGTATGTCGTTTTGTAAATTATTTTTCTTTTTTAAAAGTCTTTGTAATTGGGTTGAATTGTATTTTTTAAGGTAATTTTTTGAATTAGAAACTGTTGGAATTGTCTCTTTTATAGTTTTAAGAATTATTGTATCTATTTTTTGAAGGTGTAAGTCTATGTCAGTTATTGGCATATTGGCATGATCAATTATTTTGTTTTCTTCATTTTGATATGTTGTATCAAAATTTTTATCTAACTTTTTCCGAAATTTTATCCAATTTGTTTTATGGTATATATACCTAGTTTCATTAGTTACTACTATGTTTTCAATATTAGCGTTATCGAGTTTTATACATACTTCTATTGCGCAGTGGTCGCTATCGTATGGTAAAGTTGGCAATCTACCTAAAGAATCAGTGTTATTTATTTCTAACCTTACGTCTGATAAACCTATGTCTAAGTAAGAATTAGCTCGTGGATAGGTAGGGGAGTCAGAATGCAATAATTTACATTTGTAAATTATTTTATTATCTTCTAACCAATTAAAAAGTTGTGACCCTCTACTATTTCGAACTTCGTTTAGCCAAGCTTGATGTTTAGCGTTAAGATCACCAGCTAAAATGTAAAAATTATTTAAATTATTTAGTTTTAATTTATTAAATACTAAAGAGAATTCTTCTATGAACTTTTGTTGGTTTTGCTGTGAAGAATAAATGCTTATAATATATAATTTTTCCCTATTGTTTAATTTAATACATATAGTGCATATTTCTATGCAGATAAAATTTTCGAAAGCTTTTTTTTTTACGATATTATATTTAATGTTGTTTTTAATGCATATTGCTGTACCACCACCTTCACTTTGATTTTTACGATCTCTTCTAATGAGATCGTAATTATCAAAATGTAGATTGTGCTTTTTTTTTAATTTTGTTTCGCTCATACAGAGAATATCAGGTTTATTGTTTTCAAGAAATTGCATTAGAGAGAATCTCTTATTATAAGAAATAAGAGAGTTTACGTTAACAGCAATTAATTTGAGATTTATGTTGTTAATCATTGTTAATATTTATTTGTCGGTTGGGTAATCTTTTTTGAAATTTCGAATAATGTATTAATTTTTTTAGAATGATCATCTATACTTTTTTTTATATCTAATATACTATTTCTAATTTCAGTTAATATGCTATTATTATCATTAGAATTATTAGTATTATTGTTAGTAGTATTTTTATAAATATTATTTGTGTTATTATTATTATTAGTTTTTAATGCATGAGCAAAAGAAATGTTGGGTTTTACATAATTGTTACCAAAATGTCTGTTTTTTATATTTTGTTTTGTTAGTTTTCTGGCTTCTTCTCGTTCTTTGAGTCTTTTTTGGTATTGTTCGCACTTTGTGAATGATGCTGGGTGTCCAAATTTTTTACATAAGGTGCAAAATAATTTTTCTTTTGGGTCTTCAAGGGTAATTTTGCATTCCCCTGGCTGATGACTTTCTCCACATTTAACGCAGCGGTAGTCCATTTGACAATTTGAAGCTGTATGCCCAAATCGCTGACATCTCTTGCACTGTAATATATCAGGTTTTTTGAGCTTCTCCCAGTATATAATCTGGTTCTCAATTGCCTTTATTTTCATCAATTCGTTTAAAGAGCTTTCGGCTGAAGCTTGGATAATAAAATACGGGAGAGTATTGTTGTTCATGATCGATTGTTTTGTTTTTAATCTTGTAACCGTTTCGAATTTAATATTTTCGTTTTCGTAATTTTTTAAAAAATTCAGTACTTCTTCCTCCGTGTAATGCAAACTAAGGCCTTTTAGTAACATGGTCAATTTTTTTTCGATTTTCGGGGTAAATGTGTAAAAATTTGTTTTAGTGCTTTTTAATATGTTGTTAATTAATTTATAATTATCTAGATTATTAGTGTTAATATTATAGTTGAAATTTTTAATTTTTTTAATAGAAAAATCATTAGTTTTTAATTTAATAGCCTTAGTTATATCTTCTATTTCTGTCGTAAAGACATTTATAGGTGGCATTTTTGTTTTGTTATTGTTATTTTTATTGTAATTATTAGTGCTATTGGTTTTATTATTAATTGTATTATTTTGGTAAGTCTGAATTTTATTCTTATTTTTTAGATTTTTTTTTGATATAATTTGAATAAAATTTTCAAAATCATCCTCCATATTGTTTTGGGAATCTTCAGCATTATTATTTGGTTCGGGTATATTTATTTCAGCATTATTATTTGGTTCGGGTATATTTATTTCGGAATTTTGATCGAATTCCTCGTTTATAGATAATGATTCGTCGGCATCATTGTCGTACTCGTACTCCATGGAGTTTTCGAAGTCATTATCTTCGAGTTGATCTACCTTATCGATATGTTCACTTTTTTGTTTGCTAAGTTTAAGTATTATTTGTTTTAGTTTTTTCAATTCTTTTCTTAAAAAAATATTTTCTTCACGAATGTCTACAAATTTTTTTCTATTTTTTTTTAAACCAATAATATCATTGCTGCTACTTGAGCCAGCTATATCACTGTCTATTTTTTTATTCATAATTTTATTTAATTTGGTGTTAATTATAATTTTTAAATCTTTCTCTACATTATTTTTATTGTTCGATTGCATGGATGCAATCCAAAAAAATTTAATAGAACTTAAATAACAGTTTTTATTGTTTTATGTTTTTTTTTATTTTTATTATTATATTAAATTTCAATGTTTTTTTTTTTTTTTTTTGTTTTGCAAAGTAAATTCTAAATTCATATGTTTTACTAATAATAAATAACTATATAGAATTCGATCGCGATAAAAACACGACTTATCTCGTTAAAGGTTGAGACGGAACTCGGTTTTTTAACAAACTATCTATACTATTGGTATTGATAATATGGG